>SRMA01026836.1:143532-194562 GCA_007224835.1 Danionella cerebrum | reverse complement strand
ATATATAGTTTTAGCATTTAGTTATTTTATATATGTATATATATATATGTATGTATGTATGTATGTATATATGTGTGCGTGTGTGTGTGTGTGCGTGTGCGTGTGTGTGTGTGTGATTTTCAGACACAGAGTCCTGACACTTTCATTTTCTTGTGACTGAAAGATGGTAAGTGCTGTGTCTGGTGAATGCCTTGTGATGCCCAGGCTCTTTAAAAGATGGCTGTCCTTGTCACCAGTGCTATGTTTACCTCTCCGTACACTCAAGTACTGTAACTTCAATCCATTACACCCTCTTAGACCTCATACTTAACAGCTGAGAAGCCAGAAGGAAGTCAAGAGACTGAAAATAAATTGCCGTCATTTGCTTGGAAAGGTAAGGTGAGTGTGAAGATGATGGAGATAATCCATCCTTAGATATGGGCGAAGGTTTAACAGCTGTGCATTATCTCCAATCATGTGCTGGTAAATGTTGTCCATGCTTCTGCAGAGATGCTCCGACCACAATGTGCTTCAGCAGAAGATCTACTTTGGTTAATCAAGAGGAACTTTAATCAGTATGTGTGTCATGTGTTCGATACTGCAGATCTCTCCAGGCAATTATGGAAGGCCACAAGTGCATGTTGACTGTAGTTTATGGATGTGTTGCATGCGTGTGCTTGGTTGAGCTCCCAGTATCAGTTTGAGGGTGATGTGCTTATTGAAACGAACCAGTAGATTAGGAGAAATATCACATGAATAAAGGGTTGCTGGGGGCCTCTCGTGTTTATTAGGTGACAGTATCTGGCATCCGTAGCACCTCTGCACTTCAGAAATGTGTTGATGTGGCTTGTTCACCTAAGAAAGAGACAGTAAACTCTGTTGCTAAGAGATGACAGGATTTGCCTAAAAGCACTCTCCTTTCAAAGGTGACTGTGAAACTGGTTTTCTCGGAAACAAAACAAATGATTAAATATCAGCTTGACATTTCACAAGACTTTCAGTCCTTTATTACACGACTGACTTCATGATCATTTAATCAGGAGTCTCTCCCTCTCTCTCTCCATCCCCCTGTTACTCTTTGTTTAGTGCCATAATCCAATCTGAGAGTTATCAACAGATTGTTTGTGAACAGGCATCTGGAAATATAAAAGCTGTTGCCTGGGTACAGGCCTCACAAATTCCGTTGGACAATCTTCCAAGAACTTCGTTGTTTCCACTGCGCAAAATAAGAAGGGAACTAGTCATGAGGAAATAGCCTGTGAAAGAGCTGTCTTTTGCGAGAGAGAATCAATGAAAGTCAATGGGCCTCTATATCCCCTTTTATAACGAAGCCTGTCACTTCAATTACTCAAACTTTGCTTCAGCAGATTCAGCACATGTTTCCTCTCTGTTGCTCTACGAGAGCCGGGTTTTATTGTTTGGAATAGTGGGCTTGAAATCCAACAACTATAGCCATGTACAAAACACACAGACCTTGGTTTGAAGTATTTTGTATTACAAAGCATTTATGTTTAACAGATGTTAAATAGACTGCGATTCTTTTATTAACCCTCATGTTACCTTAAAATCTGCAAAAAAACATTGATCCACTGAGGTCGATTCGACCCCAGCAATTTAAAACTTCTGGAATATGTTTTTTATTTGCTAAAAGTTTAGTGTCAGGTAATTGATGTCTTTGGTGACTACTTAAGACCTTCAAATCCACATGAAAACTGTTTAACCTAAAATTAAAAAAGTATGGTGTAAATATTGTATTAAGTTGCGGCTGCCTGTTTAGGATGCGCAGGGCGCTTTTATTTAAAATGGGACGCACCAATTAAATAATTAAAAAGCACTCAGCACTCTTGTCAGGGATGGTGGTGAGATGAAGGGCAGTGCACTGGGGTACCCGGGGTGCCTTTTCTCTGCTCAGACCAGAGGTGTGGGAATCCCCATGCTCTGGGCTCACTGGATCCATGCACCCTTGTCATCAACTCCTGGTCAGAAATGAGCGGTCCAACTGGCCCAACGGTGACACAGTAGACCCAGTTGGTTGACACCTCCTGGGTCTCCCCTGGGAACTTGACTGACAGTGTTTCGGCTGAACCATTAGGATGACAATAGCAGCACTGAGTCTACATTGTCGTTCAAGGGGGGATCTGGACCATAAAAAATGTACATTTATGAAAGGGAATGTTTCTGCTGGTGGTTGATATACAAGGAGGAGGTGAGAATGAGACTCCTGGTGTTGACCTCAAGATTCTCCTTTGTGTCACTTTCATTGTCAAAAACTTTTGATCAGAGCCATTTTCAACTGAGAGAGCCACAGAGCACAAAGAAAGGTAGTTCTTAAAACTTCTGTGTAAGCTTTTAAATGTAAATTTCGGCTGTTCCCTGATAAGGGGTCGCCACAGCGAATCATTTGTTTCCACCTAACTCTGTCCTCAGTATCCACTCCTCTTGCACCAACAAACTTTATGTCCTCTTTCAGCACATCCATATAGAGTGCTTTAGAATATTGAGAACACTTTTAAATGAAAAGTCAAAAGGCAAATTATATTAACTTTAGTAAAAGTTATGATACCAATCGATAAATCAATCACATTCAGAAACTATCCTGATGGATTGAAAATGTTTTGTTTACCTAATCACCGCTCCTCAGCAACTCCTTAAAATTTGTTTACAGAACAAAAAGAAGCCACTGGCGATGTTTGCATGCACTCTGAAATAATTGAATTCCAAGAACACCTAACCCTCAGCTGAAGCACTTACCTGACTCTCAAGGGAACACTTACCTGCTAGAATCTTCAATACACTTCCTGGTTCTTCTAGAATCTCCAGAGCCTCTTGTCAACACTTACCAACCACAAACACACTTATCTTCTCCACCCACCTGCACACTAGTTTTCTGTGTTCCAGTTCCTGTTTCTCCATCTCCAGTTTCCAGCTACATCTTAATCCCAGTGCAGTTTCCTCCCTCATAAAGGAAGTTTGGTCCCTTGTATTTCCTTCCACATTGTCGTGTCTGTCTAACGAATGAACAAACAAATGAAAGTCTAGTTACTAATTGTGGCCATTGCCCTCCATCTAGATTTGACACTTGGGGGCCACATGTGCACCATTTCCACCAGACTGCACTGTTGACCACAGTGTGAAATACTTGTATGGAAAACGCTCTTTAATATACCAGCTGAAGAGGGCAGTAGACTTCTGTATATACCAAAGGCAACGTTCACTTGACCTTTACACTAAATTTCTAAAATGATGACATTCTCTAAAGACAGGAAAGTAAATAGTGAGGACTGCAGTTTCCAGGACAGGTGGGAATTCGAGCACCAGTCTAAGCACACAAGAGTATGTTGCTGTTTTAAAACAGTAAACAAACCAAGTGGAAGCTGTTTTTACACAACACACAGTGTTAGTTCATCACTTTTGGTGTCAGGATCTATAAAAATACTGATCCAGTGTTAAATGCAGCACTGTTTTTAATTGATTTAAAACCACATTCAGTTTTGACACTTGCCATGTTTCCATGAAAAAAACAAAACAAAATGGAAAATCACACAAAATATTTGCAAACATTTCCATTAAATGAGTCCAAGAGAATAAAATCGCCACATCCTAATGCCAAATATGAACCGAAACATTAGGAGAAGCCTTTTTTGTATATAATAATTTACTTGTGTTTTAGACAAAACGCAATATACATATTCCTGTGATCTTGCTTTTGGAGGCGGGAGACTGCTCTTTGGGAACGTAGCCGGTCGATACAGTTCTGGGAGCTGATGGTCCTGAACCACTTTGATGGCAGTGCAATGACAGCCAAATATCTCACAAAGAGATGTAACTCAGACGGGTGCGGGACAGAGTCGTTCAGTGGCAAGTCAATTGTCCTGGAGAAGGCCTTTGAAGGGAGGAGCCACTCTCGGACCGAACCAACTGGAGATACGCTCTGCACGCAGAGAGGATATTAGTTGGCAGTTCCTAATAATCAAACATAATCATAATACACAAACTCATTTATTCGGTAAATGCGTTTCCATTAAAGTTTATGCACATTTTTCTTATCAGATTAAAGTTTGTCACATTTTTTATGTGAAATTCCAAAATGTGCATGAAAAGATGGCAGGGTGATTGACTGGGCTAGACTTGTATAGGGTTACATTTCACACTTGGGCAGTGTTGATATAAGTTTACAGCATTGACACCAGTATCTATGTTATAGTCTGTATACACCAGTATAGTGGAAGGAAATGTTACCAGTATAGTCTGATGTTGCTCTGCGCTTCCCGGGAAATCATTATGTATAGATTACCAATAACCTGTCGTAATGAAAGTTATGGTCGGGGTGTCTAAAGGGTAAATTTTTTTAGGGTCTAAAAACGTTTATGAAGTTTATAAAGTTGAAGTACATTTCAAATGATGTTTAAAAACTGCTTTTAGGCAGGAAGCACCTTGTGACATCACAACCTCACAATCGGATCGTTAATTTATACCAACATGTCGGTTTTTTTAGGGATGCTGTGATCATTTTCATGTGATTCTGTTTATATTTTACTTTTTTTTATCACATGGAACCTATTTTCCAAACATGCTGTAGCTGCAGTGCCGAGCACACGCTCCCCTGGACACCAGGTCCATCTCTGAACTTGCCCGTTTTTTTTTCTATATCCTGTTTTAATCTGAACAAAGATATGTTGCTACACCAATATGGAGGTGACCAGCTCCTTTAAACATTGCTGTTCAAAAGCAGCTTGGCAAATGGGTAACCATGTACATTATATGCAGACAAAAGTTTAAAACCTTTCCCAAGCTTCTCAAACCAACAAATATCTATAAGAGACCCCTTCAGCAGTCACTATGCATTTTGCAAAAACACATTTAGTTCCCCCAGTCTCTATAAAGACTCACACAAACACATATGTGCTTCACACATACTCCAGGGCTTTGGCATCTGTGCCGCTTTCTCGAACCAACTTCAAACTCATTATTTATTTTTATAATCCTGTCAAAACGCATAACGTCTTCCTCAGAGAGCGAGGAAGAACGAGAAACAATCCCATGAGCAAGAGAAGCAACAGTGTGACAAGGCTCTGTGGACCATGTGCTGCCGGTTTCAGCACTTCCCACCGGCTGTGTGTTCATGTGACGCCAGACATGAGTAGGTAGCTATCATTTAAGTGTGTTTGCATACAAGAGGTTGTGTGTGTTTATGTAGCGCTGTACCGTAGAGTATGTTAGGACTTACGTGTGTGCACCAGGCAAGGCATTGTTGAGCCCTTGTTTCCGGGACACACTTTAATCCTGTATTAATCCACTCAGTTCATCTGAATACTGCAGGACCAGCCAGAAGCTGATAAAGAGGCAACACAGCTTCAACTGACCAAATAAACACATTTGTTTCAATTCTGATAACTCCTTTTATTTGCCACACTATATATCTTACGTGGAGTTTTAGGTAGGTACTTTTACAGCTGCCTCAATTAAGAAAAGGTTTCATTCTGTCAAATTTGAGACGTTTTAAGACCTTTAATAATTGATTTAAGACCCGCAGGACCAAACTGTCCATGTGAGGTGGGAGACAAAATTTGATGAGCGGGTGTAGGCGGCCTAATTCTTATGTATGTGGGGTATGCAGGAATATGCAAAATAGAAATATTGAATTAGGTTACTGAAAATAAACAGTCTGTTATTTATCTGCTCCACAACAATGACTAAAATAAAATGGAAACAATTTATAGGTGCAAGAACGGAACCATATGAGGCTAAGTTTATTCTAGTGCTTATAGTCTAGTCGAATAGCATGTCTGAAGAGCAAGACGCAAAGGGAACACTTGGCACTATTGATGTTGGTTTACTATTAAAGAAATTGTGACGAGGTAGCACTCTAAAACGGGACGCAGCAGATGGACTCCATGAGAGCCACCAGTGATCGCCAAAAGGGTCCAGGCTGGGTCCACGGCCCGAGTCTAGAGTGTCACTGCCGGGCCGGCTGAGTCATTGTAATTTAGCTGGATTCCCGTCCCCTGGACTCTTTCAATTATTAAAGCATCCTGTGTGGCCTTGAACAATGCAGGTGTGTCCATGTCTCTCTTGCCACTTGCTACAAAATTAAAAAACAAAAATTTAGTTTAGGTTTATTTGCATTTATATGCAAAAGGGAGACAATGAAACAAATAAAAGATGAAGCGGTGACAATGAAACCACTTGTTTACCTGCGGGATCTTGCAGGTGGGAGTGTGATTGAAAATTTTATTACAACTTTGCAAGTTTGCTGTGATGTAAATTGGGGAACCTTGGTATGCAGGAGAATTTGGTGAGTATGGTACGTGTAAGTAGGCAAGCTGTGCATGTGGACCCTGGACTGTCAAAAAGGCCCCCTTCACGAGGAAAGAAGTGAATGGGTGGTGGAGGGTTGTGTTGATGGATCCAGTAGAGAAAACAGCTAACAAACGCAGAAAATGAGAACACCTAATCCAGCTTGGTGATTAGATCATCGGATATAGATCTTGTGGCCTCCTGAAAACTTATTCAGTCTACACTTGTTTGGGCTGGTGAGAAGATTCAACCTTGACTCAAAAGTGGAATGAAAAGGGGAACAATGACTAAGACTAAGTGATCTCAGGTACAGTTTGTGGTCACAAAATGATCCTAACAATTCATCTGTGCATTTAGATCTCAACTAGCTCCTGTGTGAAGCATAAGTCAATGCATCTTAACAATCCAGCCTCACATCATCCTTGGGACAGAGTGGTCTGTCTTGAAAGCATGTTCTCCGCCACCCTACATCTGGGAGTTCTGTTGAATTTCCTCACTGATTAATGCTGATCAATTAGGAAGCCATTTTGAAAATATATGCATTGGTGCGTAGGACCAATGAGCAAGACGAACGTCCATGGAAAACTCAACAAAATGAGGTCAGAAATAGTTTCCCACACTTCTGTGCCTTCACACAGCTTTACATAGCACACACTAACGGCTTGGGCTCAGAACTGAGACTTCACTCATATTTTCAGGAAAAGTATAGCTGCTGTCGCAGGAGCAGTTAGTTTTAATTAGTTTGTTTAGAGTGAGATTCGACAGGCGAAGGAATCGTATGCTTCTTCACTAAAGAGCCGGTTGGATTTTTGCAAAAGCACAGGCAGGAGAGAACCTATGTAGAGTCTGCAGGTTCAGTTTTCAAATGCTTTATTGACTGTTTCGTAATGGGTTTGCAAATTTGATGCAACGTAGTAGAGTGTTTACCTACAGAGTAAGTCGTTGAAAAGATACCTCGTGTATGGATCTGTTCAGAGATTCACTATCACGTCTTAAGTTCATTTTGACTGGGCCCAGGAGTCTTGAAGGAGTGCAACAGTCCCAAAGTTTCTCCATTTGTAGATTGTTTTCCTGGCAAAGGAGGGAGAAGTCTTTGACGTGGCATTGCTCATATAAGTATTTTCTTATTGCACTGAGCAAACTCCAAAAGTTTGAGTTTTTGTCAATCCACATGTTCAATCTTATTATCTTTAAAAGACTCCAGGTGCTAAATCCTGACTCTAGTGTTTTCTGAGGTAATTCTTTGTGCTTCTTCACAACAGTTTGAACATCACATCACAAACCCCATTCTGCTTTGAAATCTTTGTTTGTGAGAGACCTTGTTGGTGCAGTAGAACTACCTTGAATCCTGTTGCTGTACCCACCTTGGTAGCAGAGTTTGGCTGATCCTCACTCAATTTTAGACCTCCCACACAGCTGTTTTTGTTTTAGATCATGAGTGGGTTTCACTGTTTGATGTACAATTAGACCAATGTGAACAATATATTATTAAAATGGAAGAATCTCTAGCCCCCTTTAAGATCAGGGTGGAAGTTAGGGGGAAAAGGCCCAGTGTTTCAGTGGTCGGAAAGACTTTAGACAAAAAATGAATAGTCACTTTCCTTTTGGTCTACTCAACATGCTAGTCTCACCCTAAGTTCCAGTTCAGGCTTTTAATACTTCGTCTATGAATATTGCTTACTGTTCAATACAAATGTCGAATGTCTCCAATCTGATCCCAAATCAGCTATTCATCAAATTCCTGCACAGGCACATCATCCCTTGCTATCTCCTCTCAACCTGCTTGACTAAATGGCTTTCTCAAGACGAAAGCAGCCTGGGTAACCGGGAAACAGCACTTCATGTATGTCCGCATCTGAGTGGGATGTTGTCACTGTAAAGAGCGCTGTGTCTAGGCCGTGTGGATGATGCAGAGACTGTACGAGCATGTGACTGCTTGTGTATGCGTGGGCTTGTGTGTGTCCATGTGCAGCTGTTGTCTCATTGCTATGCAGTTGGCATCGAGCTCACTAAAATAGGAAGCAATTACACTGTGAACCTGCAGTTAAAGTTTGAGTGGCAGCTGATGTTTAATGCATGTGGGACAGAGCTGCGGGTTAGAGCGGTGCTGCTGGGATCCTGCACTTCTCCTGCGGGACAAAAGCCCAGCGGTTCAGTGCGGACATAAACTCCTTACCTGATTCAGAAGTGTTCCACACAGGTGTTTGCCACTGGCACAGACGTCTCGAACAACTGGGCAGAGTTGTGGTGATTACCCAATAATGGCTAAACTGATGATGAGGAAGCTTGTTTCAGACCAAATTCTACCGTCACTTTGTGAATCACTTTCACACTCTTTTACTACGTTTCATGCTCTCGGGATGGAGTCAGACATTTCTATGGAATTCTGTCTCTACATGTTTGAGAAGATCTTGGCAATAGGTCAAATCTCAGCTTTGGAGTGTTTGATTTGCTTCATAACTCATGCACATTGCAATATTCACACTTCTATTGAACTCAATTGAATCAAATTTCATCTGAATTATCTTCTAGATTCTTCATTTTCTACTTCAACATCTTTTCTAAGATCTGCCTTCTGAAGTTTTATAAAAAGGCAGGTCTGAAAGGCTGCCACACACAGTTGGATGCTTCAGCCAAGAGCAATATTAAATGAGAAAGTATTATGGAGAACAGAAGAAGCAGGTAGTGCATGAGGAAAAGCCATTTGCTGGCTTCTCTCACGGATGACTGAGCTGCTGCTTCCCATCAAGCCATTAGGCGTGTTTCTGTTTGCAAGTATTTCACCAAGATCAGTGTACTTCTCTTTAACTCCTTTAGAGAAAAGGGCAGAGGGGGAGGTGTTAAAAGCTTGTATTTATGTAAACAAGACCTTTTCAGTTGGGGGTTCAGGTGCATACAATAAGAGCTTTATATATTCGTTTACCCTGTGTTCAGTGATGCAAAATATAACGATTATTATAACGTATAACGAGTATAACGATTCTCAAACAAGAAGCAAAGCTTGGTACTATGAAGGTCATCCTGCAAGATGTGTATTATCCAAAGAGTAGTACTAATTATAGGCTGAGAACCATTTAATAATGATCTCCATCGATCATTAAAACCATTGAAAAATAGGAGAATTAGCTCAAAAAAGGCAGTGTGAGATCAAGGGGGGAAACGCCTTAGCGACAGCACATTGTTCACGTCAGACGTAAGACCTAACATTGTAAAACGTAGGGGGAAAGGGAATGTGAAAAGTGTGCAAGTGAGCAAACAGCCATCAATTCTTCAGCTTTGGTACACTGCTGGCACAACTTGCCGGTCACACCGGGTGAGTAAAAGCATGTAAAGGAAGAATACAGAGCTTATTGTTATCTTGTTCTCACTGGGGAGTTGTTTTGACTCCTAAGACAGCCTTGTCCAAGGCCGTGTTGAAAAGAGGAGCAAGATTTGTGATTTATGGTCAATATCTGCCAATTCTACTTTATATCTTTCTGATGCTGTTGAATATGCAGTCACAGACCACTGAATGTTCTCCCCGCCGCAATCTCAATCCACCCGGCCAGCTTAGTGGGGTTTTGAATTTTGCCAATCGCTGATAACCCAGAGCTCCACATAATCCAATCAGCAGAAGCCCTGTTATCAAATCTCGGAATATGTAGAAGACTTTGAAATGATTCATGGACAGAGCAGCCAGGCACTCCATGTGCCATTTCTCCAAAACATCCATTGTGTAGTCAGTCACAAATGTCCCTGCAGAACAGGTGGGTTCGCATGAGCTTAAGCTACTGGTTCATTTTTAAAAGTTACCCATTGGATTACAATATGGTCTCCTCCAAATAACAAACTCATAACTTTACCTTCAGCGTTCACATGAGAAAAAAATCTACAAAAGGCTCATCTTTCTGTGAAGCTGCTTGAGGCATCTGCATAATAGCCCCAGAGAAATACACTTGATTTGACTTAATACATTAGAAGAACTTTTCATTTCCTTCCTTCTGGGTCCTTCATTCCAGCAATCCTGACAACAGGTGCATCTCTTTGGATTAGTTCATTTTTGGAGAGGTAAAGATGGAGATTTATGAAAAGGGGTGAGTAATCCAGGTTAGTAAATAAAGGACGGAATCACTTCCATATCTAAATATTACAAATCAGATGTCACAGTCACTTTCACACAATTAAAGCATAATTCTTCTGAACTGTATTTCAGAATTCATCACCTGGCAATGTGACGTGGATGAGTCCTAGTTTCTGGTGTTGCCAGGAATAAGGCACTGCATATGACAATTGTTGAAGGGGGATAATGGCATGGGGTTGTTTTTCATTAATTGACCTTCACCACTAGGACAAATTGTAGATTTTTAGACAAAATTGTGGGAACAGTTTGAGGAAAGCTCTCAGTTCTTTTTCCAACACAAATGCACAGTCTACAGAGCAAGGATAGTAAAAACCAAAAATAATGTTATAGCAGCAAATGGTTGACACTTAAATTTCATATGCAGATGAATAAATACTTGGCACAAAGTATAGTGAAGATATTTGTTTCATTCTTTCCATAGCTGAAATAAAAGTAATATGATGGCTCAGAGTAATAATGTTTTCTTCAGTAAAAGCCACATTATCTACAACTTATACTTCACAAACTTGATTCACCAGGTTCAGGGAGTAAATAAGCAACACTCTAGGGTGGCACAGAGGACTTCCCTTGGAAGGTTGTCGGTTCGAGGCTCGCCAGTGACCTTCCTGGAAGGAGTTTGCATGTTCTCTCTGTACCTCGGATTCCTCCAGGGAACTCCGATTCCCCCCAAAAACATGTGTCAGGTTCATTGAACACTGTAAATTCCCCTTAGATGTGAATGTGTGTGTTGCGCTGCGGTGTACTGTTGACCTGTTCAGGGTGTACCCCGCTTCTTGCACGAACTGCGCTCGAAAGAAATCAAACAGGAAATATGAATGAATAAGCAACATTCTATCCTTTTAAACTGTTCCTTTATTTCGGTTTTATAAACAGCAGCACTTTTGCATGTACATGAACAACCTCCACAACTATTTCTTCGCCCTCAAACTATTCATAATATTTCCAGACTGCTCTCTGTTTTGACTGGATCACTGGCACACCTCTAAGAGCTTTTAGTTCAAACAGGAAGTCATTGTGGCATTCTGAAAGCTGCTGAAGCTCATCAGGAGGCTTGCGGTGATAGACAGGCATTATTATTATTTCAATCTGTGATATACTCTTCCATATTCCTTTTGTGACAGCCCATCATCACGCTGACGGTCTACCTCTGCCCTCAAATGGAGGATGATCTTCTGAAACCATGGTAACCAGATGAGTGAGACATTTGACAAGTGAAATAAATGGGCCTCTCCTTGAAACCAATGAAGTGTGGAGAGGATCAAAAATAAAGAATGTTTAGGATGAAAACTCACTTTGAGTTGGGTTTTATTCGGCATGTCACTCAAAGAATCGTTGGCATGCCGCGTTCAGAAAGCCTGAGTTTTTATTTCTGGACTGATCTGTATTTGTGAGGATTGTGAGGGAAGTCGTTTTACTCAGTCGTTTTCGAGGGTTTGTGGGAGGGGTGTGCTCTCTATAGTCTAGGTAATGGGCTAATAATTAATGTTTGATATAATAATTGAATCTGATCCGTTCCCAGCTGTGCTGCTTTATACAGAGCTGTATAATTACCATCCAGAAAGCCTTGGGGCAGCTTGTGCTTATTTAGAGTGAATGGAGTTCTGTTTGCATGTGAAAAGTGAAGATTAAGCCAGGCTTCCATCCCGGTACTGTTGGCAAGGGCTTGTTTATTTTGTTAAGATTAGTCATAAGTGGGGAATATTCATGTTGAAATGAGAGGACTGTAGAGCGAGATTGCTTTCTTTTGGATGAACTAGATTTTCGGGCCCACATTCCAATCTTTGGTTTTTTTCCAGATGTGGAGGATTTGTTCAGATCATGGGAATGACATGACCAGAGGGGGATTCTAGATCGTTTCAAGTTCTCTGTTACACATTTTAAAGATGAACGAAAGAAAAACAGCACTTCATAATTTATTCAGTGCCTCCTTGGATAGGACGAATACTCTTACGTGCCAAAAGCAATTAGATGCAGTGTGTAAATTCCTATGAGAAGAGCATTTTAGAGAGGCACACAGCATGTTGCTATAAAATTGGTAGAGCCTAAGAGTTTGCAAACGTCCTTGATTCCTTTCATCTTCTTCAATCGACCTCAGCACCAGACGATTCTTGCGTGTTGCACAGTATGCAAATGCCGTTGAGTTTCACATCGAGAATTAAGCTTTAGGATCTCGCCGAACCGAGTGTTGTTGATCCTCCACACTCTGCTCAAACACATCCATCTGGCGGCTGAAGGATACAGTGAAATGGCTCCATTTTCGTTGTAGAGTGACTGTGTTTAGAGAGTGTCTGAGTGTGTGCTTTTCTGCTGTCCACTTAGACACCCTTTCAAGAAACGCAGGAATGTAAACACAGTGGATGCCTCTAAATCACTGGCTCCTAATGGACTCTCTGAGATCTGGTGAGTGTTTGTGTGTGAGCTGAAACACAATCAAATAGTTTGATTGAGGGGATTATATGTGACATGAAGGCCCATTAAATGTGGTAAGAGCTGAGGGACGTACTGTCACACACTTATAAAGATACTGTAGCTATAGCTAAACTCTGGATTTAAAAGATTAGGGGAAGGATGTTTTAGAGGGAGCTTATGGATATGGTGCATTCGTGATCCTTTACCAGACTTTATTGTTTTCAAATATGATGAAGACATAAACTTGAAAACATCAAATATATCTAGATACATATGATACAGTGCCACCTGCTGGTCTGGAGCATTTGCTATTTGTGACATGGTTATGTTTTGCAAAATTATCTTATTTTATCTTTATTGAGAATAAAACCACCTTAAAGTTGTGGAAAAAATAAGAACATTTTTGAGTTAATGATCTGCAAAAGGCTCGTTGGAGTCATATTTTGGCACGACCAAAAACAACAAAAGCAGGAATTAAGTTGGAAAGGGTTACAAAGTTATTTCAGATCTTTAGAAATTCTCTTTAGTCTGCAGTAAAGCAAACATGTTACAACCCATTTTACATTTTAAATGCATAAATCACATAAAAGAGTTTATTGCGTCAGTGCTTTTTACTTGTCCAGTCAAAATTAGCAGATCAATGCATGCGATTAATTAGAAAGTTAAAAATGTACAAAATTAAAACAGTTAATTTAGTTTTTTTGTGTGTTCAACTTGCAAAGAAGTATGGATAAGACCAAGGACAGACTTTTTGTTATTTTAATTCCTTTTTGCATGTTTCATAGTTTTCTCAGAGTATTTACTTCCGCCTTGGTCATGTGATTGGAGATCTGTCACATGATTCGCTCATTCTGTCTGTCCCTTCCTGTCTGGCTTCCAATTTAGTTTCATTACCCAATTTAGTTTCATTACATTGTATTCTGTGTATATATTCCCACACCTACTTAAGCGTGATGCGATACCATTGCTGATCACTAGAGATCGCCGTCATGCAGAGCAATCCTTCCGTGTGACTACAGTGAATGAAGCTTGGTCATTCATTCATTTAGTTTAGTTTATTCCTCCTCCTTCAGTGAAGTCTTATGTTATTCAGGTTTTCTCAATTACATGACCACGCCTCGTTTTGTAGAGGAAAACTGAGCCATTGTCAGCCAGATGAAAAAAGAAAATCTTAAAATAAACTATTGGACTTTGTTCACTGTATTCAAAAAAATCATTAAAGTCCTAAAGAGGAAATAATTTCAATCAAGTTCGGCTTTTTCCTCATAGACTTGTATTGACTGGATGTCATTCTGCAGCCAGCACCACATCACACACTAGATGTGAGAGGCTCATTTTTCTTTCGAACACAAGAGGAGGAGTAAAATAAAGTTGTTATTTGCTGTAACAATACTTTCACGTTTAATTTAGACTTAACAGCTTGATTCTGGTTCTTTTGAAAATCCATCCCAGGTAGTTTTAATATGCGCCCCTAAATCAGACATTTTTTCACATTGATCTGAAAACCATTTTCTCATTTATCTGACCTCTCAGCCATCCAAAGGTGTAGGATGTCACAATCCTGAAACATAAGCGTAAAGATAAACAGCCAGAGCAGAAGACGGAGTGTGTGGTTTGGTAACAAGCACTTGTTACTGAGCGTCGCTCAACTCCAACACACAGGAAAAGAAGGCCCTACCGTGAAACTGCTGCAGAGAGCCATATTCCTGTTGGCTCTGATCCAAAATAAACACATAGCCACGTAATCACCATTTCAGTATTGAATAATGTCATGTTTTCCAAATCTGTGCATGCAGCTCACGGGGGAATCTAGTAAATTCACACTCAAGGCTGAGTCACATATTATTTGTAAGCGGCACGAACTCAACAAAAAATGTTAAATTAACCAAAGCATTTAAGTTGACATCAAAGCAAAACATGTGGAGTTTGAATGTAGCCTTGGATTCCCAACAAAATGTGTTTTTAATTTAACTGACCAGAGCATAGTGATTGTTTTATTCACATGACTAGTGGATACATCTGAAGAATTTTGCTCCCTACATGGCCACGGTGGTTTATTTGTTCAAATACTGTGTTACTAAATTAAGAACGCAGCTTATTTAGATAATAATATTCGAAATACTTCCTACACGTACTGCATGTGTGGAGGCTCTAAGCTAATCAAAACATGCAATTTGGGTTTTAAAAGTGAAAGTGGCAAAAGTAGACTTGGAGTTGCCGAAAAGGATCACCATTGAAAACTAACCGCTAGCTGTTCTGTGGTGATGTACATACTGTGCACCTGGATTAAAACTCTCGGGAACACCTGAAAACATTTCCTCCGACGCTCTAGTGGATTCCGGTAGTGCTGTGAGGAGACGTGTGTTTGATACTCTCTGCCAAGAGAAGAGAACAGCACTGAAAATCACTAGAAATAACAATGAGCTGTTGTACTGAACCGCTGAATGAACCCCAATCACAACACACGAGGCCACACTTCCACCAATCGCTAAAGTTTTTATTATGCAAAGCAGGCATTGCGGAATGGCCACTGGAAGAAGCCTTAGAACAGGGATCTGTTGGGTTGGTGGTGTCATGCAAAGTTTAGCTCCAACCCTAATAAAACACGTCTGAAACAGCTAAGCTAACTATTTAATCAAAACATCGAAAGTGCAAGTTCCCCATCCCCATCTAACAGAAACCACCGGATCGGAGAGGTCTAATGAAGCAAATGTTTACATTTGGATGCCAGTATTGCAAGAAAGTAAATTAGAGAGCATAATATCATAATTTAGATTAGTTATATTTACTTTTTAAAGAACGCTGTTTTATGGGCGGGCTCTTAACAGACCCATTCGCTTGCGGTGAAAATTTGCATCGCTCTGGAGTAAAGTGTCCGCCTTGTCAATAGGGAAATGTGTTGAGGAAAGTTAGAACTATGGCTAAGCTCTCCAGGACACTACATTTGGTAACCCCTTGTATAGAAAGTCCTTGGGAAATTAGGTTTAAAAAAGCTTATTAAAAGACAATGTGCTTTCAGACATTTGAAGCAGTTCAACATGGGAACTTCTCATTAGGTTTCCAAATATCTACATCAACCATTAGATGTAAAAGTGCACATCTGCAATTTTTATCATTTATCTACGCAGTGTACTTGAGTTAAAAGCTTCAATATTTGTCCTCAGTCCAAGCTGTGCTTCTCAGCGGAGCAAACATATGGTCATCACACAGCAAAGTGCATTTGGAATAATACATTTACTGTCAAGGACTGACAGACGGACTCAGTTTATGGCTTAGGCCCAGCATCACAGCTGAGGTCAGCATACAGTGCAGAAACTACAAGCTTTACAGAGAAGCTGGCTTTCAGATGACAGCACTTCAACTAGAAGTCATCAGGTGCTTTCTTTTTAGAAGAAGAATTACACTCAGTACATGTGATGCCTCAAAGTGGCATATTTATTTATTTAGCAATTTTTGTATGATAAAAATTCGTAAAATGAGGTAATTGCACACTCTGTCAACAAGGTCCTTCTTCTTATAATCATTTTAGTCATCTTTCGGAGAGAATTCCAGAACGCTGGTGACGATGGAGCTATATAAGAAAAAACGAAGGCTAATTAAAGTCAGAAACATATTGACCTCTAAAGGTGTAGCACTGTTATTACGGCTTCATTAGTTATGAAAAGATCACACACTTTTTGGATATTCAGCTCATGATGGAAAGAAAGATTTTTACCACCTCAAGTAAAACCTTTAGTAGCTCTGTTTTTTCTTTCAAAAGTGGTCCATTCTGGCTCCCGGGTAACTCGGCCAGCAAAGCAGACTGACGGAGGAATTTATAGCTTCTGACGTCAACAAATAAAATCACTTGCACCTAGATGACTCTTTAGCCGAGTGAATACTACACAATGTCCTTCTTCTCTCACACAGAGAGTGGCACACACACACACTGAGAGACAGACTCAACCTAATCTTGATAACAAGTGTTCCTCTTGCTCACTTTATAGTGCAAATGGGTGTAATACGCAGAAGGGAGGTGGTGTCGGGGGAAATATGCCTCTTCTGTCTCTGTATTATTCATAATCCACAACTCCTCAACCCCAGGCCGAATGTTGCCACTCACTGCTGAAGATATTCTGAGGCTGAAAATGAAGCACCACGGGAGCCATGGTTGAAACAAAGACATGGTTGATGAGAGCGTATTGATGCGCCGCTTACTTCTGATGAACGACTGGAATTGCGTCAGGAGATATTTCATTAAGTAGGCTTTATAAATTATACTCAATCCTAAGTAAAGGGCAGAGGGAGGTGGTTGCTCTAGTGAGTCAGTTCTGCTCCGAGAGCTAAAAATGTGAGGTTTTGTTTATAGCTGGCTTTGCTGAATTTGCCGGTGCAAATGGGGATTTCTGCACAATACTGCCAGCTCATATATTTCTTTTCTCTGTCTGAGAGAAGGACACTTGACCTTGTTAGGGGCTGTGTTGCCATGGAAATGATTTTTGAGAGGATAGTTCACTAAAACGTAAATGTAATGGGAGTGTGGAGTGACCAGCATTTACCTGTTTTTTTGTTCTATGGGAAATTAAATTGTGTTTGGTTAAATCTTCAGGGATTTCAAATAGGGCAGCTAATAGAATTACAGTGAGTAAAACTGACCTCACTGAGATTCCCTGACCTCAAGGGTTGGTAAAAAGACAAACGTCTCCTTTGCCTCCTTCACGGAACAGTGGTTTCGTAAAACACTCAGTCGTCTACTTCGACACGTGTTGAGTATTTCATTGTGAGAATCCCTTGAAACTCCATGTCCAAGGTCCTTTCCAACAGGACGACACTAAACTTGAAAAGGTTAGCTGATAAGTCTGTAATAACCTGTATGGGACTCCTCCCTCAGGCAAGAGCAGGACAGCAAGGCAGTCAAAAAAACTCACCAGTAGCTTCCACCACTCAACACCGCCGAGGAGACGGAGCAAACATTTCGGAAGTAATGAAGGTGCCCTCAAGCACTTGCCTGCTGACAAGCCGTGCCTCTGTGTATATGATGCAGAAGTAAGACTGCCACAAATTGACATTTTGGAATTTCTGTAGGTCTAAAGGCAAAACCAAAGGAAGCACAATATTTTTGGTTGTCCAAGAAACAAAGACAGCCTAACTAACAGACAGCCATGTTGAAAAAAAAAACAGAGAACTGAGGACCACAGATGCCCCAGCAGTGGAGCAAACACCAACAGAAAGCTTTTCTAAAACTGGATGAGATTCAGATCGGAGATGAGACATGAAAACATTAATAATCTGGGGAGAGCGGGCGGGGACAACAAAGCCTAAATAGAGGAGAGAGGTTGTTGCAGATGAATCTAATGAGAGACAGGTGAAACAGAGGGAGAGAGAGCGAGCGCAAATGAGCAAGAGAACAAGACATCAATGGGATACAACACTGAATAAATTGGCAAAATCCCAACATAACTAAGAATATTTTGTGCAAATGACATTCAGTTCAAAGGCCCAAACTCAAATACGTAACGTTTATCAGAAAGAAGTTTGGCCGGATTTGTCCATGTATGATTTTCTTTGTTTTTCTCGAATGAAGAGCATTTCCTCTGGTAGAGAAACGCAGGTGCCTTAGAGAGAGTGTTGTCAGCCTTGAACAGGTGCACAATAAAACTGATTTTAATGGGCAACAAACCTTACCAGGCAAAGAGCTTCCTGGGATTTGATGAATGTCGGAGTGTAAAAGGCTGAATGTCAAGTTTATGTCATTTTTTTTTCATAGGAGCCACGCACAGGTTCCTTCATGTGGAATACAGACGTCCTCATCTTTGTCCCATATGTCCATCTGCTGTTTTAGCCACCCCTCTGTCAGTGATCGCACAGCTCCCTCCACCCTCCTTCCACACTAATTAGTCTTATGGAATCTCTGGAACAGACGCTGGGCAATTTGCTAATTACTCTTTTATTTGTTTATTTTGCCTTCACTCACACTTTTCCATTGAATTGATTTCTCCTAATTAAAAGTTTTAAGCATTTGGGAGTAAACAGATTGTTGTTTACTTCTGTTTACGCTTGGATCTTGTTAAGCCAAGGTAAATGGTCTTGATGATGGGGAGCTGTCCTTTCCAAGCTATCAAGCAGAATTAGATGTTTCTTGTGAAGACACAAAGAGATAAAGTTTGGAAGAAAATGTGCAACTTAAAAGCATCTGGCCAAGGGTTTGGGGTAGAGTGCATATCCTCCTGGTTCTCCATGGGATTCGGATGTGAGGATTTCAATGACCAATGCAATACCTTGAACTTGAGGATCTTTGGACCCTTCCAGAACAATGTATCCAGCGAGGCAGGATGATTGAGCCAGAAGAAGCAAGTTTCACCAAGGAAAGCCTTTGTCATGAGGGGGTCAAATTAATATCCACATGACAGGCTCCATTCTGAATTACCCACTAGAACATTGTCCCGACCATCACACATCCTCAACCTGTTTGTCAGTTTGCCATAGTACATCCACCTCTAAAGTCACTGAGGGCAACTTCAGGTTTAAGATACTTTATTTATACCTGCAGTGAAAAAAGATGGACACATCCTTGCAGCTGTGTATTCAGGAATGTATAAAAATATAAAAAAATAAAATGTTAAAGAGATGGATACATTACAAGAATGAAACTGCATTTATTCCTCATCTATGTGTAACTGGAAATATAAGAACCTTCATAAAGAAGACCTATCCACTGCTCAGCATGAACGAGTACACCCCCTTTATTTATTCATTCATTTTCCTGCCCGCTTATTCCCTTTTGGGGTCACAGGGTGACACCCTGGACAGGTCGCCAGTCTATCGCAGACACCATTGAAAAGTTTGAATTTGATCAGTAGTTTAATTAACAAAATCACACAGAGTTTTCAAGTGTAAACACCTGGAGGAAAACAACAATCAGACCTACACCTCCGTCAGAGTGAGAGCTGATTGTGGTTGGGTTTAAGGCGCCCTCTTGTACTCCTTGTTTGATTTGAGTCAGGTGTGCCTGGGCCATGCTGATTTCATTTCCCAGGTGTAAGAGAGCCCTGATTGGACACCATCACACTCCCTGCACCTTCCCACCCTTGGTAGACCTTCGTATTCTGCCCAGATCTGAGACCGGCCATTGGCTTTGCTGGCTCTGGCCCGATGGCTAACTTCAAAGTGGAAGTCCTGGATTGCCAAAAATCAGAGCGACATCTGGTTTCCTTGGCCAATGTGTTAAATAAAGTGGATTTGCCTGGGTAGAGGAGAAAACAAATCATTTTACTGACTCACCAGGTGCTACAACTCCTTCTGGGTAGCTGAAAGGTCTGGGATCACGTCAGCAACTTTTTCAGGAGGTTTATGTGATATATTTGTTTTGGTTGTATGTTTCCTGGCTATAGAACATGGTAATTGATGGGGTCAATCCTCTCTAGTGTGGTGTGTGGGCCTTGTCAAGTTGCCTGGCTGGAACTCCCATGGCTGGGCTGCCTGGTCGAAGTGGTGTTGCTGGGTCTGTTGCGCCTTCACGTTCCCTTACTAATGACATGACCTGGTGGATCTGGGTGACGTGCTCCATTACGGAGCAGAAGGCTGCTGCTAGGCATTGCAAACAGCATACTGTAAGCCTCGTGGCTGGTGAAAGAACAGCAACTCAAATGGAGTAAAGCCAGTGGATGCTTGCAGGACCTTATAGATGGTGAAGAGGAGGTGGGGTAGAATATGATCCTGGTCACCACTTGCCTCATTTGTTTCAGAATCTGGTTGAACCACTGCATGAGTCCGGGGTTATGTCTGGGGGTCGTACACCGAGGTCCGTAGCTTTGCGATGTTCTGCAGCCGGCAGCAGTCAGTCATTAGGTGGGACATGAATTTTCTTCAACCCCAACATTTTCTTCAACCCTTCTCATCAGCAGATGCTGCTCCTGTCAAGATTTTAGCTTCCGAGGACAGCCTTGATGTCTCTGTATGATGGTTGCACTTTCATCTTTCTTGAATCTTTGGATCACTTATGCTCCAGTATTTTGACCGATCAGAAAAGCTTTGCTGATTCTCTTGTATCTTTCACCTTTTTTGTGTAAAGAAATGATTTCCTTTCTCAGATTTAGTGACATTTCTCTTCCATTGGGAGCCATTGCTTAATTGTGTCTTAATTATGTAGTCTTAATTGTGGCTTTTCTCGTAAGATTATAATTGGGGTGTACTCTTTTTTGCAACATGAGTTTAAGGAATTTGTTTGGCCAATCACCTTTTTGGGTGTGCAAGTTAACAAATCTTGTTTGCAATCAAAGGCCTCCTGCAATGGACTGGCGACCTGTCCAGGGTGTACCCCCACCTCTCGGCCAATGTATACTGGATATAGGCACCGGCAGACCCCCGTGACCCCAAAAAGGGAATAAGCGGGTTGGAAAATGAATGAATTAGTCAAAGGCCCACATTTAAGGAAGTATTTTGTGGATTAGAATTTGTTAAAAAAAGAATAAATTAAATGGTTTTCAAAAAGTTTAGGAGGAGCACAACATATTCTTAGCCTACATAACACACAAGGAACCCTTTTAATTAAATTTATGTTTTGTACACCATTCTTTTTTATTAATATTCTGAGCTCTGACTCGACTCCTATAGACTGATTCAGGAAAAGCATGATAAAATAAAACTTATGATTTATGTAACATTTAGCTGGCGTCCAATGGAAGCACTTTCTGCATAGCAAAAAAAAATCACCTGCAGTTTGGCACATTTCCAATGCAGACATTTTACCACACGTTTTGTCGCTCAATGAGTCTCAGTGAAGTGAGTGTTTCCCGTGGGAAAGTGATGTCAATACCTGCCCTCTATATAGTCACAATCACCTAGAAGAGACACGCCTTCCATGTTCATTTCCATCATGTCTAGCACTTTCTGGCTTCATTCAGCCACCATTTTAAAATCAAATGTAATTTGTTTCTTAAGATCTCAGCGTTGAGGTTGGGGAAAGGCAGGATTCACCCTGAACATGTCGGTAGTATATTACAGGGCCATGTTCGCCTGGACATTCACACAAAGTAAGAAATAAAACTGAAGCATGTTTTTGGACACAGAGGAACAAGCTTCTGTGGCCTTGATCCAACAACCTTCAAACTGAGAGGCAGCAGTGCTACCTACTGTGACAGTGCTGTGCATCTGTCCAGTCACATTAATGTAAAAGAGGATGATTTCCAAATGTACAAAGCTCCTGCATTGTCTTCACCCCAACCTCACGTGTCAAGCGAAATATTTGCATCATCTGTGTAGAATTCTGTTTGATTTGTTCAAGTATTTATGTGCATTTTCACAAAAGACCACTTAGTGTGCTTCACTAAAGTAACCTGCTTTTGCTGACACACTCAACTGGCCTCCCACAAAAGTTTTGGTCGCATTGTTTAGCTCTTGAACCAGCTCATTCGACTGCAGTTTCTGCAGCATTGTTTGCTTCTTTTGGGGGAAGATTAGGTTGTCAGCCACTTGATGTGTGTTCTGCGAGAACATAACGCAACTCTGTGGAATGGAGTGGAAGAGACTGGAGACCTAACCTGACAGGTAATCTGAGGAAACAAGGCTGATATTTTCTCTTTGGCACTGCATCCAAGTGCTGAGCCTTCTTCGCTGCTCACTGCCGCTCAATATTTCTCATTTAGGGAGGTGCTGACTCTGTCAGAATCAGAGCGGTGCTTCACTCGTGCCTCTGGGCAGGTCTGTGGGCTAAAGGGGCTGCTAGTGGAAGGTCAGATATTTGTCACCCTGAGGACAGATCTACTCCATCAGCAGCTTGCACCACAGCTCAGCCTACTGGTAGCACGACTTGCCACTGGAGAAAAAGCTTACGAGAAACTAAATAAAGAAATAAAGCAATTGTTGACTCACTGATCTACGCCATAAATATTGAAAACTGAGATTTTGTGGTGATGCAGAGATGAAACTCTGATGGCAGCACTTCTTCTTCACAATGCCTGAGATTGGTTTGTTTAAAGGAGTAGCTAATGTGAGACCTTTTCAGACTCAAAATACCGGTAACTTCTATTTACTGGTTTCTAAATGGCAGACATCTAAATTATATAGATGTAAAAGGCAGTCCTAGCAACTGCTCAGACAGTTTGAAATGGTTGCAAATGCAAATGTGTTAGGAGCAGCTCCTACTTTAAAAAGCTACATGCTTCTCTCGACTTGCAGCTAAATCAAACTGTATTTTCACTTGCGTTCAGCAATAAAAACCGTTAAAGGGTGGACAATGAAACTGATAATTCACAGAGTAGTCCGTAACTGCTAATAGTCAAAAACAATGATCACAAAATATACCTTTTACTCATTTTGAATCTCGAGCACAACTAGTATTGCCACTTGTCCCTTAAATCACGCAGTTGTCCCGAGAGAGAGAGAGAAAGTCAGGTAAACAAACCTCCTGAATTATTTTGCAGTTTCTCCTCTATCTTAAAAGAAAAAAGGTTCCTAGTGCAGGAGTAGCACTTAGAAGAGCAAGTAAGAGAGCTGTGTTTCAATTACTTATTTCTAGTTACAAATTTTGGGTTGTAAAGTTGTATTTTATTTCATTTACATTTAAGTGTATGCCTTTAGCAGCTGCTTTTATCCAAAGCGATTTACAGATAGGGAGAAGAACACAATTTGTAACGTAGGATTAGTCTATCATACAAACTGCTCAGAGAAGAGGTTTTAACTGTTTCAGAATTAACTTTTAGAAGTTTGGGGTGTTTTTGCTACTTTTTAACTTTGCTACAATTTTTAAGTTTTCATTCATTTTTTTCGATATCTTTTTTAGTACAACCTCAGCTCCTTTTTTGACTAATATTTTTTAATTACATTTCACAACAAATTCAAGCACTTTTTGTGCCATTGTGCTATTTTTGTGCAAGAACTTTGGAAAAACATATACCACAGGTCTTGTACTTCCAAGGGTTATCCCTTCTTTTCACCATTAGATGGCACCGATTTAGGGTCTTTAAAATGAAATTGAAAGGCGATTGTACATGTTCTCACATTTTAAATTGAATTACTTTGCAAATCAGAAATATTAAGGCTAAAATAACGTTTTTGAAACCTACAAATTATATCTGAAATTTAAAATGAAACAATAGGTGGGTCGCGTCTTTCATACTTAATTCAAAATAGTCACATATGATTGATCTTTCCTGTAGTTGTACTCTTTTTTGTTTGTTGATGTTACAAAGAACATTTAAAATATATTTAGAGTAATGGCCCTGTGTTTGGTCACTTCTGAGCCACAGGAAACACGGTGGAGTCAAAAAATAAATGGCAAAGAGAAAATAAATGTTTATGTATACCAATGGATAGATAGACCCCCCCCCCACTATCTCTCTGTCTGTTTCTGGGGAAGTGTCCCTTATTTCTTTAACCAAAGTGTTGGAGAACATGTTACAAGTCAAAAATATTTCACAGTAAATACTATCTTCAAAATACATCTTTAAAGCATTATAAAAATTTAGAATTGAGAGACAATGTTAATATTGTGAAGACAAACAAACACGCACACACACACACCCACACACGCACAAAACACCCGCTTGTAGACTTTTAGAGCAGACACTCAAATGTTGTGTAGGTGAACGTAAAATGAGGCAATATTTTGTAATCCTATGCCGGCCTTGAACATCTCTATACTTAAAGATGCCCTCTGTGCATCAGCCGCCCATCTGGGAATCTGGGCTATTTCAGAACAGAAAAAAGACGTAAGCCCTTGCATGTGAAGAGAATGCCATGTGATAAATTGCATTAATGATGGATGAATAGCAGGGGCTCATTCTTTAGTGTTTACGGCAGGTTTAACCCAAGGGCCTCAGTGAGTCTTGGACTAATCCCAGAGCACACAGCGGAGCTCTTTGCTCTCAAGTGCAATGCACACCCAAGAGCCATCGCTCAAACACAACCATACATCACCCTCCCACAGACCCAACCTCCAACCCCTAACAGGACAAGAGAAAAACATACAAGTGCAGAAGAAGAGGTCCTGCCGTTCTTTGACTCTCACTTCTTACTTTTTCATAAGGGGAAAACTAGTGAGGGGGTGGGGGGGCCACATGGAATGAATGTGGTAAATTATTCCAGCATTTGATGGAAATGCACTTGCTTCAAGTGCTGAGGGGAACGCAGAGAGACGGCAATAAAACACATTTGGAGAATTTTTCATTTTCAGGGGAGCGATTGTCTCCCTGAGGGCACAAGCACACACACTTTCTAAGGCAGGACTGCAGGAATAAAGCTCTCCAGTGCACTTTATTGTATGTAGGGATACTAGAAGCGTGCCCTGTTATTTGACAATGTAATTTTGCTTTAACTTCCAGCAAATATCGCCTCTCAGCTGTTATTGCCTGTGATGAGAGGGAATAGCGAACAATCTCAGATAGAAAGTACAGAGGCAGCCACCGGGAGCGTACTCATCAATTCATGACTCATTTCGTTTATGCAACTTAAATTCAGTCACATTTTTAAATGTAGTAAACATGCACTAGATCTGTTTTTTTTCGGCATTTTGCAGACAGATGTGTTCAATCAAACACACAGAACAACACATAGTCTATGTAGCATGTTCATTATGGGATGTGAGGAGCTGCAGAAAGACTGCATGCATTACACTAACTGCTCTTTAAACATGTTCTAAAAACTAATATAACACACACAGCAGTTTGTTATTAACTACTGAACTCAAAGGATTAGGGCTAACGAGTCTCGTACGTTGCAGATGTCCCATGTTTTTAAACTCGGACATCGCCGTTTTTTTGATAAGTCCAAACCGTTTTTTTGACCAGTAGCATTTCTGTAAAAAAAAAAAAAAACCCAAAGAAGTCTTTCACCCTTAGAAGTCTCTGTATGCACTGTTCATTCGTTCATTTTCCAACACGCTTATTCCTTTTTGGGGTCACAGGGGTTTGCTGGAGTACCCGGAGGAACCCCACGCAAGCACGGGGAGAATATGCAAACTCTTTCCAGGAGGGTCACCGGCGAGCCTCTAACCGACAACCTTCTAACTGGAAGGCCAGAGTGCTACCCATTGTTTAAATTTATATATTGTGTAGGGCTCAAAAACATCATTACTTTTGACATTTTTGGTTTTGAACATTACAAGAATCATTACACAAAATTTGAAGGTAATTAAAAATAAAATGTGCAAATGTCTTTCATTTTGTTTACAACCGTGAAACCTTACCTTGTGAGTGAAGCGGTGCGTTTGAGGAGGAGGAACGGATAGCAGAAAACATTATGGCACCACGTATGAAAGTTAACTTTCTCAAGATATTTCACGAATTACGAACACCAAAGCGAAACCAAGCGCGTGCGTAGACTGTACCGAAAGTGTGTGAGAAGGGATGCTGAGAGAAGGAGTCATAGGTATGATCTGACCAATAAGAGAGCAGAACTTTTGTGAATCTTGGAATTTTTTCAAATCTCGAAGCAAAATATTTCCTGAGAGACCCTTCACATCTTGGATTTTTGTGACGTGAAGCATTCGTACCTCGAGGTACCACTGTACTCAGAATTGTATTTTTTTCCTACAATTTCAGGTTTGTTGCAGAATTATGGAGCAGTATACTTAAAAAAATATTCATTAAAAAATGGAGCTGAGGTAGTACTAAGAAATTAAATCAAGCATTAATCTCTTTAAAGATCATTTATTAGAGCAAATTGTAAAGCAGTATATAATAAATAAAAAAACACTACAAACGGCTCCAGACTTCAACGGGTTAAACAACACTTTGCTTTTTTACTAGTACAACAACTTAATGCCCCCCTAAAAGAGTTCAGTAAACATGAAAGTAATAAAATATAGCATTAATATGGAAACACTTTGATCATTTTTTACTGAAATGCTACTTATGCTAAGCTATGCTAAAATTACCAAGTGTTAGAGTTAAATAGTTTCTAAAATAATAAAACACTCCTCATTTCTGGAGGATATGTAGAACAGGCATATGCTAAAAAAAATTGAAATTAGATCTATCCTCGCATTTGAAATTAGACCTAACTTATTCTGCATCAACTCCCAGCAAACTGCTTGTGCTTCTCTAATTGTAATGATTCATGCGTTTTGAAAGCGTTTTAGCAGCAGTTGTGGGTGCTCAATTACATTAGACGCAATTTCAAATTCCTCAGTGGACACATTCATTCACTCAGCGAGGTTATTATCATAAAGCAGATTGAACAAAGTTCTCTTGTATCCACACAACTCTGCTCTACGTGCATTACGTGCATGCGGCTTCGTTCAATGTCATTTTTACAAATCTAACTTGGCAGTTTTACTCAAATTCGTAGCCACTCGGTGACTTTGATTCACAGCTCAGTGAGGCAAATCCCTCAGTGATTGAGATTCTCACCTTCAGTGAAGCAACTCCCAGAGCAATTCACAGGTTGCATGATGTAACTGTGATATTGCTTCAGGATACCTTAAACGATGAGAAATAGTTGTAGCAAATTACCCTTCATGACATTTAACAGCAAGAAATGAGGTACTCTTTTGGGAAAACACAAACTGCTGCATGCAGAATTAGCTAGCGGTTAGCTAAAGGAGTTAGCTACTAAAATGGCGGTAGAATAAATAAATGAATTAAGTTAAAAAAATACATTAAACAAATGAATTGATAATTTAGCTGTAGTATACTATAAACATTTCAGGGTAACCTACTAGTATCGATTTTAAAGTATTTGATGCCCCTGTGATTCATAGTCACATAGAAATCATGCAGGGGTCTAGAATTTTCAGCATAGTTTCGAGACAGAATCTACAAATAAAAATCCAGAAATCACATTGTTGATTTCTTAACCATTTATTTGTAAAGTGCTGTGTCAGATGGAATTCTGTGAACAAAGGTTTTGGGGTTTTCAGCTGATTCTCTAATGGATTGACGTCTGGAGACTGGTTATGCCACTCCACAAGCTTGATATGAGCACCTCTACAGAGCCACTCCTTGGTTTTTCTGGCTGTGTGCTTTGGGACATTGTCATGATGTAAGACCCAGCCACGCCCCATTTTTAATGCCCCGACTGAGGGAGGGAGCTTTTTGTTTATCACACAATACATGCCTCGTCATCCTCTCCTTAACACAGTGCAGTCGTTATTACCCTTGTGCAGATCGTTTGATTGTTTAATATTTGTTTAATTAGAGCTTTAATTTTGTCGTGCTATTAAAGTGTGATATCTGTGATCGTAGCTCGAGCTCGGTAAGAACTGAAAAGCTGGATGTCAGAACGATACAGGTTTTGTGATTGGATGAAGGGTTTCAAATGTGAATATTCTGGCTGTTCTACTACTGTGAGTGATATTGGTATCTGAAATGAACACGAGTCCTTAATCTCTGGTGACATATCAGGGCCATTATATGATTTCTTGTATTCCATTTCTTACATATTGCTCCTTTAACAGTTAAAGCTTACGAGGTTAAGTGAGCTTGTCAAGTGCTGAACGTGTGAAAAAGATTTGATTTAAAAGCAGAAACATTTTCAATTTGAACTTGGCTGGAAGTTTGAAGACCACACACAGACTCTTTTTTTCATGGAACACTTTAAAACGTGGATGATTATAACTATGAGCACAAGTACCCTGGTGGTCCCGAGCCGACCCTTATCTGTGAAGCAAACTTTTCCAACAACTCCTTAACATTCTGTGAAAATCACAGCAGAGGAAGCCAGCTAAAATTAAACCAAAGCAGTCAAGGATCAGAGATTATTTTTACTCCAGCTAAAGTATACACACACACATAAAGCCTTGTAAAACTCCAGACCATTACATCTCACCTTTGTCCAGTCTCCAACCACAGGCTGCTTTTTAAGTGGGCTCCAGTCTGCTGTGGATCTTGCTTTCTCTTTTTGTGTTTTCTCGTTGCATTAGAGCTGTGATGGATTTTCAGGGAAACATAGCCTTGACGTCTTTACACATATTGCTCAATGAAATCTGACGCCAGTTTGTCTTGAGCCCAGTGTCTGCCTTTCGAAGAAATCGCATTTTAGTGAAAAATATCCATGGTGGGATGTTCAAACCATGTTCTATAGCACTTTAATCTCACTGAAATCCAGTTGAGGATTCTGGAAACAGGGGGAGCTCATTGTAGATTCTGAAATTTTGATTCTGGCATCTTAGGTTAGATTTTTGATTCAACTTACTCTTAGGAATCACCATTCCTAAGACACTGGCCATTCGTTTATTACTTTCACTTTCCTGGCTTTGGTTCCAATCACACACTGAGGGGAATTTAGTGAATTCCATTAAAGAGGGTTTCTGACTTTCGATTTTGAGTCTCAGACAATCTCATGCGACTGCCCAGAATTGCAGGCGAATCAGGACTCGTGCACGTGTGTGACACTCCAAAAGACTCGTTGCAGGCCGGTCATGAGATAAATATTTGGAGCTGTCGGCGAATCACAACTGGCAGGGTGAATTGTGTTCTGACTGGATATAATGTCTGTGATTATCTGCAGACAATGAGAAAGCAGCATCCAGCTCAACGTGAAGTTGTGGAGGAGATAAAGGCTTAGGCGGCAATATAAACAATGGTTCAGGGTCAAAAGGAGTAACTGTTCTGTCTATTTTGACACAAGAAATGAAATAAACAGTTGTGTGCTGCCATTTTTGATAATATTCCAGGTTTTGCACTTGAGTCCTTTTTGATAGTGTTTGCAGGTGTTTTAAAACCAAAGGTCTCTGTGATTGGGTGTAAAGTCATTCAGCGCGAAATCCCCGTCGCTGATCTGTTGTGCTCTATGCATTCAGTAATGACTCGATGCTTCTCCAGATAATCGTGCAGTGTGAAAGGATCCGTGATGTGGCAACTCTGACACCCGGCTTAACCTAACGCATACTTCTGGTCTCGAGGGGAACCCAGAAGAAAACACAGGGAGAAGATGCAATGGTGGAGTTCTTGTAGGATTCTGAGATGGACGAAGTTACTGGAAGAGCCAGAATTAATTAGGACATACCTATCAAAAGTACCGGAACTGGTAGACAAGGTAACTGAGCCTTTGGATAAATAGCAGATTTGTGTGTGTGTGCCATCACCAGAGTTCTGAACGCTCGTGTAGGGCAAGATCAGATGGCCTGGGAGTCCACAATATATGCAAAGTCATTCCTTGACTCTTCTTTGTCGTTCCACAGGGAGTGAGATGCTGGTATGTACTCCAGTATAAAAACCTGTCAGGTTAAATGAATAATATAAATTCCCCTTAGATGAGATTGCCCTGTGATGGACTGGTGACGTGTCCACGGTGTACCCCTGCCTCTTGCCCCAAAATGCACCACCAGACCCCCATGACCCCAAAGGGGAAGAAGAAGATGAATGAATTCTTTTTACCAAGAGAATAGTAAAAGTGAAAAAATCCCAATGGCAGCCTCAAACTTTTTTAAGACTTCCGTCAAAAAGGTTGAGAGAGAAACCGATCATCATTAGCTCAGCTCCTGGTCCGTTGGATGCTCAGCTTCCCCAAACACATCACAGCTTTAGCTTTTACCCAGTAAGCATCTTGCTTCACCAGTGCAATGCCCCCAGCAAGGCTTAATGGGTGCTGATGGTGAAGTCTGCATGTATTCCTCCTTCCTCTAGGTCCTCCACTTTCACCCACGAGCAACACAGAGCATGCCTCGAGTTATCTGAGAACTCTAAATTCACATTAGGAGTGAAAGTGTGGCTTATACGATGGACTTGAGATCTGTTTTCCCTGTTTTTTGTTTTTTTATGATAAACCAACTAAGCCCAGTGACCCCAGCAGAATAAGCTGGTGAAAAAAAATGACCGAATTGATCTTTTAATGAAATACTGACTGCATTTCGTGCTAAGAAAAATGATAAGGTTGGTTTACAATCATATGCAGAAGATCTGTGAGTGTCTAGACCTGTGTGATTTCAACAGCAAATCCCTAAAAGTGTTTTGTTCAATCTTAAAGAGTCGGAAAACAGCTCAAGGTAGCTAAATGGAGATTAATCTCTTGACCTACATTCACCAGCTGAATATCAAGCTTTCAAATACTCACTGGAGGCCCGCAAGCACCCCGCCCGCTGTAGCCAGATTTGCAGCAGTGGCTCCCTGTAGGCTTGTGCTTACGATGGCACCAAATATGGCCTCACTGCTCCCTCGGGCATTTCTGCACTGGTCCCTCATTAAAATCCAAGAGAATGAGAAACCAGTGGAATGTCAGTTTATTAACACTCACTAAAGTACCAGAAGGAGCTGATTAACCTGCATGTAAAACTCCACACACAATAACAATACTATTATCATTATTAATAATGTGCCACTAGTCCGTTAGCTTGTATTTGGGTGATTTAGGTAAATAAGTGACACTTTCCACTCTAAAGTGATCACCCTGAATGTCTGACCTGTGTGAGATATTCGTATTGCTTATTGTCGTGTAGCTAGAAGGAGTAAACTGAATGCCAGCTTTCAGAAGATTCAGAATTGAACAAAAGCAATTGAAAAAGCTCAGTCAAATGGTATGCTATGGATCTTATTTCAGGGGCTACTCTTTTCCTGTCCCTCACTCTGTGATGAGCTCTTTTAGATTTGTCAACCACTAGAAACAAGAAACGAATCACCATATTGATTTTTCAGAGAGGAGGAATTCATTATATCATTGCGGTGAGTGGTGCGGCTGCTGATGCGCCGATTCAAGCGCAGACCCGGATGATTAGCTCATAAATATCAGTGGAGAATCATTAATATTGAGTCTAATTATCCAGCTCATTTCTGGCAGCAGTGAAACTGTCCGAGGGCTGATGGATGGGGAGGTGTGGGGAAGAATCGGGCTAGATGTATTTGTTTGTGATGTAGAAATGTGCTGGATTTGATCGATGGCCAAGCTCAAGCAGTGAAGGATTACAGAGTGGCTGTGGTGACAGATATTCCTTCCAACAACTGGATTCAAAACTCGCTTGTTATCAGAAAACTCCTGAGGAATTACACAGGCACAGATTTTTTTAATCAACTAAAAAAGTTGTTTTAAAATGTATAAATGTTATTGTTGGGTATTTTTGCCATCATGTAGAACAGAGATAGTGGTAATTTGATCGGAAAAGAAGAGACGGGAAGGTGGGGTTGAGTGGGGGTGGGTTGGACTGTCATTTTACTTTGAGTTTTACAGTTTGAGGGCTTGTTTCATGCACCACCATACACTGGAGGAATTATTTTCAGCAAAGGGCTCTCCTCCAGTTCTAGTCGTAAAATATAAATGCTACTAAATATACCTCAGTCAACTGTCGTAAGTATCATACGAAAGTGGAAGTGACTGGGAATCCAGCAACAAAGCTACTACATACTATGGCACATACTGTGTTCGGTTCGGTTCATTCGGTTCGGTACAAAACAATAATAATTTACATAATCTTTATTTTGAAAAGCCAATACACAGTAGAATTCTTGCATAAAATAAATAAAAGTGACAAATTTGGGTGATATTTTAAATAAATTGCACTCTTTATTAAGAAAAACACATTTTTTAAATAAAAAATGAAATACTGCAACTAGTTAGGATAGATGAACCTATCCACATTTTCTGAAGAGAGCACAGATCTGGTTATAATACCTCCAGCAGTAGAAAATGTTAGATGTGTTGCCTGCCCGATCTCCGTGGAACAATGTCGGCATACAACTTTAAATTTATCCACTCGTCTATCCCCGTTACGTATTTTAACAGAGAAGCCAAAGTGTTCCCAAACAGGAGACCGTAGTGAGGTGGGAGGGTCTTCAAGCTCTGGCTTCTCTTTTGCTTTTGCCATGATGCCATTTTCTTACTCGTGCTCGTCACTCAATAGCGTCCGTGCGGAACCTCGCCTAGGAACATTGTTCCGCTGCGCTTAATATCACACTAATAATAAATTTATATCATTTAATAAAAATACCGAATACCGAAACGGTACGCAAGTGTACCGAACCGAACAGGCCGTACCGAAACGGTTCAATACATACTGTGAACCGTCACACCCCTATTATATACACAAAGATAGCTGTCGAATAAACTTTAGATTTAGATGTACAATGGTTTAACAACATGACATTCATTCATTTACCATCCTGCTTACTCAATTTTTTTGGGATCACGGGGGTCTGCCGTGCGCACATTGGGTGAGAGGCAGGGGTACACCCTGGACAGGTGGCCAGTCCATCGCAAGGCAACATTCACTGACACATTCACACCTAAGGGGAATTTAGATTATCCAAATAACCTAACCGCATGTTTTTGGGATTGTAGGGGAAACCGGAGGAAATCCACACAAGCACGCGGAGAACATGCAAACTCCTTCCAGGAAGGTCACCGGCGAGCCTCCAACCAACAACCTTCTAACTGGAAGACCACAGTGCTACCCCCTGTGCCACATAAAATAACATACCAACATAACATTCATTCATTCATTTTCCAACCCGTTTATTCCCTTTTGGGGTCACGGGTGTCTCCAGCACACATCGGGCAAGAGGTGGAAGGTACACCCTGAACAGGTCACCAGTCCATCGCAGATAACATAACAAAAAAATAACATAACATTAAACAGCGGCACTGCGCTGCAGTGAGTAGCACTGTGGCCTTCCAGTTAAAAGGTTGTCGGTTCGAGGCTCACCGGTGACCTTCCTGGAAGGAGTTTGCATGTTCTCCTGGTGCTTGCGTGGGTTTCCTCTTGGTTCCTCTATTTCCTCCACAATCCCATGTGGTTAACATGTGGTTAATCAGGTAATGTAAATTCCCTTTAGGTGTGAATATGTGAGTGTGTGTTGCCCTGCGGTGGACTGGTGACCTGTCCATGGTGTACCCCCGCCTCTCATTGCAGATAGGCAAACCCTCGTGACCCCAAAAGGGAATAAGTGAGTTGGAAAATGAATGAATATAACATAGCTTCAAATTGAACTGAATTTCTTTTATAAACACTAAAATAAAAGTTTTTTTTAGGAAAAACAGTAATAAAACCAGGACATTTGTGCCTTAAACTAGTGTTTTAAAGCAAGAAAAACCTGTTTAAAATGTATAGATTTTTCTATTTTATGAAACAAATTGAATGAAAAACTGATTTAAAACAAGAACATTTTGCTTAATATAATGGAACCTAAAACCAGAAATAACTTCCTTTCCTAAACATTTTATTCTTGTTTAAAGAATTCGTACCAAGACAAATTTGCTTTTTGTTTGAACATAGAGAAGATTTTACATATATTTAAGAGAGTTTGAAATGGATCCTAAAATTTACAGGCAGCCAGAGGAGAGAACAGAGAATTGGGGAAATGTGCTCATATTTGCGAGAGCCAGTTAAAAGACGAGCTGCAGTCTAGCTAATCTGTATCGCTGTACACAGAGCAGGTAGTGTGTTGGCTCCACCCCCTTCTTGAGCTGAACATGATGTCGCATCGAATTGCCACGTTAACCAGTACAGTCCTGAAACAAGTGTTGATCCTTCACACAGCCACCAAACGGATGTGACAAGTTTAATATATTCTGTGCAATAATGAGTGTCTGCAGGCAACAGTGAACCATGGTGGAGGCTCCATGTAAGCACAGGGCTGCATTTCTGCAAATGGAATTTGGGGAGGACTAATGATTACTTTTTTAACTAGTTTTGTCATTACTGGACAGACATGAAAGCCATAAAGAAAAATACTTTCATTAACGGCTTTGTGTGTTTCACAGAGGAGCCGTTTCAGAAGCAAAGTCAACATTATCTCTGTAGACCAGCAATTTTATTTAAAAATCATCTGAATGATTTTAATACAAGCATTTAAACATCAATTCGAGGCTCTTGATTGAGGTCTGGAGCCCCGGCAGAGTTTGCTGTAGCCATGCTCTTAGTTAGCAGGAAATATAGCAGCGTTCATTTAAGAAAAAATCTAAAACTCCTAAATCACTTTAAAAGAGAGAAAAATAAGCATAAACCCAAAAGAGCAATTACATGTTTCAAAGCTGATCCCGGCGCACATGAATAACCCTGACTCAAGAGCAGAATAAAAGTAGCCAATTAAACTGGAAATAAAGCTACATCACATTGGGGAAATCTTAGAGTAAGAAACTAAGTCCACCTCCATGAAGACATTCTTATGTACTGCAGAATAGCAGACTATAATGACTAATGATAAAGTTTGAACTTGGATTTAACTTCTAAATCAGCCGACAGAGAATTACTGTTGGAGTGCGGACCATTAAGCATAAAAAAACATACAAGAGAGAATGATCTCAGCTGCTCCACAAAGCTCGAGTGAAAGATTTTAGCATAACCAGAAACAAGAGTTCATCGCTGACTAATTCGACTTTCTCTGTGTTACTGTTGACAAACACAACACCTGCACTCGCTGTCGTGCGTAATAACGTTCTTTTCTCGAACTCACATACTAGCTTTCTTTCTAAATCCTCAAAATGAACAGTAGACCCACATTATGTTTTTAACAAAATTTCTTTGGAAATTACAGGCATTATATCATGTGTTATATATAAAATAAAGTAGTTGCATACAAACTATTTTCTTACTTTAGAATCAGAATAAATGAACTTTGTGGCCTGACGTGTAAACATATGGTTGAGTACGCTGAGCTGGGAATGCTAGAGATGATCCTTCCTGCCGAACGCATCCAAAGATTTTCCAAATGCATCGTTTTCTTTTCAACATCTGTTCTCTCAGTCACCCGTTCTCCGCTTCTTATTCTTTCACACTCCTTCAGCCCGTTTGAACCTCTTCTGTTCACTGGATTTTTTTACACAAACATGTGAACCCCTGATGACATGAAAAGTCATAAAAAATAGTAGTTCAAACCATAGAATTGCTTGCCGACATTTTGAAGGATGTCGTTGGCCTGTGCTTTTGCTGCACACTAACAAGACGTGCAGTAAAGGAGCTCAATAACTGACCAGTCAGTGATCAACAGGATGTTGTTTCACTTTTCTTTCCAGTACTTTCCGAAACGTAGTCAGCTTTTAGAACCTCATTCAAATGGGTACGAGCAAACTATTGCTGACTGCTCTTAGCTACTACTGAAAGAGTCTGGTTGCTAGATGCTAGCTACATGGAAAGAGGTGTAAACACTTGATCTCTCAGCTCATGTGAGGAGTTTCTGCTGGATTAATGCACTTAGAACTAATGGTGTATTTAGGTCCCAGTTCTACAAAGAAAGTTTCTTTGAAATATTGGTTCAAAATGCCTCATAAATCATTTATTGAGCACACTGCAAATGCCACTTATTGAAAGGAAGCAAAACATGCTGCTGGTGTTTCTTTTTAATGCAAAGGAACTCATGCCCCTCTCCACTTTACAGACAGTGTTTCCACTACCTCCTGCTTTAAATGTTATCTGTAGAGTTTACTTTAGATGTACACTAACAAAGCTTTAATTATTCCAGCTAGAAAACACAGATGTGAAGAGCCAACAGCACTGTACAACTATTCAAAACCATGTTCAATCCGTATGTAAACAACATACAGTTTTTTTACAGTTGACCACATCTTGGTAAATCAGTGCGCTACCATATTTGCCTTCGAGGCGGCTTTCAGATTAGAAGAAAAAAAAAGGAAACAATTTGTAGATAAGTATGAACATCAAAAATGAGAACGTTTTGGTGAAAGATTTTCGGTGGAACCACTAGACGCTGGTTATTTTCTAAACGCAGGATTATTGAGATGTAGGACTGCAAGAGTTTGTGACGGTAGGATGGTGCTGACTCTCCTGTACGCCAGCATCAGTTTTTGAAACCTAACATGAGCTGCAATCTGAAGAGAGAAGTGACATCTTTCCATGAAAGTCCAGCAAGAAAAGCACTGCAGGAATCTAGTCGTGATATGACCAGAGAATTAACTTGAAGTAGAGGTGATCTGTGAAAAATTCTATATGAAAATTGAGATATCAATATAATCTCCAGGAATCTCCTTGTTTATGAATTTTCCCATTGTTTGAACTGAAATGTGGTGTAAACAAAAAGTGCCCTCCGATGTAAAAACCTATGCAGGATTATTTTTTTTAAATCACTACTTTAATGTCCTCTAAATATATATGGTTTTCAGATTACCTTGAGACAAATCTTGTGTGCACAAATTTGACATTAGCAAATTAATATAATTAGCCCACACCTCATGAGCAATAATCTACATTATCCTACTTGAACATTTATACATGTGAAATTCACAAATATGAACATGAAACTTCTTTTGAACCATTAACACATTTTAAGAATCGTGCATGAAAGGAGGAAATAAAAACTGCCTTTAAACTGCTCTTTTCATCAATTTTAATAAAGAATATATAAATAAAACAAACAATATCTTCCAATTTAAGATCAGACATTCATTCTCAAATCCTCAAATGACTCGGAAAATCTGTAGTTGCCAAAACTCTCAAGATTATAAATATCAAATTAATCTGTGTGTGCAAGTAAGACATTTGCATGGAGAACAATAGGTTAATAATTATTCTGAAGTTGTGGAAATGTGTAGTTAAATCGGTATTGTTTTTGTCAATAATGTTTGAAATTTCATTAAACTGTTTTAATTAAAAAAAAAAAAACTTTAGTGAAATTCCAGTCAAATGCTAAACTGCTCTAATCCAGAGTGTTGGGTCACGACTTGATGTCAGAATCCTAAAGCGAAACCAAAGCGCTGAAGGAGAGATTATTCTTCAGGGTGGGAGAAATGAGAGGAGACAGAGCGAGGAAAAAGAGAGGGCGATCTGTTACAATCTTTCAAGGGAAAGCACTTCACTGGTTGAAGTGTTTGAGCCCGGCAGCACAGACCCCTCAGAAAGACAAGTCCCCTTTCTCTGTCTCTAGTTTCTCTTTTAGTCTCTCTCCCACCGTCTACCTCCGTCGGCCTGGAATAGATTCTCTTTAGCTGCAGGCAGGAGAACCCTGACCCAACAAGCGAATGTGCAAAAGCACCAAGATTGCCCCCCTGAGGACTATTGTTGTATGATTCTTAAACTCCACCCCCTTATGTAAGTCAATGGAGAAAAACAAACTGTCTAGTTGTCTATACGCTTGACAAATTTCAATGTGTAGTTATAAATGAATAAATGAATCCCCCCACCCTCCAAAACAAAGACGACAGCTATACGGTTGTCTGCTGCTACAACATTACGAGGAGAATCAGCGTTGTTCGCTGTCAAACTAAAAAAAAAACAACTTGATGTGATACAAGAAGATTTGATCAGAGAAAAAACTGCATTTAAAGATGAATATCGACAATAAACAGACGACAGCTCAGGTGCTTGGACAATGTGCTGAGAATAATCTTTTCCTACACTTTCACAGCCACATGTTCAAAAGAACCATGTACACTTACTACGAGAGCGGGTTCTCCGATTTTCCAGGGGCATGTACATATAAAAGGCAGTAGAAGGCAGGGGAAGATGAGGAGTGTTCAAACAGCAGCAGTGACGGCCTTAGAGAGAGAGAGATACCATGAGAAGGCAGAACGGTGTACCCTTTGACCCCTGAAACCTTGGAGTTGGCACCTTCACCCCTGACCAGTGAATGCCAATAGGATCGACTAGGCAGCAGTGTGGAATGGCCAGCTACTGTCCTCACCTGAGGCTGGGATCCCTGGAGCTCACTGCTGGAGCACCTGAGCCCTGGCACAAATGTTGTGCAGAGCTGCCGTACTACACTGACTCTTTATAAGTAATTATTGTTGAAGAATAGCTTTTTAGTACAGTACTGTGCATGGCGTCTCTGTCCTCACCGGTCATCCACATTAAATGGTGCTGGCTATGGGGCAGCAGAGGGCAGGCAAAATGTACGCAGACTGCAACAGCGACGCCCTTTACACACCTTTGCGTTTTTTAATGCAGGGGCATTGTAACTATTTGTAAAGAAATTGTAATGTAACTATACACCAGCCGGAAAAATGCTGCGTCACTTTTCAAGAAACACATCTAGTCATTTTTTTTGATTACGTGTCTTCAGCCAGGAAAGGCAGCAATAGGCGGTGCTCAAGAACAAAATGAGCAGCTCTACTCCCACAGAAGCAGTAAAAGAAGAGCACCGACAACAAAATATATTTTTGGGGCTTTATTCTGACTGCTGTACTAAAAAGTGGCAGCGGTCGAAAGGAGCAGAGGTCTTTAGAAAAATGTTCTCAAAAAGAAGAACTGATCATTATTATAATTCATTTATACCCCTCTTTTGTGTTTACAACACAGCAGTAAACATAGTAACAAAAAAACACAACTTAAACTCACTTATTCCTTGAGTAACTGTGTAAATAGTGGACTCTGTAAATGGTTAAAAGATCTCAAACGATCTCCGTTACATGATATTCTGGTTATCTCACAGTAATATTCATCATTCACCATCAGCGAATATCGAGTAATAACAGGAATATTGTCCCTCTGTTACTACTTGACATCCAGACTCTCCAAACTAGCATGCACATCCTGAGTCTCTTAAAGAGGCCACGCATGTTTTTCAAGCTCGCTTGCCTTAAAGAGGAACCCCTGTTCTTTATTATGACCTGCTCAAATCTTTGTTGTCGTCTATTAATATCTCTGCAACTTCTCGTTGCCCTGGATGTGTTTTTCTCATTGGCTGCAGATAATCACAGACATTATTTCAGTCCGAACACACTGCACGATAGTGACCCGCCGACACACACAGATACTTCACACTGTGATTGTCACATGCGTCCACGAGTTCGATGTGATTCTGGGCATAAACTCTAAATCGTACGTCTGAAACAGGCTTCAATAAGAAGTGTTTTGTTTTCAAACATATGGTTTGGCTTTATGTTGACAGATAAGTGATCACTCATCCCCTTCTCCTTCTCTATAATGCGTCTCACACAGTGTGATTTGCTTCTGCACCACCGTGTGGTATGGAGTGAATTACAGTTCAACAAAGTGCCATCTAGTGTTCAGGAGAGGGTCTGTGCTCTCATTTTTAAACGCAAGTCCTTTAAGGACAGAGTGTTGGACTGCACTATTTACATCTACAGATTTGTGGGCCCTTGAAAAGCTGGGAGTGTATCACAAAAATACCAAAGAAGAATTCTGGCTAAATGGCGAAACGACTCTCCTTTTAGTTTTAACTGGCCCAAAGCATTGATGTGTCCTCTATAGTGTATACACATGCAGCAGTAGACACTAACATTCTCACTTACTCTGAGAATCTGAGTTTTTTTATATTGTGAAAGTGAAGGCAAAACACTTCAACAGTGAACACAGCTCTGAAATCCTCAGTCCTAAATTAAATCAACAACCTGCAACTTGATAGCGGTCTGCTGTTGCGTTCTGTGAGGAAAGAAGGGTGGCTGTACTTAAAGACGCATTTATTCGATACACAGATTAGATACAGAATGCTGACAGAAATGGAAATATTGTACGGCTATGCTTTGTGCAAAGGCCTTGAACTTGGAGTGCAAGTGAATCCAAAATAGTGTTTGAATTTCCATTTCGAAGACATGCGCTAACCATCTAAGAAACATTAGCAACAAGCCTGGTGTGCTGTGCTTTCAGCAGATGTTAATGTGCTTTTATGCTAGCTTTCAGTGCAAGGGGAATTGGGTTAGGTGCTTGGCGAGGACAGCGGGCGGCTGATGCGTTGCTAGGATCTGCACTTAGTGGTTCACAGCTAGCTCTCTGAGGGCTTTCCACAAGTCTCACCTCTTTTCTTGCATAGGTATCACTTGCCTTTTCCTTCATGTTAGATAGCACACCGCAAATTAGCCACAAAACCAGCTCTGTTAATGTGAACTGGAAATGCGTGTCTTGAGTTTTCCAGTGTTGCTAATCTCCTGCATTAGGAAGATGCTTCCACATTTTTATGCTCAATAATGCATGTTATTAAATGGAGGAGTATAGGAAGACCTCCCTTGTGCCCTGCTTTCTCATGACCTCACACAAGACTAAAAGGTTTCCACCAATATCTATCTCACTCTCTAATAATTCAAAGGGAAAGAAAGGGGAAAAGAGTTACTGGTTTGCTTTGTTCACATCTGGCAGAGTCTGGCTCTAATCCTGCATGGCAAGATGGATGAGAGAGCAGTGGATTATGGGAGGAATAATCTCTACTTAGATTTAGAGCCTCCAGATTTGAACTTGGATTCATCTGATGTGACTAAATCTCAATGACGCAGATGTTCAAGGAAAGCCAAGGTTTTCTTAATGAGGGATGGAATATCAACTGAAGAATATATGAAAGTAAGAGCTACAGAGAAAGTTTCCAGGAATTGATTTTGCAAATTTACGAAGGCTCTTAGCTGTGTTCATATGTAGAAAACAAAAGCAATTCCTCCAGATTTTTTAAACAGTCCAGAGATAAACAGAGTACAGTGGTACCTTAAGATACGAAATTAATCCGTTCCAGGGTGGTGTTCGTATCCCAAATTTTTCGTATTGCGAAGCAAGTTTTACATGTAAAATGCTTAATCCGTGCATTGGCTCTCAGAAACAACAGTTATAACTTGATAAAAAATGGAAAACTATAGAAAAACCAAGTAACGTTTCTTCAATCCTTAAATCTACACATTGTTAATGTAACAAATGATAATAAAACAGAATAAAATAAAATACATGAACAAATGTTAATTCATCACGAGTGAGGTGATGTGGTGAAGTGAGGAGGTGGAACGGATTGCAGAAAACATTACGGCATTGCGTACTTACACGCTGAGGCTTCAGCGGCGCGGTAAACGCGAATTGAGCAGCGCGGTTGCCGCGATAGGCGCGTATTGAGCCACATGAATGGGTGATACACGTGTTGTGAGCCGTGCGCAGGAGGCGGACCGGCCGTAGACAGGTGAACCGCGCGCGTACCGCTCGAGTTCAAAAAATTGAACTTCGCCGTTTTTTTTCGCGCCGCGCTGACCAATCAGGAGCTTGCTGTAGCTGTGACGTGTGCAGCTGCCAGAGCTCTCTGATCATCTTCATGATATTAAAGTTATAAATAATAGTTTATTATAAATAATAATTTAAAAGAATAAATTTTATTTATTAATAAATTTATTTAATAATAAAAGAATATATAAAAGCACTTTGCTTGGAAGAAATATATATATATATATATATATATATATTCATAATTATCAAAACTAGGTTTAAATCTAAAGAGAATTAATCATGTTCATTATTTTATTTCAGCCCTCCATTTTAAGGCAAGATATTATTTATGCCAGAAAATATTGGGATCTTATAAAACATGATCTTTTAAAAAGTAATAAAATAGATAATAAAATTTTTATGAGTGTAATTAAATGTTTACTTTGGGAGTACTATCTGTACTATCAAAAAAAGTGCTTTCATATATTTAAGGTAAGTAAAATGTAATTTCAATGCTACAAACGGAATGTTTATTCCAAACATTTGAACATTTATTTTAATGATATTGTACTGTAAATACACCTACAATAAAGCTTTGCTATGTGTGATCGGACTGGTGTTGTGTAATGAGAAAGAAGCTTTGAGACATGGGTTTTATTTGGAGGTTGACTCCATTTATTCTTTGAAAACAAGAACATTTCATGAATCACGAGAGTTTGAAACAAGGCTTTAATGAAACCATCAGCTGGGCTCTAGAGAAACCCTTTAATATATTCGTCCAGTGCTTCCAAGCAGAGCAGGACCTCCAAAGAGACTCCTCTTCTCCTCACAACCTTCAGCAATGGACCTCCATTCATCAGTGAGGAGCACAGCCATTAACTTCTCCACAAAACAACTTCCGGTAATGGACCTTCGTTCATCAGTGAAGAGCACAGCCATGAACTGCTCTACCAAACAGTTCCAGACTGCAGTCCCAGCATCCGAGACGATCTTGAAATCTCAGGAAATACCAGCAATGAAGATGCTGATGATGACCAGGTTGGAGTCTCCACCGTCAATCTGAAAGAAGGAGAGAAGAAAGAAAAAGACTTTAGTTGCAGAACTGATTGCAGATCCATGATAGCAAATGTGTTTGTACTACACTGGTGTCTTCAACATCATCTTAAACTTTCTAACTTTACCTGTATTTAGCATTTGCTCTGATTTACTTGTTTCACCATCAGTATTACATTCAATCCACTGTTTAACAAGTTTTATTATTCAAACTCTAGCAATAAAAAACCCTGACATTTACACATAACAGCAGTGTTTTAACTGTACTACAGTGAAGTATTTTAAGGTTAACATTTTTGGTAATTCTGATGTTGCTGTGGAATATATATTCACCACAAGTACAACTATAAGTTATATTTTACTTTAATAGATGAGTATAGTGTAATAAAAACTAAAGTAAACCACTGTTAAATACAGTTTATCGCTTCACTAGAACCAAGTTAATCTATAGTTCATTTGAGATTACTTAGAAATACAATATTGTACTGTATAAATCTAAATTTTTAATATTAAACAAATACAGTAATTACATTATATGATTACAGCATTTTTAACATGTTGCTTTAATTGTTAAAAACGAAAGTTATTTATCTTTTTATTAAAGTCCCGTCCGTTCGTTAGGTTAGGAGGTTCTTGGTCATTATTTACACAGAATTTATCATGAATACTGACCAGAGACAGACGCGCGGGTTTCCTGCTGGAGCTGCCCGTGCAACAGGTTAGGAGCTGGGGTTGGATCAGTCGAAACTCCCGCTGAACGCGACTGCGGTCCAAACTGAAGCTCCTGTGGAAATGTTGGTGAACCACGCCAAGCAGGGTGCCTCTTTGTAGGATTCTAAGCTCCTATAGCCACAGCCCCGAACACTTTTTGATGTTTTGGAGCATTTCAAAGCTTAGTGATGCAGATAGAAACTTAACAATCCCGTCCGCCATTTTCCAAACCACCGCTGCACATGTAGCTCCTCCCACTGATCCGCCCATTCCCATCAACACCTGAATGTCATGCGTGCATTCAGCGGCTCTGCCACGCGGATCGTGTGATCAAACGAAAAGTAAACACGCGTGCATTCACTAGCGAGTAGCGCTTTTTTCCGCGTGAACCGCGTTCGATGTGAACGTACCTTAACATTTGTTAAAGTACATTAAATCTATACATAATGTTTTGGTTGATTTAAAACTGTTTTAAAGTGTTTTTGGTGTGATGATGATCAAAGATTTAGAACCTTTTACCAGATGTCACTACTTTTCAAGTGAAGTCAAGTCACAAGTCACGACAGGGCAAGTCCAAGTCAAGTCAAAAGTCGCAAAATTTTAATGGCAAGTCGTTTACAAAATAAATAAATAAATAAATAAAATACAAACAAGCAATAATAGGTTACATTCATTGTATGTTCCATTTATTTTATGAAACGCGTAATGGGATCGCTGATGTGAGCTTGTGGAGTTGTACATTGTTATAAAGTGTGATTGTTTAATTAATCTGTCAAAATAATATATTTATAAGCAATTGCCACATGCTCATCGAAGTGAGAAATATTGAAAGACTTTTGTAATACTTTTGTAATAACTTTTGCAGTTATCACGGTGTCAAGTTGGATTTAAGAAGAAAGAAATAAAGGAAATCAAATGAAAAATCTGCATTTGACGCAGGCTCTTTTTTTGGACATGTGTAACTACAACTATTTATAACTAGTAATCAGAAATAATACAGTGCTAAAGAATACAGTGGATACGGAAAGTATTCAGACCCCATAACATTGGCTTAATATTGTTCACACAGTATCCTAATTGACAGAAAAACACAGAATTGTTCACATTTTAGTATGCTGGGACTGATATATTTAACACAGGCGCTTTCGGTTTCTTCTGATCATCTTGAGATTGTTCTACACCCTCAGCTGTGTTTGATTCTACTGTTTGGATTTCACTTGGAAAGCCATAATTTTTGTCCCAAATGAAAAGATCTTAGGTATCATTGTCGCGATTGAGGCTTTACAAGCTTTGTTTAGAGATTTGTTAGAACCAGCGGCTCACAGGACGCTACGATGGGGTTGTTTTGCGCATGCGTAACCAAACAACATGCATTTGATGTTTACTTCAGGAGGATTAACATTGTCATTTTCAAAAACGAATAAACTTGACAATGTATTATGTGTTTTTCACAATTAATATTTAATCTATTTAATAAAATATTTAACATCATAACTTCATTCTTTTTGTTACGTGAGAATGTATAGCTTTTGAAACGATAAATAAATGTTTTCTTCCACTGCGCTCCCCTCGATTTCTTTTGTGTTTTTAATGTCCATTAGATATGTCACCTCTGACCGAAATAGCCGTCTCGCGTTTCTCTCTCTCTCTCTCTCTCTCTCTCTCTCTCTCTCTCATTTGTTAAAATGATGTTCAGAATGGCTACAGCTCTACAGCTCCAGTTTCAATCAATCAAGCACTATCTCTGCTGCACAACTTCTGCAACAGACATGTTGGAAAATGACTACCAACAGAACTTTAGGTAAAAATATTTCAACAACAGTAAGTAATGTTTGGAATGTGCCCGCTATTTTATTGTGGCAGTTAGTGGACGTTTGCAATTGCTCAAGAATGATTTGGTCCTTTCCTTTTCAAAGTTAAACTGGTCAGACTTTCCTCTCCCAGATATCAAAGCTGTTGGCCAATCACAGCATTGAAGGTTTCATATGAAAGACTGCCAGCCAATCTGCCCAGCACTACACAGTACCATCAAATAAAGAAGGCTTAGCCTGTGAGAGCCATCACCAAGGCCAGCTGTGCATGATGACTTGTGACAGGGATCACCAGTGGCCTACAGAGTTCAGTTTTCTCAGTCCAGTCTCAACACACTTGCTTGGAAGTATTTTCTATTATACTTACCAAGACCCCTAATATCTACTTCAGGTGCGTTCAGCTGCTGGACACCAGTCCTCCAGGAGCGAATTTGATCACCCATGGCCTTTAACCTGGATCCATTTTCAAAACCCTCACTTTATCCCTTAGTAAATACTTCCCTGTGCTTCTATCAACCCTTGGAAGGAAGAAAAATGCCAGACAACATTGTGTCTGTCTTAATTATCTATTATGATAAATCTCACTTCTAGGATAAAAAAAACCCTGCTATTTCAATGTTCGCCCCACTACAATACCACTAGATATTTCTTGTCCAGGTTTTCATCCACAACATTTCAGTGACCTTCATAAAAACAGAACAACCATCCATCCATTTTATAAATATTGTCATAAGGTCTCGGGGATGCTGGAATCAGTCCCAGCGTCTGGAACTACTGACAAGGGATCATTCTGGATAAATGACCAGTATATTGCACTCCTAACACAAACACAGCCACACATACAAACACCATTTCTGACCCATCCTGTGCGTTTGGTCTTTGGGGAATAGTTCAAACAATCAAATCAGCTCTCATAAGTGTGTTTCCGAGATTCGACATGACAAAAATGACAAAACAATGTGTTTATTGAGGCAGAATTACTCTGCTTCAAAAATTCACCACTAAAACCACAATTGTAGGCATATTATTGCATTTGCAAAAGAGCAGATTGGCTTGTTTCCAATTGACCAATAGCAAGCTGTGTAAGCATAACCGGGGGCAACAACAGGCAGAAACCATTTCACGCTTAGGCAGGGTGTCTAACAAGGAAGATGCCGCGTCCAAATGAATTCTGATCCCCTGTAGAAAGCAAGCAATAGAAAGGAAGTGAGGGGATTGTTATAAATGCTGCTTTTACGTGAATGTGCCTCAGTACACCCGCTGCTGAGCGGGATCACATTTAAAGACAATAATAATACTTTTGTAATACACAATCTAATTAGCATCACATCAATGTTGTGGACATACAATGTCTGTTCGTACACGTTGTATGGGAGTTTATCCGTAGGTGTTCAAAGACACAATGTGTGTGAAGCATTGAGCGTCTGTCTGTGAAAATGCCTGAAAAAGGCACGTTTGACAGTCTTTCAAATGTGCGTGCAGTATTGAGTACATTTCCAAGAAATGCCTTGGGAAAACTGTTTTATACAAAGGTTTTCTTTTTAAATCCCACACAGCTTTTAATGGACCAGACACATCAGAAGCTGCACAACGTGATGTAAAGCTACAATCTGGCTTCATGCAGTCCTTATGAAGTCTGTGGAGAACAAGACCAAAGCCTGGTCAGGGAAAAGAGAAAGAAGGAATTTTAGAGGGAGAGCGCAATCATATTTTAAAGCCTTGATCAGAGGACTTTGCTGCCACATCCTGCTGGTAACTTGCGTATATACGGCCAAAAACATCCCTCCAGTGTGTGGTTGCCATGACGACCCAACTCTCAGTATGTCCATATAGTGTGACTCTATTCTGGAAAAGGTAACTGATTTTGTCTGGAGAAGAAGAGGTCGGATGTACACGCATGTCCCAGGGAGAACAGACACAGAGACATGAGCACAAAATCAAAATCTCTCATCAGATTTGCTCATCCAAACTGTAGCTGAGGTACAGAAGGGTAGTGGATTTCAGAGAAATATTTGGGTTCATCGGGATGCAATGCTATAGATGGACTAAAAATGTCACCAGGATTCATTTTTACTTCATGAAAAATGTTTAGAGTTTCACTTAAAGTCTCTTAAAAAGTCTCTTCAATTTCTCCAGTTCAGGGTTGCACTTTGCATTCAATATTATTTGAAAATTCTGTATGGTAGTTATATGAACATGGTGCAAAAATTCCTGAAAAAAAATTGATTTTACACTGTGCACCCTGCATAGTATCGCAAAATGCTACTGAAAAAAAACATAATGAAGATCAGTATGGAGTTTCACAAAGGCCTTTACACACCTATAGATCTGCATCACTGCAGTGGCTGAACTGCAACAGCTGCATCGTCAGCTCTCTGCGTCATTTCTCAGTTTCAGACGCAAGAATTTAGCCTTGTTTTTGAGTTTGTGCCCAGACTCGCATGCAAATCAGATCTTGTTTACGCGTGTGACAGTCACACAGTGTGAAGTACTAGGCTAGACAGATGCTTCTCAAATATCTAGTACTGTTGGGCAGTCACAGTCATGCTGTTTGAAATGTGTTCTGACTAAAATAATCGCTGATTATCCGCAGCCAATGAGAAAAACACATCCAGGGCAGGAGGAAATTGCAGAGATACAGAGGCATAGATGGCAATATAAATGGTGGTTTCAGTTCAAAAGGGGGTTTCTCGATTGTTTTTCGGACCCAATAAACTTAATTTCTTGAGAAGCAGGATTACCAGAGCAAGAGTTAATGGATGGGGAATGAATCTTGTAGAGAGTTAAGAGGAGCAGAGGAGACAAAGCTTGTTGGAGCAATTGATCCCATAACTTGAGGGGTGCAGGAAGTCTTTTAAGGGATGATGAACATCTATATATGGCAACTATAGAAGAGTCATTGGGATATAACAAAAAGTGCCAGCAAAAGTGACATAAGCAACCCCCCCCCCACCATGTCTCTGTAATTTTCCTAAAGATGGGGTAAAGATAGGGCAAATTGGTTGCTATGTCTGGTTGCTATCGAGGGGTTAGTGACATACTATAATGGTCACCTTTTTGACTCTAAGGTATATAAACAAATTCCCATGTCTATTATTTTCCAAAGCTGAAATAACATTCTAAGAATTTGGTTGCTAGGGTAAAAAAGTTGGTTGCTAGGCATGCACGTGGCTTGGTTTTTTTGTTTTTGAATGAGCATAAAATAAAGTTCTTCATTCTTAGGGGACCCGTGTGGTCGGACAAGGTTTGGAATTGTGGGTTATGAAAAGATGGGAGCCAGAAGCAAAGGTTTGTGCTCGCCCTCAGCAGAAAGTTACGGTTGTAATAATTATAAGTTACGGTTATAATAATATCATACATGTTATTGTAAAGCAACTACCTGTATAATTCTAATCATGTCATCTGTAAAAGAAACTATCCAAAAATGAAATACATTTATTCACCACAAAAATGCATGCTTTTAAGTCATTAAGATATCATCAGTAAATAGAAAAAACATCTTTAGTAAAGTTATTAAAATTCTGTGAAATTAAGAATTACCATATTTTTCGCCGTATAAGACACATCCAATTTTAAATGAGGAAGATCTAGAAAAAAATATTCTGAATCAACTATTGTAGTAAAATATTTTATATCAACTGTGTAAAAGTTAACAGCAGTTAAAGAACAATTATATGCCAAACATGTAACATGAACAGTCAGTAAAGTCAGTAAACAGTAAAAGTAACAAAAAAAGGCTGTAATGTTTTTTATTCGAACCCCAATAATTCCTCTTCGTCACTGCTATCAGAAATGAGGAAGAACAGATCCACGCAGTCATTGTCATCACTTTCTTCCTCACTGGTGTCAAATAAGATGTTGTCTTCTGTTCCATCCAAGGCATTACTAATACCACACTTCTTAAATGATTTTATAACAATGTCCTCCTTCACGGAGTCCTACGTGCTATGGTAGGATCAACGAGCAGAGATGGGCGATGACGTCAGCACGCACCGCCGGGTGTACAAATATGGCCGACGGCTCCGGAGCTAGGCCGAAGCCGCGGCCTCTCTTACGCTTCTCCTACGGCCGTGACCGCCCTCCGCTCTGCGGCGCTTGGCCTTCGCCGTATTAGACGCACCAACTTCTCCCCATCACTTTTGGGGAAGAAAAAGTGTGTCTTATACGGTGAAAAATACGGTAATTTTAATTTTCCTTTTGGGTTGAAAATCCAAATTTGCTGTGTTTTTTAACTGATGTGTTTAATAATGGTATCCTGGTCCGGGCGCTACCACTCACAGGATCTTAAGGGGCTTTCACACCTGTCTTGTTTAGTTCGATTCATCCAAATGGTAGTTCAATTTCCCCTTTAGTTTCCTTCGCTCCTGTGGGTGAGAACGCAACAATCAAACTTAAAAAATCAGAGCAAAAGTGGATAAAAAAGCAGTCCGAGACCTGCTCTAGGCTGTGTTCCAGGTACGAATCCAAATAAACTCTAGAGCTGTTTGTTTGTGGTGAGAACCTGATCGAACTATGACCCGAACAAGTTAAAATGACAAATGTATTGAACTAACTTCTAGCTCCCCTCCAGTTCAAATCCAAACCAAAATCGTTCTTATCACACACAGGCTTTAATTAGCACGTCTTAGGACAGCCGTCATCACACCAACATGCCAAACATGTCGTACAAACAAGCACAAATAAATTCTTACAGAGAATAAAACAATATTCTCACATAATCAAAGTAAACAACAGTACTTTAAATGATAATTAGCTTACAAAATAAATGACAAATGTAATTTACGAACCTCATTGGCCTCATAACTCAAGGGCAGGTTAATTAATCTTCAAAAGTAGTCCTGACAAAACAATGAAGAATTCCTTAACTTTTCTTTATCTTCTTCATCCTCAAAATCAGCCTAACCACAGTCAGTTCTTTCACATGGCATTCCTTTGCACATCAGTAAAAACAATCCCTCTATCAACTTAACTAGTAAGATTAGTTCTGCATTAGAAATTAAACAGATCCTCTTGGATTTTAATTTTTAACACAATTAATACCTTTAAATTAAAAATATACATTTTTCTTTCTCAACATAAACAATTAATCAATAAAATTAAAAGAAGTCACACTGACTAGCAGCTATATAACTTGCGAGTGACTATTTGTTGCTGTGTCTCAAAGCTGCCTTTATCATGGCAAATCTCAAGTAAGAAGACACTGAATTAAATCTCAAGCTAACAAGATAACATCTGGAAATACCTGCAGCCAATGAGAGAGCAACATCTAGGGCAGCTGGACGTTGGGGAGGAGTAACAAAGATATAGAAAGCAATATGTTAAAAAAATGCTTAATTTTTTTTTATTATCATTGCAAATGAGGACACGCACAATTTTGATACCATTGCGCTACCATTTTGATAATAATGAAGATAGTCTTGTAAGAGTCCTGGTCTTGCACATATGACAACATGTCACTGGGGCTCGATGTGGAGCATTTGTTGACAGAGATTTAGCAACATCACTTTATTCACTTTTGAAAAGTGTCTTGTCTGTCTGAAAGGATTCATACAAACAATAAAGTACAGTTACATAGTAACAACAGATGAAACCTTCAGTCATCTCTCCTTTTGAAAAGTGTCTTGTCTGTCCATCTTTTTTGTCTTGATTACTTCAGGGAATTACATTTGATTTCCTGTACGCTTCTTCTGACCAATCAAAAAGCAGTTTGGGTTCCTGTGGTGACCCTTGTCAGGAAGTTTACTTGACTTACCAATTCAAACAAACCAACCCCGCCCCCCCAACGGCACCCCCCGCCCCCCTTGAAGGTCAAGTTAATTTTATTTTATTTTCGTCGAATAACGACAGAAGTAATTTATATATAACAGGTCTTTGCTTTTTTTTGCCTTCTTATACGATGGCATGTAATTTCTGTCTCAACGTTTGCGCGTTTACAATTGTCCTCC
>SRMA01026836.1:116342-143512 GCA_007224835.1 Danionella cerebrum | reverse complement strand
CCTGTGGTGACCCTTGTCAGGAAGTTTACTTGACTTACCAATTCAAACAAACCAACTCACAGAGGGAGCTCACCAACAGAAAAAAAAACACTGAACATTAAATCTGCAAGCAGCGATCAAAGGGCTTAAGCACCTCAGGAGCTTTAGCTGTTCAGCTTAGCCTTTTTTACAAAATAATTGGTTCCTGATGGTTTCGGAAAATATCTTGACTTTTTTTGTAAGTTGAAATTTCAAATGTGTATACAAACCAGTGTTTCCCTTACCATTATATTAGGGGGGTGCCCCGCCCCCCCAACGGCACCCCCCGCCCCCCTTGAAGGTCAAGTTAATTTTATTTTATTTTCGTCGAATAACAACAGAAGTAATTTATATATAACAGGTCTTTGCTTTTTTTCTTTTATTAAACTAAATAGCATTATGTTATTTATATGATGGCATGTAATTTCTGTCTCAACGTTTGCGCGTTTACAATTGTCCTCCGTATCGCGCACGGCGGAGTTCCGCCCCGATGCGCGCACACGGCGGAGTTCCGCTCCGATGCGCGCACACGGCGGAGTTCCGCTCCGATGCGCGCGCACCGCGGAGTTCCGCTCTGATGCGCGCACACCGCGGAGTTCCGCTCCGCGTCGGAGAGTATGTCGCAGCAGCCAAAAATATCCGCGTTTTTTAAACGCTCCCAAGGTAGTGACGATGACAGCACGTGTCCTACTCCGAATCAAAGTACAGAAAAGAGCCCAAGTGCTGCATGTCTGCCCCTGACAAGCAGCAAAAGTCTAGCCACCACAGAACGACAGGTTTTGACCCAGCTTGGCTGTCAGAGGGGAAATACTCCCCCTGGCTGTACAAGACTGATCTTAGTAAGTAAGTAAATACACACAAGCATGAATGAACGAATTGATAAATAAATTGCTTAATTAATAGCTAGCTAGTTAGTTATACAATGGCATTTCCTGCTTTAAACTATCACTATGTTAAGTTGATTTTTGTTACTATCAGTTATCACTTTTAAAGCCTAACAGTTAATGTATTTACAGGTCAAAACAGACATTCACAATAGGCTGCAAGGGGACCATCTTGCAGCCTGCATGCGAATCTCAATAAATGGGCCAGAAGTTTCAGACTATCCATACTAAGATGCTCTGGAAATGTTCTTTCAGAAGCCCAGAAAGATACACTGCAGTGACAAAAGTTGCACACTTTGTGAATAATTAACATATTAAAATAAATCTGATGTTTAGTGTTTAGTTCAGTGTACAGTTGTTTAGTTATTGTACAGTAATTGTTCAGACATTATAATATATTGGTATACTGCAATTAAAAGAAACATATAAACACTATTAAGTGTTTGTGTGAGTGTTTTGCCGCACCACCCATAACACCACCCCCCCCCCAAGGCCATGATCCTAGGGGAAACACTGCAAACACAGTATTCAAATGGCAGAAAATTGAATATGTGCTTTAACGGACACTGCTACTGTAACGAATTGTCACTTGAGTTGGGATCCATCTGCAGGCTTTATTGGATTCGAGGTCAGACACGAAAAGTTCAGGCACCGGCTTAAGCAGCAATACAGGACAGACAGAGGCGTAGTCAGGCAACAGGATAATGGTCAGGGCAGGCAGCAAACAATCAGAATCCAAGGGCAGAAAGAGTTATACAGCAGGCAGGTAGCAAGAATCATAAACGGCAAAAAGGCAGGGTCACAACCGGTAGGCATGCACAGGGAGTAAATGCTCAGAATTGCAGCAGTAGGCAAACAAGACTTCGCAATGAGTGATCAGTTTCAGTCTGTTTAAGTAGAGGGGTGAAATGATCTTCTGCTGGGTGAATAATCAATGTGGACCTAGGGATCATGGGAAATGTAGTGTAGCGTGCAGAAGTTAGTGGGGCGATGGTTCCCTCTGCTGGTCAGAGGAGGGAGTTACGGGGTTTGTCTCTGTGACAGCTACATAGATTTGTTCAGACACGAGCTCTTAACGTGAACACGGTGAAGTTAGTCAAACTACAACATGAGTAAAAGTGGCCATGACTTCCTGTAAATTTTGGAAATGCAATCCATATTACTTTTTTTAAGTCAGTATCCTACACGTGTGTGCCCAATTTCATTCACCTACAACTAACTGTTACACAAACATTTTTCAACTTTTCGAACCACAGTTCCGACTTCGGTGCAAAATCCGGTGACTTTTCAAACATTGCACAGAAAGCCGCGATACAGTAATAGTCTGAGCAATTATTAAATGCACCACTTGCTTGCGAAACATATTTTTTTCATAGCTTTTTTAACAATATATTACTGATACAGACGTCTATGGAGACCCAAAAATGGATTCTTAAATCCACTCGTGTTTTCTAGGCTGACTACAAACGTGCAACAAATAATACTGCTGTCAAAAGGTTTACAAAAGGCACTTGTTTTTAAAGAATATTGAAATAAATCCTGAAACTTTCCTAAATAAAGCTAAAAGCTTGTTATTTAATTATTTATTGGCACCAGTTTAATGAACTTTTGGGAGTGGAATTGAATGCTTGCAAGCATCTGTCGTTCAGTGTGGTCACGTTTGTGATTCAGAATGACACCCTTGGCCTGTCAAATTCAAGTAGGCTTAAGGTAATCAGATGTGGGATTATTTCCTTGATGAATAATGATTACGTTGATGACAGGGGCTCTGATGTTATATTAAGAGCCAGGTACTAATATCATCAACCGGCTTGTTGACATGGTCTAATACAGGGATTTCTACTTCTAAACTGGAAAGGACCATTCTAAAGGTCAGGACTACATCCAATAAAACATTCATATGTAAATAAAAATGTAGCCCAATTTGAAACACGTATAGGCACAAAAATCAAACAAAAATATAATTAATTTTTGGATCTGATCAGGAATAAATATGTAAAACATCTGTCATTAACATTTGAGTCTGGGTCTGATCCTGTTTTGGAAGCACATTCTTCCTCTTTTGAATCTTTTGAATGTTGCATTATATTTGAAGCTCTTTTACTTCAAGTTTTACCTGATATGTCTTTCTCTCAAACTGTACTAATTAAAACAATTTAACAGAATTTTAGAAGTAAAAACAAATGGCGTCAGACTCGGTGTGGTCTGTAATCCAGGCAGCTATGGTAAACTCCGAGCAACATGTCTGTGCCCCATTCTCTCCTAAAGTCTTGATTTGAAATGCTGCTAGTGCACATGAGCGAGGTTAAAGTGCATGTCTCTGAGCGTATTCGAATGTTAACTTTATAGTGGCTGAAGTCTTCGATAAGATACGCATCACAGTATTTTACAACAATATTTGAACCAACTGTTGAAACTGTTTATATAATGAACCATCATTAAAAAAATGTTAAATGTTTTGACACCACAAAGTGATGAAGGCTAGGGTCTAGATTTGCAAGACAGCATTTGATGCCATCCATCCACTAGAGGGCAGTGTTAAGGTTTGCATTACATCATGTTTGCATTTTATCATCTTTCTTGTTTAAAATGTGAGTAAAGGTAAATAGTACCAAATAATAAATTAAAATAGTACCTAAAACAAGAAGAGAAGGTAACAAAGTTTCAGAAGTGACCAGAATCACAATCACTCACACACTTCAGCTCCTAGACGATATCTCCCAGTTTCTGTACGATACGCATTGTGACAATTAAGTATGGTGATATATTGTACAATAATATAACACCCCTTATAAAAATATCTCATTTATAAAGATATTTTTAAAAGTTTTCTTTATTTTCACTGTCAAGGGGCTGCACCCTAGCACCCTCTATTGACTGGTCTACCTATAAATACATATAGTTTTTTCTTCTCATGCACCTATACCAAAAAAAAACACATTAAAGTTCATTTCCTGTTTCCCTCTATGGTTTAGTCTTAAAATCCATCTGTAAGTTCTTTACTTCCTACGATTTCTTTATTTGATTATGAGTGCACGACAGCACCCCCTGCTGTTCACTGTTATTGCGATATACTGTCATTCACACGTTATTCAAACCAATGACTGGGAAAAGAAATATGGTTGACATGACACTGTTACCTGCTTTGGGCATTTAAGGCCATCACCGGGCATGACATGAAAGCGGCCATGACAGTCAGAAAGAGGGTGGCAGACCAGGATTATTATTAAAAATGGGAGCGTGCAAGTTTTAATGCATATACTGGGTCCAAATAAACTGAAAAAAGCACAAATTCAGCCGAAACCACTATTTATATTGCTGTCTATGCAACTTCACTTTGTAGCTCTCTCATTGGCTGCAGATAATCACAGACATTATCACAGACACAAACTCTTGGCGAATGATCTTTGGTACTTCACACTTGTCACTCCGATTTGCATGTGATTCAGGCCAGTTGCATGCGATTGTCTGCAACTCAAAAATCGGGGCTAAAATCGTGCATCTGAAACGTTGTCCAGGCAACAAATATTTTGGGTTTATATTTACAGATGAGTGAACTGATCCTCTTCTTTTTCTTCATAAACTCACCTCACGCAGTGCGAATAGCTTCTGCGCCACCATGTGGCATGGAGGGAATTGCAGTTCTTCAAAGCGCCATCTAGTGTTCTGGAGAGGGTCTGTTTTTAAACGCAAGAGAAAGACGCAGAGAGCTGATGATGAAGTGCAGCAGATGCTTAGGTGAGTAAAGGTTTTGAGTCGGCGGGGGGTTTATTAGGTGAGTAAAGGTTTTGAGTCGGCGGGGGGTTTAAATGTTGTGGTGGATGTGTTTAGCTTGAGGGTAATGAACACATGTGACCTAATGTATGGAATGCCTTCAGATGTACCTGAATATTTTTTTTTCAAAATTCTAACAAAAGTAGAACCCTAAACAATAGAATCCTAAACAAAACACTATGTCATTCTAGTACAAACACAATATTTCTACAAGCTTATTTTAACTGTAGCATAGGACAGTTTTGCTTGCAACTTGAACTTTAGTTTTTAGCAGAAGTAGAAGTGCAAGAACATACTCTCTGTTTGCTCTGAAATTGCTCTGAGGTTATTGCACAAGCATTCAAAATGAAAGCCTCTTCTGCGCAGTTTCATGTCTTTCAGCCAGTGACATTGACGAGCAAAAGTGAAAGCGCTTATGAAAGAAACTTTAAAGGGTTCTTAATGACATCACAATTCCAGGAAAATCAACCATAAAGCCCTGCGCTGTGGGCACAGATTTGTGGCTGTTATCTGGGATTGAACACATATCGAGTTCCCAGCATGATACAATGGAGATTTCTGCTCTTGTTGTGAGAGGGGTAATGTCACGATATGATCGCAGGCTAATGAATCAGAATTTGGTTGAGGTCGTCTTCTGTGTCGATTTTTGAGGCTGTTTGTGTTTGGAGGCTTGTTTACGATCACAGCATGAAAACAGGCATGTTCTGCATGTCCCTGCTGCTTCTTAAACTCATCTCTGTGCCTCTGAGAGCTGCATTTGAACACGACATGACAACATACAGAAGCAAGAAACTCTTTCCCTGCAGCTAAAAATAAACGACAACACTAATTTAATTCATAGAAGTTAAGAGCACAGAGATTGTAATTTTTTCTTACTGACAGTTTGTGTCTTATTTAAATAAGCAGTTATTTTAAAATGCATATCTGAATTAAGTTTGGTGAGATTTCTTTGTTTTCATTTTACCAGTTGTAATAATATGTTAAAGTTTTTTTTTATTGTTTTATAGTTATTGGAAAAGAGTTGCTTGTATGAAAAACAAACATGTAATCTGCTTTATTTCCCCGAATGCTGCTGGAGATGACAGCTTATATACGTGCAAGCAATATTCTAAGAAACTACTTCTTTTGTTATTCATAAGTTAGAATTTGCTGCCCTGAAAATCTGAGCAAAACACATTTTCTTCTGTAATAGAAGGAGAATGATTGGCGAGCAGGTGCAGAGTGTGACATTGTGTCCCTCACACTGGCAACAGGAAATGTGTCGTCTGTGTAATACAGTATTCAGACAATCCTTGTTTAAATTGTTCCTTTTAAAATCCTTTTAGAAAAAGGAAACAATGGAATGAGACATATGTGGAGAAATACAGAGAAAGAAATAGTCAAATTTGCCACAAACAATGGTACATTGAATCATCGGTAAATTAGCTGCATAAAGCAAACATGCCTTCAGAAACAACCGATCAAATTGCAAGAAATGGATAATCAGCAAGAGCACAGGTTTGACCGAGAACAACATGAGGTGGACCATCTCTAAAACATTGAAGAGACACGATGACAATATCTGGTGAGAATAAACACAACTGGAGAAAGTAGCAGTCAATGATCTGTAGTTTCAATAATGACGATATTGAAGAATAATATAATAAAGATAATAATAAAGATAACGCAGAACCGCATGTGACGACCCTCTCTTCTACTTTGGAGATGGAATTGGTCTGGAGCGACATTCCCTGATTGACCTCTCCTGCTCCTAATTGGTGTTTCTATGATTTCTTTCTATATCGAAATGAGTTTTGTTTTCAGTTGTGCAGGTTTAGAACACTTCAGAGTTTGGAGTTTCTGGAGGGTCGATGAGGTCATTTTTGAGGAATTCTTTGAGGTTGTCAGCTAAAAAACAATTGCCAACACTTGGGATCTGCCACGGTCACATGACAGGGTAACAAAAAGTGGTTTAGATAGAAGAACATTGTCTACAAGGTTTGAGTTGCGCTGAGGTATTACGTTACAATTGGTTTTTCTTTGGATGGAGATAAGATCCCATTTTTGACATATTTGTTTAGAAAACATTGAAATTTCAAGCAAGATTCCAACTCCCTCTACTGTCCAGATGGCATCAATGATCAGTAGTGTAAATTGGTAAAGCCCCTGTTGGTGCAAAATGATAAAATCTGTAAGCTGGATTGAAGGAAACTAGCTCAGGGTTGTACACAACTGACTTTGTGGAAATGACTTTGAATGAATGAATGAATTATCAAGTCACAGTATTGCATGTAAACCATAGTCAGTTGTTTGTCATGTGTTTTGATTGGTAAACTGCTAAATGCGCGTCTAGACACTGATTATGCTAATGTTAGGGTTATTATTAGTAAACCAGTAAAAATATTGTTTTACAGGAACAAACAATGGAAATAAAACAATCTAAATGAGCTTTAACTGGGTAATAACTATTTTATATCAAAACAAGTCAATCATTGACTGAAAACTATTCAAGACACTGATGCATCTTGTCAGCTGGCGACTTGTATCAGCTTTCCTGTGGCTCAACAACGCAAAGGTTATGTCTTCAAATCCCAGGGAAAGCAAGAACTGCAAAAAAATATTGTGTTGATTTGGATAAAAGCGTCTGCCAAATGCATAAATGTAAATCTGAAATGCCTGTAGAGCTGTCTGTACCGTCCCACAGCCGTCTTTAACAATTACCGGTACTAATTGTACATCCGTCTCCAGAGAGAAAAAGCATGAACTTGATCATAAAAAAACATGCTAAGAAATGTGAATATTAACCTTAAACAGTCAATGACAACTACAACACTTCTGTCTACCTTCAACGTGCCAATGAAAAAACTTTCAGAGTAAAGAGATTTAGCATGAACAGCTGATAAAAGTCAGGTGTTGCGAAATCCCTCTTCCTGTGATGCTGAAGGAGCCGAACTCACATGACCTCAAGGTTGTGGCGAGGGGACTTATGTCTCTGTTCCTTCCTTCAGGAACCTAGGTGGTCCCCTGCAATTGTTCACTCCGAACCCCGTGTCAAGCCAATGGATCATAAGGGACAGCACAGGTACCGGGTTTGATCTGTCACCTTAATAGGCAGGTCTCACAGGTTCACCACCGGGTCACGGAATGGCACAGAACCTTGGGCATGAACCTGGACCTGAATTTTATCACAGTGTGAGAATCACCGGGGTCAAATAGTAGACAGATCGTGGGCAGAGAGTGCTTGGAGATCTCCTAGCCTCTAATAAAGGCCAAAATAATCAGTCTTCAAGGACAGAAATTTAAGCTCAACTGACTCCAAGGGCTCAAAGAGAGGTCCCCGAAGTCCAAGGAGGTCAAGGGACATGTACCAAGAGGAATTAAAGGAGCCTTCTAGCGCCCTTGATGAATCTCACTGTCAGGCGGTGAGAGCTGATGGATCGTGTACGCAGAAAGGTTTGTGTACTAGAATGACCTCTAGAGTGGATTATTTGATAAAAATGTTTTAGAAATGTTTTTAGAAATGTTTTAAAAATTAAAGTCTTTAATTCACTTTAATTCATTTCAAATAACAAAAATGACTATTATAAATGTCAAAGATGAAAAACAGTTCCTTTCACAATTTTTATTAATCTAATAGCATTTAAATATCTAAATAGCATTTGGAAAAAAGCTACTTTAAAATCTTTGAAAACAAAAACAAAGGGTTTCCATGACCCACCATGATTCCCTTCCTTTGCTTGTCACCTATGGGAGAAAAAAAGCTTTTAATGTAGTGTGATGAGTGTTTGCCAGTGGCAAGAATCAGGGAGCAAACCATGAGCTTTCTCAGAGTCTGACCCTTAAAGCTCGTCCCCACAGGCACATAATCTGGAGTAACTCATCCTCAACTTGTCTTCCTTTTCACAAAGAGTGTCTTTAAATATTAGCGATTATCGAAGACAGATTACTGCTGAAAAACGAATAGGGTGTGTGTGTGAGATTGAGTTCGAAGACGTGAACGCTGGGTGCTTGTGTGATCCCAAAGGATGACACCATTTACTGTCTCCTTTACCATGTTATTCTCCTCTTTTAATCTGTCTTCCCTCCTTTATTTGTCATCCTGACTGCTTCAATATCTTCTTTGTAGCCTTCTGCTTCTCTCTCAGCTCTCCATCCACTCTCGTTGGCAGCATCGTTCATCTTGTTCTTATCCTGAATGGTGAGCTTTGAGATATGCTCTTGTAATCACAATGTAACTGAATTAGTCTTCTACATCACATGCACTCTCTGTAACACGCGCTCACATGGATGCGCACATGAGTGGCTGTGGAACCAAAAGGCTTAGAATCTGATCTGCATAATAATCACGCTGTAAATTAAATAATGACATTGTAAATTATACTACATGACCAAACAGACACAAGGTAAGCGGCGGCATTAGAATATCCACTCTGGGCTGATTCATCAGTGCTCTGAAGATGCTCCCACCAAAACATGCTCGATTTTCTCTTCTGTATGATTTTGATTTGACAAGAAACACAGATGGACAGAATCAAAGAGAAAGATTGGCATGTTTCAAAAATAACAAGCTTAAAGGAATATAGAGAATGCTAAAACCACAATTTACATGTTACTTACTCAGCCTTCCGTCATTCTAAAAAAAATTTCTGATGAACAAAAAAATAAAGAGTTCCATTGAAGTGATGCAAGGTTTGATTTCAATAGAGCCACGAGTACAAAACACATTCAGGGCTCCAACGGATGTTTGAAATCCTTGAAAGATTTCAAAAGTGCCTGACTCAGATCAGATTAAGCCCTAAAAATGCTCGACACTATAGTCGATAGTCTGCTAGAGAAATTAGGCATCAAACAGGAAGAGCTGAGAAATTCTCTACAGGGACGAGCAGTTTATACAATATTTAAACCAAATTATGTTGGTGGGTGACAAACATTTCATGCTTTGTAGTGAAATACTTTGGGTTTTACCAGTCATTAGGGTTATAGGGTTTTTTTTTACCTGTTTTTAGTAACATTGTAATCTTCTAACTGCTATATAGATAAAATCCTCAATGCTTTTACAACTCTTGCTGAAATAATGCAATGCTGTGGGGCTACATGAAAGCAGTCCCTTAAGAATTGCTTTATTCCCTTCAAAAAACACTTTTTGGTCCATTTCATCTGTACTGCCCATGAATCCCATGATGCTTTGCAGTCAGAGAAGGGGGAAATCCTGTACTGACCTGTGGAAAGACCAAATGGATGAAAATGGTGGAGTATTTGATACACTGCAAAGAAAGAAAAAAACTTACAGCAAGTCACAGGAATTTCCATGTTTTATAAAGAAAATGTTATGTAGTCATAAACAATTGCAGAACTTAATTCTACTTCTAAGATTTTGAGAACCAAATATCCACCAAAACTTTCAAGGTTATGTCTGGCAAACAGCTCTATGGGGGTTTTCTATTGGTTTCAGGTCTGGAGACTGGCTTGGTCATCCCAGGACAGTGACATGCTATTTTTTGTTTGTGTCAACTCGTGCCTGAGCTTTTGCTGTCATTGTCATGCTGGAAGTCCCAGCCTTACCGTCCCATATCTTACTGAGAGAATGTTTGCCCAGTCCATTACAATACAGTGCAGTTCTAATAATAATAATAATAATAATAATAATAATAATAATAATAATAATAATAATAAAATGTCTTCAATTTGTAAAACACTTTACAGTGTTTTACAATTTTCAGAGTGTTATTAATTCACTCCACACTCACACACTGGTGGTGACACAATGTAGCTGCCATTTCGGGATTGTATAGAATAAGTGGATTTTATACCACATGACTCTCCTATGACCCCTCAGTATCATCCAGGTAGTATTTGACAAACTTCAGACAGAAATGAACATGGACTGCAGTAATATTTTAAGTATTTAAAGGAGGAAAATTGTAAACGTTTCTCCTCTTTGCATCTTTTCCAAAAGAGGTAACATGGGAGCCTCAAAACAACTGTCAGATGAGCTAAAAACAATTGTTGAGGATTACGGTTCAGTGGACTGATACAGAAAGCTCTCAGCCTCAACTGTGAGGAACATTTTGAGGAATTGGAAGACCAGAAGCACAGTTCTAGTTAAGGCTCGAAGTGGCAGAGCACGAAAAATCTCTGATAAGCAGAGGTGCAGGAGGTTACAGACAACCCACAGACCAGTTCCAAACACCTGCAACCTTTCTTGCTGCAGATGGCGTCACTGTTTGTCATCTGTTGCATGGACCAGTGGTGCAGAAAAAAAAACTGGGCCACAAATGGGTGTCGCTTGAGGTCTGCAAAGGACATTTGAACCACTCAGCTTCATTTTGGAAATAAAGTGTACTAGTTGTTTGTGCAAAACAAGGGGCCTACATTAAAGTTCGGTGCTGGTTCCATGATGCTGTGGGGCTGTGGGCAGTGCAGGGACTGGGAATCTTGTTAAAGTTGAGGGCCACATGGATTCCACTTATCATCAGCAGATTATGGAGAACAATGTCCAGGAATCAATGACAAAGTTACACCAGGGCTGGATCTTTCAGCTTTACAACGACCCTAAACACTGCTCAAAATCTATTGAACATGAAGAACATTCTGGAAAGTCCATCCTAGTCTCCAGACCTGAATATTATTTAACATTTGTGGTGTGATATAAAGCGGGTTGTCCATGTCCTCAGAAACTATAGATGGTCCTAAATATCTTCTGTCAGAATCCAGACTCTAACTGGAAGCACAAAAAAAAAACATTATTTCACTGCTCAAAAATCACTGTTTTGTCTCCAAAAGTAGAAATTGAACTGAAATTTCTTATTCAGACAACCAATAATTTATAATGACAAACCATGACAATTTACAGGGGTGCTCAAACGTTTATTCATATATTTTCCAACCTCCTTATTCCCTATTTTTGGGGGTGACGGGGGTCTGCCGGTGCCTATCTCCAGCCTTCTAACTGGAAGGCCACAGTGCTACCCACTGCGCCACCATGCCACCCAAACTTTTATTCCACTGTGTTTCCAGCCTTTTTCAATATTATTGAAGACCCATGAGGCCAGATATTGAACAGGCTGAGGATCTTTAATTCCTCTCTGTCAAGTTCTTACTTTCTGACCAAAGTTTTCACCTATTCTTCTGTCGCCTATCCCATGAAGACTGAAGAATAATGAAGAAAGAATAAAGGACACAATGCTATTTTGCCATGGTGAGAGTTTTAGCCATGCAGGAATTCATCTTAAGGTTTGAAGAAGCAGAAATGAAGAGGAGTATGCTTTGTTCTCCTTTACATTGGGATATCTCTGCAGTTCTCCATGTGTTGGTGTGTGTGGAAGGAGTGCCTGTGTGCAGGGTCACTGAATCCAACACAGAGTGCACTCTTCAAACCCCTCCCTTCTTTGCCCCAAGCAGGTCTTGCAGCAAGGCTAATACACTGACCTCATAGTTCAAAGCCAGACAAAGAGAGCGTCAGAATGATTGAGATTGAAAGGGGGAAGTGAACAAGGCTAAAGAGTGAAGGTGACATCCCAACCCCTTGTTCTCAAACAACATCCCTGTGGCGTTTTCTCATTAGGCTTCAGATTATCACTTTATAGCCACGGAATCGTAATGGATGCTCTCTGCTGACCCCACAAGGCCAACAACTACACAATCATTATATCATCAGCTTATAAAAAAAAAAATAAAAAAAACACTGTCGATTTTTTTCTCTCTCAAGACCCCATGTTAGTTTTCATAGAGGAGTTCTTTCAGCTTGTTCCACTTCTGGACGTGTGAATACATGTGTAAGGGAGCCCTTGATTTTCCACATCTCAGTGGACCTCTGAAGAAGCTCTCAGGTCATCTAACCTAAGTGAGACATAAGAACGTAGGAAGATGAGTAAAGAATCTCATCTAAGAAAGCATTTCCCTTTATTCTCACCGAGCCGTACAAAACATATATTGTTTATACCGCTCATCTTTACTTGTTACTCCTCTGAAACAATTTTAAAGGATAGTCATGAGAAAGGAACAATTACCATATACGAAAGAATGCATGCAAAGCTGAAATTTGAAGATCTTTTCCATCTCTTATCTTTTTATGAGCTTTGGAGTTTCCTCTGGTCAAAGACAAGAAATGAAAGAGCCTAGTCATGCAATATTATGACCTCAGGCAGGGGGTTAAAAGCAAGAAACCTGACTGCTTCTGGTCATTGGTATATTTTAGGACATTTATGGCCTATTGTTAACTCATGGAAAATCCAAACGTTTCGTCTATTTTTTGAGTGCTGAGACAACATCCTGCCTACCCCTCTGCTTACATAGCTATTTAAATAAAATGTTTATTTTTTTTTATACATATAGCATATGTTTTTGTACTGTGCTCAACCAACTTCTCTTCTTGCCTGGGGGAATCTTAAGGCCTCTACACACTGATCAGTAATTTTGTGAAAAAGTTTTATGCGATAACATGCCTCGATCAAAAACCATGGGCACCGACCGGACGTCACACATTTAACAACTGGTGTCAACAAAAGAGAAAGACATTGGCTCTAATTGGATGCATCTTTTCCTACACAGTAAATCCTACGAGTTAAATGAACTCTACTCAGAATGTATTTGGTCCCACTGCAATAGAGTTAAACCGACTCTGAGTTATTTCAATGTATATATATTTTTTTTCTTTTTTGTTTTCCAAATTGGCACAGAGAAATGCAAAATAAAAGTGAAATATTTAAAGAGGGACCAAAAACATTCTGAACAGGGTTCAAATAGACTTTTTAGGTACTTGTGATTATTTATGATTAACAAGCCTATAGATAATGGGAAAACTGATGATATTAAATAAAGAAGATATCAAAGTTGCAAGATGACTTCCTTTTCCTTCTATCAGAAATGCAAGCTCATATAATTGCAACACAGTGAAAGAACAGCAATGTAGCGTGGGAACAGATCCTGAAGAAATGTTTTAAGCTCCCTCATGCGGAAACATTACTTTAGTGACTTCCCCAAAATACCCAATGGTCTCTTCCTTATTAACAAAAGTTTCAAAGTTCAAAACAGGTCACATAAGAATATACATTAGAACACCCCTGCTATACTTGTGTTTATCAGTGGCCTACAGAAAGGAAGTATAGCCTTTTCAGTTTTCAACAAACATCAAACTACATAGAAATCATCCCTAAATCTACATTTTGAGATTTGCTAAATAAAATACAACCTAATGTGGCCCATCCTTTTAATAAACACCCTGTTAAATCAAATTTCTGTTTCTTTCAAAACTACATTTCTGTTTTTATTTTCCATTCGTCACTACTCATCTTTCATCATTAGTGTTGCCCCTGGCAACCCCTGTTGGAGCTGATCTTTCAGCTAGTCACTGTTGTAGTTTTGATGTGATTGTTGTGCATTTCCTCGGGGACTGCACTAAACCTTAATGCACTAAGTCAAATCCATTAGAGACCCATCACCATTTAATTACTGTGTTTACAGCTAAGGACAAGATGCACACACACACAAGCACACACACACACTGAAATGCAGAAGAGTGCCTTGTGGGAGATGAGTCGATGACCTCCCACATCTCTGCTTCTCTCAAGAAATGAGAGTTTGGGAAGAGGAGCACTGGGTGAGAGAGATTTGACAGGCAGAAATCTCTGGCCCATTACATCAAGATCGATACGGAGAGTGTAAACATGGTGATATATAGGTCCTACCTGGCTGCCGGGTAATTAGAGTGTCAAGGACAGCACCATGTTCCAAAGACTTTGAACTGAAATCTAATATATTGCCATTTCTTTCTATTTGAAGAGCAGTGGACAGGATTACAAGCCATGTATGAATCTGAAAATCTGTATGCGTTTGCACAAACATGCAGAACCTGTGGACTTTTCTTTATAAGGAACCTTAAGCCAGCCAGCACACAATCAATACTTCCCGAGCTGAAATACTAGATTTAAAAGCAACTTTACTCAAGTCAATAGTTTTCCCCAATTAACATAAAACATTTTTCATAAACAAGAAAAACGTCAAGGTTACTTTCGTAACCTGCGTTCCCTGAAGGAGAGAACGCAGACGGCGTCGAAGTCTCGACTATGGGTGGAGGCATCCTGAAGGGGGTGGAGCCGAATGTTTAACGGGCAAATTAATTTGCGATCAATTGATTAGCAATCACATTGATTAGCTATCAACTGCTCTATAAGAGCAGAGCGTAGCTCTACACTCATTCTGCTTTCTTCTGAGGAGCCGAACCTACTTACCTCTACGGCACCTCAGATCAGCGACTTGAAGTACATGGCCAAGGGACGTCTGCGTTCTCTTCTTAAGGATGCAAGTGAATCCACCTTGGCCAGTGCCCACGAGGCAGCCATCTGAGTTTGTCTTAGTCTTTTTGACAAAATGATTTTAGTTTTAGTCACATTTAAAAATGTAATGGATTTTTACAATTACCTAAAGTGCAATAAACATATGTATGCCAAAAATAAGAGTAATGTAGGAAGTTCAGGTACTTAAATATTTAAATATATTTATGTTTTGTAAAATTAAATCAAGAATAAATTCCCTGAAAATTGTAAACACTGTGGCCACAAACTCAAAAAATAGCACCAATTTCGAGAGGCACTTGAGCCTCACTTCCCTGATATTGTTTCAAAAGGGAAGTTAAACCCGCTCTTTGTTTACATTGTATAAATACTATTTAATATGAGAATTAGTGATGAATTCAGAGCCAGCTTAAAGTTTAGCACATAACTCCAGTACAAAATACTCTGTTAGTCTATGGTCTGTTAGCTGCGTGTGTGTTATTACCACAGTTCCTTAGTTATTAGCAGCAGAATCATTTCGTCGTTTCCATGCGCTTTTATTGATGCTGCCGCCATTATCCCCAAAAAGTATGAAAATTCTTGAGACAAGGAAAACAAGCGCCAGTGGATACTTTATGTTTTTAATGACGGATTACAGCCACGGATCAGAAAGTTCATGCATCTTGAACGTGTTACCGTCCAGGCATTAACATTTTTGTCCACTCTTGTTTTCGTTAACGGAAACTCGAGCGCGTCTCGTCAAGTTTTCGTCATAACAGATATATTTAGCTCGTCCACGTCTCATTAACAACACAAGAAAAAGGTCTGTCTACTAAATAATTTAATTATAGTCCTCATTGGCGAAAAGAACTTTGAATGGAGCATGTATCAACAAAACAATGAAGCCCAATTTATACTTCAGTGACAAGCCTATGCGCGTAGCCTGAGTGCCTATAGCCTACGTGCAAAACCATTTCATGATTAGCGAGCAGTGTTGCTATGTGTGATCTTCCACTATGTGACTTCTTCTCTTGTGTTAGTTTGATTTCCTGTCATAGATATTACAAATGAGTTATATTTTTTACAGATGGTTATATTTCTGCATTTGCATTGCACAAGTATAAACTGGGCTAAAGAACAGGGATGACAAGTGTCATAAAGGCACAATAACATCAGAAGCAGCTGACTATTCAGTACAGTGTATATATTCTTTAGAATCAAGATTCTTTTGGGGACCAAGGACTCTGATCTGCATGGAAAAAACAGTAGCTATAACTTATACACAAACCAATACTAAACAGACGAATAAAAACAGCTTGGATGTTGATTTGTTCACATGAAAATGCAAAAGCACTACATAAACCTCTGTCAGTAGCACAGCAATCCAAACATTTGTCATGGCTGCCAATCAGATAGTATTTGTCTTTAAAGGAAACCTGTGTTTCAAGAAAATTTTGTAACATGTTTCCTTGTGGATGGAAGACAGACGCCTGCAGAAAAAGCAGTGATTGTGTGGCAATATTAAATGGCTGTGATGGACTGGGGATGCCATACATTTTACATAGTATGCTCTATAAAAAGCTGGGTTATTTTTTTTTTTTTACCCAGCTGTAAGGTTACAGTGAGAGTTACAAACCCCGGTTTGGTTTGAAATCTCCACCATTTTAAAAAAATCACCCCAAGGCCCGAGAAGTTGACACCAGAACAGCAGTTTGTTGGAGGTACATTCCACATTTTGGTTGAGCTACAATTGTTGCTATTAAAAACTTCTCTAGCCACGTTCAGTGGCTAAACTGGGGTTTCACCTAGCTGATTAGTAGCATTAATTCAAGTGTCCCTTTGTAACACTTATAAAATAAGGACATTATTAGGAATGGGTAAAAAATATTGATTCTCAGATTTTAATCGATCTTCAGTTTAACGCAACAATATAACATTGGGAAATCCTCAAATCAATTCTTCATGTGTGTGCTTCACGTAAGAGAATATGAATATTCAGCTGTAGTTAAAATAAAAGTTGCGGGGGACGCCTTAGTGGGCTTAGGGGTGCTGGTCAGAGTGTATATGGCTCTTCTGCACCTGGTGCGGTCTCCCTTCCTGTCCCCTTGGCCTCTCTTGGCCACCCTTCTCCTCCCACGTGGGCTACAGGTGGTCTGTGTGTCTCCGTTCAGTGCAGATAAATTCTTTATGCGACTCGTACGCAACTCCCCATTTGTGATCTCTCATCTGTATTATATATGTCCTCCCTTGTATTATTTTTGTATTATAAATTGTATTACGTCATTGTTATCTTGTACAGTTCATTAACTGTGTATGTATAATTATATATATATATATATATATATATAATTATATATATATATATATATATAATTATATATATATATATGTGTGTGTGTGTGTGTGTGTGTGTGTGTGTGTGTGTGTGTGTGTGTGTGTGTGTGTGTGTAGTTATGTACAAGGTGCAAAAACTGTACTGCATGAACTGTAACAAGCTTATATGGTATGTTCAGGTAGCTATTCTTCCCACTCGTGAATCTTTCCCCCTCACCTACATCTCTCATCCACTCACCTCTTACTTTCAACACCCTTCTGTCCTGATGTAATTAATGCAAACTGGTCCAGGGGAAAAATAAATACATCAATTCACAGCTTCCATCCAAAGGAGAAAACAACACAACAGATGTTCACTCTCCTGGAGATAACAAAACTGTCCAGCTCAAACGAAGCACCTACCCCCCATGTGGTTGCTTTGAAGCAGGACAAGATAAAAAAAAAACAACTGGGTGCACCCTATTATTAATGTAGATGTGTATTTCAATAATACTTCTCAGTAGGAGAGTTTCAGTTACCAACATTTATATCAAAATATGGATCCCATGTATCCTGCAAAAACTTACATTTTAAGTGAAATATATCAAATAGAAATCATAACAAAAAGAATCGAATCAGAACACTCAATTGGTCACAATATCCAGCTCTAGACATTCTGTGGGTAAAACAGATCAATAAAGTTGACTCCAGGGCAAGTGGGCAGTGAAGTCCATGTTGAACATGGGGTTTCGGTTTTATATGCCCGTTTGGGGGAATTTTTCGAGTTCAAGCACCTGCAGGCTGCCCTTAGTTTTACACTACATGGACATAGATATTTTTAAAGCTTATTTTCTATCTGCCATTTTTAGAAATATCTCATCCAAACATGTGTGTTTCTAATACATTGAAAACCTGTATTTAAGTTCAGTACTGTGGGTTGTATTAGATCTCAAACCAGCTGATTAAATCTTGTTTTAACAACAGTTGTACAGTTATAAAAGTGGTCAATGAGTGTAGTTATATGACTATTTTTAGATGTAATTTATTGTTACCCAAAATGCTGCGTTAAAATAACCCAGTAAATTAACCTAAAGCCGGGCCACAATTGACTCAGCGCTGGTTTACCAAAATAAGCGAAACTGGGTTATTCTAACCCATTATTTGTAATTATAGAAAAACAACCAACACAGCATTGGCAAATATAATAGAAATACAGTGGTACCCTGAGATACAAAATTAATCTGTTCCAGGGTGGCTTTCGTATCTCTAACATTTCGTATCTCAAAGCTAGTTTTACATGTAAAACCCCTAATCCGTGCAACGGCTCGCAGAAACAGTATAAGTTGATTAAAAAATGTAAAACCAGAGAAAAATCAAGTAACATTTCTTCAACCCTTAAATCTACACATTGTTGATAATAAAACACAAGCAAAATACGTAATACATATGCGAATGTGAAACCCTACCTTGAGTGAAGCTACGTGTCGGAGGAGGTGGAATGGATGGCAGAAAACATTATGGCACTACGTATGAAAGCTAACTTTCTCAAGATATTTCACAAATTACGAACAACAACACAGTGTGGAGGGATGGAGAGAGCGCTTCTGAGAACGTGTCACAGGGTTTCTACGCTACAGAACAGCACTTTCCACATTTAAACATTATTTCTTTTACGACACCTTGACTCTAGCATTTGTTATAGTACATTATTGCCAATCTATACATAATGTTTTGCTTGATTTAAAACTGATTTAAAGTGTTTTAAAGCATACCAGTCCCTTTTGCAATTTGCAATGAAAGAATGGAGCTCCAGGACCCGGAAGCGCAGTGAGACGTCAGACTTAACAAGCGGATAATAGAGCAGAACTGTTTGTGGTTGTTCATATCTCAAATTTTTTTCGTACTTTGAAGCAAAAAATTTCCTGCAAGACCTTTCGTACACGAATCAATACCTATAGTTTTCCGTACACGTCAATGTCCCTGAACAGCTCAACGTCTCATCAAATACTTTTTACAAAATCCGGTTTGGACTTTCCTATTGTTTTCCAACATGTCTTTTGTAAACTAGAGATGATAAACCAAAGTATTCTTCCATACACTGGCTCGCTCCTCATTAAAAATCTACCCCGCCCCCCTCCATTTTATTCTGTTTGCAGAATAAGATCTTGATGGTAGGTAGAACAGACATTTAGTTTCACCCTGGAACAAAGCATCTCATCTTGATTCTCATGTTTCTCTTAACATAAGCTATTATTTTTTTATAGCTCCTGTGTCACTAAAGAAGGTGGAGGTTCATTGTCTGCAAGTGAAGTATATCTTTAACCTTACTGCTGGCTTTAAATAAGATGGTTGAAAAAAGAACAGGCACATTTCAAGGACTCTAAAGTACATTTACTGTTCCATCAGCTCAAAAGATCCAGCACTTTTGGGTTTCCCCATGGACCGTTTACATTAGAACTTTTACCGTATTTATTTTGTTTAATATTAAATGGAGTGGTGTAACAAATGTGATTATAAAAAAGCTCCAAGAACAGTCGTAGATGGTCTGATATCCACAATGCCAATGATTTAGAATGATTGATCCCACTGGAATTTGCATATTAACTTTTATACATAAAAGGTAGGAATTGAAGTTATATACTGTATAAACGTTGTATAGAAATAATTGATTTAAAGAAGATGAAATGAGTATTCATGCACATTACGAAGTTTTGAACCAGAGATGAATGCTTGAAAAGCTGGACTGATTTAGATTTGCTTTGGAAAGTGAACCATGCTGAAAGGTGTGTATTCTCAGTCTAGACATCTGCTGTATAATTAGATCGTCAAAGACTGCCAAGGGTGTGAAAGTCTTTCGTATCGTATAACTGTCTCTTACACCCTTTATACCGAGACTTACACTGCTGAAGACGTACTTATCTCTAAAATCCTCTTGACTTGGTGCGATCACACAGAACCTGTTGATACTCAATATTTCTTCAGGATTTGAGGCTGATCTCCCATCAGATATTGGATAAAGTGCTGGTGTAAGTGATTTAGATCTGCCTTGTGGCGTCCTTTTCGTCATCATTCGTAGCAGCCACTTACAACCATGTTCATGAAGGAGACAAAAAGCGGCGCAGGGTTTATGACCGTGACCATGTTTCACAAAGGTCGCTAAATGAGAAAACATTGTGGGAGGCTAATCAATTATAAGCAGCAGCTAGCCTGAGTGGCCAAGCGCAACGGCCAAATCAGCCCAGCCACTGATAATATATCTCCTAGAGACTTTTCATTTTACCCAGAAGGCCATGGGGCACCCGGCAGCCTTACTTAGGGCTGAGAAGGGCATAAATCTCATTGACTCATGGGAAATGGTGTGTGTGCTGATGTGGTTGTGCGTGTTTGATGATACTCAATCCCAGTATGACTCAGGTGACCTATGACTGGCCACTGTGCAATTCTGCAGTTTTATTGTTTGCTGGAGAGTAATTGAAAGATAAAACCATGACCAAATAAAAGACTGGAATTAACTTTGCTCTGACATGAGAGTGCAAGGGATTGAGGAGGGGTTATGGGACGCACGACTCATGCTGATTCACTTTATTCAGAACACCGTGGCTCAAATCGTTTATAATAAGCTCAAATGAAAATAAAGGAGGAATATATTTCTAACTACAATAAACCATTTTTTAAAGGGGTTTCACCAAACTAGTTTCGAGAAGAGACTGAGTGCGAGTCAGCCAAAGTGCTGCCCTCTAGCACAGATGCGATTGACGATTGAATCGCAGCCTCATTTAGAGTCTTGAAAACATTGAAATAAAACTAAAATTAAAAACTGATCCTCGCTAACATATGTTTGAATCCATATGTTTTAATGACACCATGTATTTTGACTGGACAGATACGGGCACATTTTACTGCAGTAGATAAAGTCTTTTGCAATGGGGAACTTTGTCAGTCAAGTAAAAGAATGATTTTTTTCAGGAAAACCTTGAGTCACACTTCCCCATGTGTGAAAGATAGTCTTTGATCAGATCCTCTTTAATGTGTACATTTTCAACCAGTTACACGGTTTTCTTGCATTGCCTGTGAAACAGTAGCAAGTGAAAATAAAGTTTTTATTTGTTAAGGGCAAGCCCTGTTGATGTTAGAAAGAAGGGTTGCTATCAAAAAAGAATATTAATGAAGTAAATTCCTCCCCACTTGTTCCCTTTTGGGGTCACGGGGTCTGCCGGGGCCTATCTCCAGTGCACATTGGCTGAGAGACGGGGGAACACCCTGGACCAGTCCATCGCAGGCTTATATCATATATATTTATGTATTTAAGTTATGTAAAGTTCAGGTTTTATTTTGATTAGTGTTGATTATAGTTTTTGATTAGTTAGGTGTACGTGAATGCTTTTATTTGTCAGGGCTGTGCACAGAACTTTTGAGGTGCTGGATCTAAAAGAAGGGCACCTGTCCTCCCCCTCCTCGAAATCCCCACCGTCAAAAAAGTAACACACAAAAATATTCTTATATTTAATTTTTAAAATAACTTTTAGAAAGATAAAACTTACATATATATATAGGGCATGTAAAACTAATTACAAAAACACTGTTCTGTGAGCCATAAGTTTGAAGATGTTCAAATGTTTATATGTCAAGACGAGCTGGAGAATACAATACTAGATTTAAAGAAAAATCCAACAAACACATGAACACTTTAGTAGCATCCTAAACTTTAATCTACCATGCTGTGTGAGCATAGGCTATAATATATATATATACATATATACATATATACATATACACATACACATATACACATACACATATACACATACACATATACATATACATATATACATATATATATATATACATATATATATATATATATATATATATATATTTTATATATTTTATTTATATGTTATTTTTTGGCCTTTATTCAAACAGATATGACAGTAGAAATGACAGGAAGAGAACAACTCAAAATTATTTGAATCTTAATTTTACTTACTGGCAATGTTCTCTGATGCACAAATGATAAAAAATGTTTTATTTACTTTAAAAATCAAATATTATTTTTCTTCAATAAGAACAGAGACTGGCTTTATTGTGGAATCAAAAAGCAGATTATGATGCTGCAATTTACAGTTTGAGTTATTTCATGGAATTAGGCTAGAACCATTTTCTTACTGCTGGTTTAAATATTAATGTTGGCACCTGGTTCTGTATGTTCATCCCTCAGTTGTAACCACATTACCCACAATCGAATTTGTATCTAGCTTATTTGCATACACAAGCACCCAGTTCATATAAATTAAAGTGTGCACATGTTGCTGTCACCAGAACGCTGCTCTGTGATTTGGAGCTTTTGTTCAAGGTTTGACAGCGAAGCATGCTTAAGAGAACAACGTAGTAATTTCTTACAGCGGTAACAGACATGCACATATTTATATATGCACAAACAAATACATGTTTATTTAGTTTTCATTTGTGCTATTCTAAATGTTTCTTGTGTATCCTGAATGGAGGCTGAGGTTTGGGCCCTTTGATTAAGCTCGACAGTAAGTTATTCTTTTGATAATGTTGACATTATGAAGGGGTTTGTTCTTCCTCCAGAAATGGAAATTAACTGTCACTGCCAAATTGAGGCACTTTGAAAGCATTGTGCTTCTTTTTTCTTTGTCTCGTTAAAATAAAAGGAATGGATGGAGGAGAAACTGTAGATGATTTACAGTCATGTACAGTACAGGTGCGTTTAAACCAGCAGGATTTATCTTGATTGCCCTACTTTTCGAAATGTCACCCATCAGCTAAAATCATGAAGATAGGTATTCATAATCACAACTGAAATTCAGTAGTAAATGATAAATTATCTAACAAACAATGTTAACAAATCAAAAAAATAAATAAATATACAATCAGACATTTCTTAACAACACTCTGAAAAAACACCCCGGACTCTCTGCACTTTATACAGATTACTTAGTACATCACTTTTACAAATCAGCTTGCAAACTCACTGCTTCACTTAAATTTAGAGTGCAAACTGTATATGAACAAACCAGTGCAAATCAGTTTTTCCTGCATTCCCCAAAGACCTTCATCCCCTCCCAAGTTTGCGAAATCAAGTGTAGTATTTTCAGTTGACGGCCCAATGAAAAGCTTTTTTTGTCTTGAACTTGGCTAAAAGCATATTTGGTGGCTCTGGTACCATTTTGATGACATTAGCGGCACTAAGTCTACCCTGTTGTTCAAGGGGGGAACGGAACAATAATAATTTTCTATTCTTGGAAGGTGATTGATTGACACTTTCACTGTCAAAAAACTGTGACAACAGAAATTTTTGCTTAGAGCCATTTTCAACAGAGAGCCCAGAGAGAAAAAGTGTAGAAAGCTTCTGTGTAAGCTGTTATAGTTATGCACCTCCCCTGGAAACCATGTGATATGTTTTCTCCACCAACAAAAAACACAGGAAATATCCAAGTTCTCGCAAGAATTAGAATCCCCCTCCCCATGTCTTGTCAACCATCACTGGTTCTCACAATACTACAGGTATGGTTGTGTTAGTTTTTAAATTATTATTATTATTTTAATCAACATAGAAATTATAGTGCACATTATAAAGTCATATTATAGTGGCCTCAATTCCACCTAAAACAAATGTGTACATTTTTTATATTTATTATGTTTAGGTTCTTGCCATACTATGAATTGAATAGTGTGATGGAGCTTGTTAGATCTATAGTAACCTGAATTGAAAGCAACACCTCCATTAACAATAGAGGAAGTAGAAGACATTCTAAGATAAAGAAAAGAAAACCGTTTCATGTGACTACATAGAGAAGCTCATAGAGGTCAAGTTTACAGAGCGGTCAACCATTGGAAACACACTTTTGCTCTGTGATTGGAAACACTTTATTCAAAGAAAAAAAAAAATACAATTTTCATAGTAATATAATTATTTTTTAATTCACCAGATCTAGAGGAAAGACAGGTTTTTTTATTCCAGTATTGTGTAATGATCTCTGAAATATTTGTATTCTGTGGTAAACTTCCACTTTACTTTTACATTAAAAAAAAGATTTAATTTGCTGCATCTTTTGTGTAACTCTTAAAAGCGTCGTTCTGCAATATGTGTGACACTGTGTATGAATATCCTCACTCCAGCCCGTGTTTGACTTTCAAAGTGTGATCCAAGCCTCCTGAGAGCCATCTCAGCATTGTCGCCTGCTATGGGGAACACACAGAAGTAAACAGTGTGATATATGGCTTTCACATCTGTTGGCTTGAAGAATCCTCTCGCAGAGCTGAGTGAATGGAAATGAGACATCACAATGGTGCTCACCAGGAGAAAACTGTCAGCCATGATTACCATTCACCTTGAGATGATAATTATCTTCCATTCGCACAGTGTTATCCATAAGCAAGATAGACAGGGCAGAGCTCAGAATGGATGCTAAGGACATCTCTACTTATCCAATATTTACCTTCCTATTAAAGACAGCAAGGAAGAAAAGTAGTGTGTTGCATTGATTTTACTTGTTAAAAAAAACAAGACACTGATTCGATGGGACAATGAAGCTCGAGTAAATCTTTAGTAAAGTTCCACAAACCTTCAGTGCTGCACTTTACCAAGACAGGCATCACTTACAAGAAATGTAAAGCGGAATTTGGTGAAAGCTTGTTAAAATTTCTTGATGGTAACTTCGAATAAACTTGCTTAGTGACAATACCTTTTTTTGATCGCCAATGGAGTGGTGAGAGATTAAAGCTTATTTGAGCAGTGTAGGAAACTCGGAATCGTAGACCAGGAGATTTTGGGGTAACAGAACAAGTTTAATGTCCAAAGCTAGAGTCATCCAAAATCCTTCAACACAGCAAACTAAAACATTCTATCTTTCTATCTGATACACAGGAAACCTTTGGAAGCTGCCCACAAAAGGAGTGGTCAGTTCAAAGCATGATCAGATAACAAAAGACAGTAAATCAAGTAGCTCCTACCTAATTCCACCAGCCCCCAATAAGGACAACATACATTGGCTGGTATTATGTAAAAAGAGTTTGACTATCTTATTAAGCAATTCTCTGTAAATCACAGTCATTAACCAATGAATCTTATGTACCATATACAAAGTTAAACACATATTGTTTAGCTGTTGTGTATATAGTTATGTAGGAAAAGCATATTTTATAATGGATGTTAAATTTGTAATCCTATAGCTGCTAGTATGATTTACAAATAGTAAACCATACACAAACCCTTGAAATAATCTTTTTCTCATATGATACACCGATCCTAATTTTGAATACTATTTAAGCTGTATAGTATGTGAACAAGAATGTTCAGATTCTCGATTGAGTCTTATCCATCCCTAAAGGTCTTGATTCCATCAGGTTCATGGGGTTCTGGATGAAAGGAGGTACAGGTGGCTAGTGCACCCAGTTGCATCTCATGTAGATTCTTGAAATCATCTCAATCATGTTTGTCGATGTGTGAGGGAAACTCCACGGAGCAGGTAGGCTCCTCCCAGCAGCCGACTTACTGAGATGCTGCAGTGCTACACACCCGTGTTTTCAAATGGCTTAATAAATGATGAAAGCCATAATACAAATGTCAACTACTAAAACCTACATGAAAATTCAAATACAGTGGTACCTCGAGATATGAATGCTTCACGTTTCAAAAAAATCCTAGATACTCTCAGTCTCTCAGGAAATATTTTGCTTCGAGATTTGAAAAAAATCCAAGATAGATAAAACGGTTGTGTTCTATTCGCTTGTTTAGTCTGACGTTGCGCTTCAAGGATCCTGGCTCTCCACTTGACAGACACTGGTAAAAGGTGCCATCATCATCACACCAAAAACACTTTATATCAGTTTTAAATCAACCAAAACATTATGTATATGTACGTTCGGTCTACGTATGGTCTTGGTTTCGTGTTGGTGTCAGTAATTCGTAAAATATCTTGAGAAACGTAACTTTCGTACGCAGTGCCGTAATGTTTTCTACCATCCGTTCTCCACCACTTCACTCGCAAGGTAAGGTTTCACATTTATGTATGTATTACTGTGGTATTCGAGTGGAATAGAAAGAAATTATTCTAAATTTGCTCGTAATGAACCGATAACGCCACTTGGGCGGAGAGCCCAAGAATTACCCCAATCAACCCTAAAGGATAAGAATAAATGAGGATAAGAAAGGAACATTTACCATCTTTATTCAGCATAGAGTTTGATCATGAATCACAATAAACAGTCACATACAATAGAATAAAAAGAAGGGAAACCCCGTTCAGAGCTGAAGTGTTAATCCACGTGTACAATTCCCACTACACAGCAAATATCAAATGTGAATCAGGCAACAATCACAGCAACCCATAATCTGGTCCAAAATTAGTGGTCCCGTTGCTCTGAAAGGGAAACGATAAAACAGACTCTCCTTTCAATCATTCCATCACAAAAATTATGCAGAACATTTTATATGGATGAAACACACACAGCAGAAAACGGCATAAAAAGAGATTTATTGCACTTATCCTACACTTTCTTTGGCTCAGCTGCACAATAGAAGACAAGAGAAACCTGCAATATTGCACTTATCCCACACTAAATCAGTTCAGTGAGCTTGTATAGCTGCACATTATGAAAAAGAAACCCACAATATTGCACTTGGCCCCACATTACCACAGTTCAATTGTTTAGCAACATAGCATGGGAGGAGTCACCCTGCACATAGCCCCAATGTGTGGAGAATAGCAGCAGATCGATAAGCGCAATAAATAAACAATTACTAAATTAGGAAATGCCCCTAAAAGTTGTCTAGTTAGGAGAAATTCTCTGTTGTGTCTTCTTCTTTTCCTTTCGGCTGTTCCCAGTTTAGGGGTCGCCACAGCGAATCATCCTTTTCCACCTAACTCTGTCCTCAGTATCCTCTACTCTTGCACCAACTACCTTC
>SRMA01026836.1:84312-116322 GCA_007224835.1 Danionella cerebrum | reverse complement strand
TATATATATATATATATATATATATATATATATATATATATATATATATATATATAATTTTATTTTACACATACTATATTTTATTTCGGTGTGGGAACCCATTAAGGGACATTGGCTGTGTCCCAATCGAGGTTCTAAAAGCCTCCAGAGGGTCCTTCCTACCCAGCCTTTTTCATTCTAATGAAAAAAAACACTGCAAAGCATTGTGGGATATTTGAGGCCACGAAGGATGCTCGCAATATCCTTCAGGTGGACAGGTGCATCCTCTTAATTCAGGGGAAAGTAGGACGCATTTCAAGGGTGCATTTTAAGGACCCTTTGAGTTTTGCCGAAATGAGACGAAATTACATTAACAATGGGTAGAGTTAAGGATTGAAGAAACGTTACTTGATTTTTCTCTGGTTTTCCATTTTTTTTAATAAACTTATTGTTTTTGAGAGCCGTTGCACGGATTAGGCGTTTTACTTGGCTTCAAGATAAAAAATGTTCCGTATCTCAAGGTACCACTGTAATTTTAAATTAAATGAAAAAATGTCACAGTCTGTTTCTGGTCTCTCTCTCTCTCTAAATCTGTTTCGCTGGGTTCAGATTATGTGCTTTTTATGGCAATGTGTGGCGGAGTGCTCCGATCCAAAGACATTTATCTAAATGCTGGGAGTTCGTTCTCAATAAAAGGTTTCCTCCCAACTGTTTCTCTTTCTGGAACATATAGTTCCTTGTTTTTCCCCCTTTTTTTGGTCATGAGGTCTCCTCTCCTCTGCTGTTTAATTAAATTACTATGATGAGAATAAATATGGACACAAATGAGAAGCCTCTCTAGAACATAGAAACAGAGGAAGAACAGGCTAATAACTTTAAAAGAAACAAAAAAAAATTGTCACGTTCTTGGTCTCTCTCTCTCTCTCTCTTTCTCCAGCTTCTAGTAATTCTCTCTTTCTTGTGCTCTATCACAAATCGGTTTCACTACAACTTTTAAAGGTGATGTGTGGCTCTTCTTAGCCAAACAGGATTCAGAATACAATGCACTGTTAAAAAAATCTGTAAAACATTGAAGCCGTGAAAGGTGAACCGCTTTAAATGTTTGACCGTTCAGGCATTGTTATAATTTTTTTTATCAGGGAGATAAGATCTGATCACCAAGTGTGTGTGTGTGTGTGTGCGTGTGAGTGTGCGTGCGTGTGCGTGTGTGTGTGTTATACAAAGACCTAAACTTTTGAAGTGTAATGCAACTAAAAAATCGGACGAGTAGAGCATTTCTGAAAGGTAAGTTTATTTGTGAACATAAATGGAATTTAATGTTCAATTAAATGGGCCATAGTTTATATTCTCCAAATCCATGCATCAAGCAAGGGGTGGGGGTCAGCATCTCAATCGCAGAACTACCACTGTTCCACCATGTATAAATCATGAATGCAATATTTAAATTCTTTTTTTTTTCTCTGAATGAACTTGTATTTTCTGTCTCCTCAATACTGTTTAAACTAGTCTCCTGTACCTCCTGCCCCCTCAGTTCAAATCTCTTGAGGAAAGATTAAGAAAAGTCATTAACTGTGTTTACAGAAGAATTTTTCAGATAAATGTTCCTGATTTCTTAGTGTGCGAGGCTATGGAGCACTCTTGAGTTCCCAAAACTGAATATTGGATTTACATGAGCGAGTGTAAAAACTATGTGTTTTTGTTGACAATCACTTACTTTCGACAGTAAAACATGGTCGAAATCATGTTGATTTTGAATAATATGGGCCCTTTAAGTTGGTAGATTTTTTTACTCTAAAATCATTATGACCCTGAAATCTGTTTGTGTCTTTTGTATTTATAGGTAAATGTAAAAGTTTGAAAATGAAAGACCAATTTAAAATTGATTTGTTTGATTCTGAGTAAAACAATAATTCTGTGTAAAAAAATAATTTTAGGGAAACATTATTGGAAGCGGAGTTCTGCACGGTGTTTCTGAAAGCATCTCTCTCGCGCACACGATGTGAATAGTGTCAGCTAATGCTCTTGTTTCAGATGAGAGCCATAATGAAATGTGACAGGCTGTGTGTGAGGGGGATGTGTCGATGGCTAATTGCAGGGCTTGTTTCATGAATAGACCCATTGATAGACATCCGCAGGTCTGCATAATGTCATGTAAATGGGGCATGATGGTGTCTTAACCTCATTTAAGCATCTCCGCTCATCTGTGGTGTCCCTTTCCCACAAATGGGCCCGTCCTCAGGGTCCCAGGGCCGCATGATTTAATTCAGAGGCTGAATGTCAGAGAGCTTCTGGATGCAGTCTTCTAATTGCTGATTAGTTTTGAATGTTCAGGATTGTGTGGCTATCAGGATTGAAAATCTCCCAGGAGCTGCTGGGCTTTTGTTGTGCGCGGTATAAAATGAAGGCCTTGGTAACCGTGGTTTAATTGAAGAGGATATGTGAAACCATTGTGTATGAGTGCATGAATCATAATTCAGAGCTGTATCAAGAGTCACACAAGGGCCAAAAGAAGAACTACTTTAAAATATATCTATAAGGAATTGTCCTTTTTACACAGCTTTCAAGGGAAATTGCCTTATGATGCATATTTGACTTATTTCTATAATATATTTTATTATAATGGAAAGATTATATAAATGAAAAGACTAGTTATTTTTATCATGAAGGTTTATTTCAGTTTTATTCACAACCTCATGGCACATTTAAATCAGGTTCATACTGAAGGTTTTAATGGTCAAATAACAACAGAGTGAACAGTTGAAGTTCCTGTAAAATAAGTCGCAGGCTATTAACAAGGTGAGAGCTGAAATAAAAGGCAGAAAAGAGTTTGAATTCAACAGTAGATGAGACGGGGACAGCTGAGACATTCAATCTTGAGTGTTGTTTAAGTTCTTTTCTTTTCTTTTAGTTTCTGATCCCCCGATCACACAGGAAACTATGGACCGAAAACCTCAAGTTTAGTTTTAAAGCAAGCAATGAAAATAAATCTGCATGTCGGTCTATGTTTCTTGAGAGCTGTCACTCAGCGACACTGGCAACTCTACTGAGAACAGAATTAATGGACTGATTGCTGGATATCAGATCTTAATCAGATTTAAGTTCGCATATGAAGGAGGCCAAGTTTGGAAATAAGTATGATTGCATCTTATGAGCTTTGCTCTTTCTCACCCCATCATCAAACAAAACAATTTCATCCATGTATGGGGAGAAATGGATTTGAGTAAAACGTCATCTGGACGTGCCTTGTAACGTGGACTTGCTGTCCTGCACAGATGTGTCGAAGATCACCCCCCCCACCCTTGTGTGGTGAACGAGAGAGTAGAAGCAAAAGTTCTACTACCTTCATAACAGTGCGAGGGGAAACATAAAGTACGTAGACTTGGCCTTCAAATCAGAACTGCAGGAAGGGTCTATGATGATCGAGAATGGCTACGTGGAAGAACGTGTCTTTCTATAGTGAGAAACCAATACCGAGGAAACATAAAAAGATCCAGGTCCTCTCAGGTCCAGGATTGGTCAGAAGCCATGAGTCTTCTTTGGAACCAGACAGTAGGGGTTATAAAACTCACTTCCGATGTTGGCAGGAGAAACTGGCTTTTTCAAACCTTTGGCTAGAATGGCGATGAGCTCCTCTCTCAGGTCCGAAGCACCTGTCCCTGGAACAGGGGTGTGTAATACACCACGGTACCTAGGGGGGTGACATGCAAACTAAATCGCATAACACATCTTGGGACAGTCTGGGAACCTTTCGCTAGGCTCCAAGATACTCTCCCAGGGGCCTCTCTTTCTGGACACGCTGATATGCCGATATGTCTTGGGGGCAGTGATGCTGAAATCACAAGGGAATCAAGAGTCAACCCTCGTGGGAGATTCAGCTCTACTCGACCCAGGGGAGCAGAGGTCATGTAAAAGGATGACCATACTTGGCCCATTCCCAAGCCACCGTGGTTTTTAGGGTGACTACTCGTGATCGGAATACCTTACCACATATGCCTCAGCCCCAACTCTCTGCTCTGACCCCATGAATCGTCGTAACCACCACCTTTAACCCAGAAAAGAAGAAATTAATTTATTGAAAAAGTGGGTGCACCACTCGGCACTGAGTAAGCCTTCATCATCAGGGACTGCACTATCGAGAGAGGTGAGGGGGGAAAGCACCTTGCAGATAGATACACTTCTGGGAAGAAAGATTTCTGGGCACCTGATTTTCTTGTCTGGTTCTTACCATGTTCCCATTGTGGTCATCTTTGATTGTCTTTTGCTTTATCCCACAGATGAAACGAGCACAAGCTCACGAAAATTTGTATTTTCTTATCATAAAAAAACAAAACAAGAAGGATGTTTCTGATCAGTGTCCCCGGGATCGAAAATTCTGCTGTAGATTTTTCTGAATGGGTTCGAAAAAAAAGAAAAATGAAAGACAGAGCTGAAATATCAAAAACAGTAGTCTGAAAAGTAATCCGTAGTGAAGCTTGTTTTGGAATGAACTCAATTTATTTATTAACTTGCGCTTACCTTAATTTGTTCAAGGTTCCTCATGTGATATCTGCTGTCTCCATGTGGCTCCACGTGTCCTGGTTCTGTGTTTCTAGTCATCTGCTTTCTTCGGCAAGAGTTCTTCTTTAAGTTTACCAAAGATTTGTTTAAGGATGTGACTCTTCCATGCAACAAGTCGGTGTATCTTTCAGTGTACTGTACTTACATCTGTCTGTGTTCTGACAACCTAACAGAAACAGCGTGTAATGTGTTTGTCGGGGTATTTAGGTAGCTATTTTATTCCCTTTGTGCTATGCTCATGGATTCCCTTTCATCTCGTCTGTTTGCACCCGAGGATGCTCTCCTCTGATTGGTATCGCTTTATAGGCTTCCTCGTTTCTCTTACTAGTCGAGAGTGGATCTCAATTCATACATCAGTCTGCTCTCGCTGTGTCATAGAAAATGTGTTGATATCTCGTGTCACGGTGTGCTGCTTTTGCCTTCACTTCTGGACCTTTGTTCTCTTAGAGTCATTACAGACAGCTAAGAGTATCCCGGACGTGTGGGCATTGCTGTTTTATGGCCGTATTTTTGGGACTCTCTTTCCCTGTGGTGCTACAAAAATTTTTAAATTGCCTTTGCTGTGATTTTTGTTTCATGTTTTTTTCCTGTGCCCGATGAGTCAAAAACAATTTGATTTCTTACATTTCGTTCTATCTCTAGCCTCTATGTGTGTGTATGTATTTTAAGTACCGTTTAGCAATCTGCACTGTTTTGAAAGTATACATTTTGAGCCAATACTGAATGAAACCTTTTCATTACCCAATCCGACTCATTGCTCACTGCAAATCAAGAAATGTAATGCAAGTATAGGAATTTGATATAGAGAAACATTCTGAAATGACGGGCACGTGCAGCAAATAGAGAAACATGCTGCAAATAGCAGATTACAATGTAAATGTAGCAAAGATAAATAAGATTCAGTGGGTAAGTGCTGGTGGCCTGGTAGTGAGAAAGTAAAGTTGTTTTTGCTTCAATCCTCAAGATATGGAACCGGTACTAAGACCCAGACAAGGTCAAATTTGGACCAATGTCAAAACCACCATGCTACTTTAATCATAATCCAGATCAGTTTTCAATGGAGCACACAATTGTTACCCAGTTACAGAAGCTTAAGTGGTGTCGGACCTTGCCAGGTTTCTAAGGTGGACATATGAGTGTGTTTGTCGGTCTAGCAACAAATCACCTTTCGTATTGTGGGAATGTCACCACAGCAACTGCTCAGAACATCTTTTTTTGACTCCAATAACTGTCGTAAACAATTCTCCTGGACATCTTTTAAAGACACACATACTTTTGTCACTCTAATGTTTAGTTGTTCAGTACACGTGATAGATCATGTGATGGATATGGCTGTACTCTGTTTCCTGGCAGAAGAAAAACAAGCGCGACACTTGCTTCTCCTGGAAATCCAGTTAAGGTAAACTAGCGTCTGAGGCTGAAACTACAGCAGTGATAGCAAACCTTTAATTCGTCCTGGCCCGTGGTGTAGTGGACGGTCCGCAGGACATGTAAACGCGGTTGCGCAGGGCGACGCAGGCTCGAGTCCCGAGCCTGTCATCTTTCCCATCCCACCCCATTCTCTCTCTCCACCTTTTTTCCTGTCTCCCTTTACTGTCCTGTCTGTTCAAAATAAAAAAAAAATATATATATATAAAAAACTTTATTTCTCATATTAGATTCTGAGTTTATTTGAAATCTATATCAAATTTGATAAATAGGAAAGCTCTCAATTGCATTAATATATGTAAACACTTTAATATTTTATATGGTTGCTTATTAAAGTGTCATTTTGTATGGATTTTTGCAACATACTCCATGTTTTCAAATATTTTCTGCTTTTTATGTAACTCTATATTCCTCCTGGCTTTTACTCTGTTATGTACTTTTTATTCCTCAATATTAAAAAAAAGCACAATAAAAGGTCTACCGAACATAATTTTGTGTACAGTTTTGAGGTTTGTGTGTTTTTTGTAGTTCTGTATTTGGAATAACCGTTACTTTTCCGGGCCTCAAACTGAATGGAAATTTGATAAGTGAACCTTTCAAGTGAATATATATATATATATATATATATATATATATTATCAGTACCCCTGGTATAGAATACTTATTACAGCTAGCCACATTGCTACCCTTGAGAGGTCAACCAACAAAAATTCCACATTTCATGAGCCAAACAGAGGGAATCAGTGGCTCAGCTACATTAAAACACAATTATTGATGTGCAGTTAATTTTTTTGTCCAAAATTTTTTCCGAATTAACCTTTTAGTATAGTTTCCTCATCAAAACCATGCATCAAGTTTTATTCAGAGTGTTTCAAGCATGTTTGTGTAATCCTGGATTCCTTTTTAGTGAGCTGAAAATGGCTCGATGTTCCTCGGAACGCCCACAGTTCTTACCTCCACCCACTGATCAATCAGATTTATCACTAGTTCAGCTCGTCTCTCTGCAGAACGAGTGGTGAACAGCAATCAGAGAAAGTAAAAAGAATGAGGTGATTCTAAAATAGCAGTGAGAAAGTTATTAATGATGCAGTGCTAATACAGAGCGCTCAAATATTTATCATAGCTGCTTTAAAATTGCATACTGTGGCCTTATTGTGTCCCTTTTAAGGTTATAAATGAAAGCAACTACTTCAATGCTTTAGTTATAAGATCAGCCTGGCCACAGTGCTTTGATAGAAGGATCAAAGATGATAATGGCAGGAATCTGCTGAAATCATTGGAAAATCAGATCAGCCACTGGTTGTTTTCTATGAAAGTGAATTGTATTCTAACTGAAGCATTATTGGGAGGCAGCCCATTCCTCTTTGTTCCAAATTTCTTCTCAGGGCTCTAGAAGTCATCTCAGTTCACATCTCTCAAGTGTGTGTTTACTGTTTGCCCCGTGTGAAGTTGCATTTCCTCAGACTGACACAACACTGTGAATAAATACAAGAGTCTGTGCAGCGATACCCACACGATCACACCTCCAGGCCCTGACGAGACCAAGTGAGAGAATGTGCATGAATACATTCCTATCCAGAGCCAGAATGGAAAAAAGCTAAAGTGTTTGAACATAGAGGGAAGAAAAGAAAAAAAAAAAAAGATGGAATAGAAGAGCATGAAAAATGCAGTGGGTGGCCATTTCTTCCGAGGCTGAATAATGAAACGCAGGGGCATTAGCTTGTGGTTGCTTCACCTTCTGTACGTCTGTCACAGATATTTATTAAAGACAGTATCCGTGACAAGCTGCAGTGAAGGAGCTTGGCATCCTCTGCATTATGTATAAAAAGCCCTGCTGAATTGTCAAGAAGAATACAAAACTATCTCTTCAGCCATCACTGCAAAGCAAGGTCAACTGTTTTGTGGAGTGGTGAAGAGAAGAAAGAACAAAAAGCGTCACATCTGAGAGAACGAATAACTCTGGCACTATTTATATATTTGGTAATCTCTCTTCCACTGCAGTGTTGGCACATCTGCATACAGATCAATGGATCGAATGCGCTGAGTAGTATGACAAATTACAGGAAAGATGAGCAAATACATAAATATGTTTTATATCTTCATCAACCAGTAACCATCAGTTTCAATATACACTTGAGGGTTATTTGATGTCAAGACATCACATGACTTACAGAACTGTTTGGTCATAAAAGCTGTGAGTGTTTTCTCAGAGGTTGCCGAAACCAGCGCCAAACTTCTGCTTTGAGTGAATCTGGAGTTCCACCACTGACCACTTTAGGCTGTTCGCAGAAATGAGTACAGGTCCTTCTCAAAAAATGTTGCATATTTAGAGTATTAACTTAATTTAATCGCATGTTTTTGAGATTGTGAGGGAAACCAGAGCACCTGGAGGAAACCCACGCAAGCACAGGGAGGGTGTTTTCCTTGTGTGACTAGTTGTCTAGTTTTAAGATCACTTGTGACTAGAAAAGAAAACAGTTGAAAGTAGAATATCTTTAACTAAACAGCTTGAAAACACTTGTTTTGAGTTTTTGTCTGTTTTTAAGCCAAATTTTTGCTTAATCTTTTTTTGCTTAATCTAGGATAAATGTAAGCAAATTTGAGTTTTTTTCTGTTGTTCCAAGAGAGTGTTTTTTGCAGTGTTGTTTTTAATCTTGGCATGGGAAATTTGTATGATGTTACCCTATATAGCAATCATGATTCTAACTTGGAAACCAGTCAATTTTGCTTGTAAATGTACCGTTTAAAAGTATTTTTTATAAGTCAACATCAAAGTATGAATACAAACATTAGCATCTAGTTTTATGTTGTTATTTTGTCTCTTTTTTTTAAACAAAATAAATCATTAAATGAATGGACAGATTATTTATCTCCAGACATGCAAAGTCAGAAAACACTTATTTTCCTCTCTGTACATCATTGTGTGGCAAACCGCAATAAGACACTGAATAGTGACACAACTTTCCCAAAGTTAAAAAAAAAAAAAATAATAAAAATATCGATTCGGAGCCTCACATTCAAGATTTACAAATCTAAACAAATATTAACATTTGGAACATGGACAACCAAAGAGCCAGGTGAAAGTGTGTTTTTTAAAGTAGTATTTAAACCAGAAAACATGCTGAGATTCTAATTTGTCACCTATAGCACTGTGCTGCACAATTTAGCTTCCAATGAAAATGGAATAAAACCTCTTGCTTCAAAGTCCTCATTAATAGTCAATACAGTGTTAAATTGCAAATTTTGTCATGGTTCTCTAACATAAAAGCACAACAGTTATATTAATAAAAAAAGAGAATTGTTTATAGATCTTTGACACTGTGTAAACATCTTCAAAGGAGTAATTAGCCATAATATTTGGAACAATTATGGCAGGGTGACAGTAAGATTCAGCTTTAGCCTAAACATTACTTTTTCAGCTAGAAATGCAAAACAGGGTTTTTGAGTGTACTTCAAAAGAGACGAGTGCATGAAAGTGTTTTCAGAAGAGCACCGAGATAACAGCAACTGCTCCGGATCACTCAGTGAGCAACCAACTCCAGGGTTGCTGCAGTTCCAGCTTTCTTCTTGTTGAAACGCTGAAAAAAACATGCAACTGAAAATAGCCATTTAATATTCATTAGAGCCTCCAGCTCTCTAAAGACTGAGTTTAGACTTTTAAATAGACCAAACGAGAGCATTAAAATCTCAAATTAGTAACATAGGCTGTAATGTACACTTTCCCGCTTTAATATTTCATACTGCCTACCATCAATTAGATTATTATTTTTATATTTGGCCAGTTCCAGCTCTAAGTAGTGGCATTGCAACACTTGAAGAGTTTCTTAAGAGATTTCCAGGACTAGGTGATGTTATCCAAAGGGGTTTGGGTTTGGTTTACGAAGGTGAAGGGAACACACAGCCTTCACAGACACATTGAGTAAATGTATATTTCAATGCAATTACAGCATTCAGATTAACAGGTACAAGGAAAGCAGTTCAATTATCTGCTGTGTAAATGTTATCCTACACCTTAAATGAAAGCAAATACTCTCCTTGTCTCATCAAAAGTAACATGGCATGGTACACTTTGCCTCAAGATGAGGGAACTAATGTTCTCTGTTGATTCAAATAATTCTCTGGAAGTAGATTGCTGCTCGTGTATATCTCTCTTAAGATGAGACCTTAATCAAACCGTTACTCTTGGTTCATTAATGCCATTCTGAATTCTTCAAACCAATAGGAAGCCATTCCACCAAGTGGTGCAGACACTCAATTTATGGTTAGCCTCTAATCTAAGTTTTAAACCATATACAAAATATTTAGAAATAAGTTTTTCCTTGAGCTAGATATCCTGCACAAAATGTGCAGAACTGTTTAAATGTAATTGAGTGAGACCTACTGTACTACCGGTAAGTAAATAATTTGTTATTTTCTTGTTATTTGTGTGTTGAGACAGGAGCAAAACAAAACAGAAACACCACCAATACGTTTATTCAGAAACTGAGATTAATCCTTAAACTATAACCAGACCACTGCACCAGTGACGGAGAGCATGCACTGCATCCGGAAAGTATTCATAGCGCCTCACTTTTTCCACATTTTTTTTTATGTTACAGCCTTATTACATAAATTCCTTTATTTCCTCAAAATTCTACGCACAATACCCCATAATGACAATGTGGAAAAAGATTTTTTGAAATTGTAGCAAATTTATTAGAAATACAAAACCTGAAAAATATGTACATAAGTATTCACAGCCCAGCTCTAAATTAAGTTCCCTCTCTGTCAAAACGCAGACGATGTCAAAGTTTTGACTAGGGGAAATCCTGAACCTGAGAGGTGTAGAGCCGAATTTATAACAGGCAAATTATTTTGTGAGTGCAGATGATTAGAATCTACCCAACGTGTTAAATATAGATCTTGCATTCTGCAGTGCATTCCACCTGGGGATTGGTTCGCCACAATAGACCTGAAGGACGCGTACTTCAACGTGGCAGTGGTGCGAAGACACAGACCCTTTCTAAGGTTCTGCTTCAAGGGCCAAGCCTTTCAGTACAAAGTCCTGCCCTTTGGCCTTGCCTTCTCTCCTCGCACCTCCTAGAAGGTGGTCCACGCTACCCTCGCCCCGATGGACTTGAGGCATGACTTGAGTTTTCCAGGGGTCCCCCTAGTCGAAACTTCGACATCATCGTCGTTTCGATTGAGAGGGAACGTCTAGGTAACTTTCTTAACCCCCGGGACTGCAGACTTTCCCCGGCCATGCAGTTGATCTGATCGACTGATCTGAGGTGCCGTGAGGTAAGTGGGTTCGGCTCCTCGGAAGAAGCAGAATGAGAATTGCTAATCATCTACACTCTCAAATAATTTGCCCGTTATAAATTCGGCTCCACCCCTCTCAGGTTGGGGTTTTCCCCTAGTCGAAACTTCGACATCGTCTGTGTTCCCTCCTTCAAGCAACGGGGGTTATGAAAGTAACCTAGACGTTCAGGTACATTCTGTTTCCACTGATCATTCTTGAGATGTTTCAGCAGCTTCATTGGAATTCACCTGTGGTAAATTTCTATATAAGGTCGCAGGTTTGGCAGTGCATGTCAAAGCACAAACCAAGCATGAAGACAAAGGAAATGTCTGTAGACCTCCGAGACAGGATTGTTTCGATGCTGGGGAAGGTTACAGAAAAAATTCTGCTGCTCTGAAAGTTCCAATGAGCACAGTGGCCTCCATCATTTGTAAGTGGAAGAGGTTTGGAACCACCAGGACTCTTCCTAGAGCTGGCTGGCCATCTAAGCTGAGTGATATGGGTAGAATGGCCTTAGTCAGGGAGGTGATCAATAACCCAAGGGTCACTCTGTCTGAGCTCCAGCGTTCTTCTGTGGAGAGAGGAGAACCTTACAGAAGGACAACCTGGCCTATATGGTAGAGTGGCCAGATGGAAGCCACTCCTTAGTAAAGGGCACATAGCAGCCCGCCTGGAATTTGTTCAAAACCCTATAGAACATCTCTGGAGAGATCTGAAAATGGCCGTACACTTCCCGTCCAAAGTGATAGAGCTTGAGAGGTACTGCAAAAAGAAATTCCAAAAATTCCTAAAGACAGGTGTCCAAGCTTGTGGCATCATATTCAAAAAGAATTGAGGCTGTTATTGCTGCCAAAGTTGCATCAACAAAGTTTTGAGCAAAATCTTTGAATACTTATGTACATGTGACTTTTCAGGTTTTGTATTTTTAATAAATTTGCAACGATTTCAAAAAATCGTTTTCCACATTGTCATTACAGGGTATTGTTTGTAGAAATAAGTGAATTTAATCCATTTTGGAATCAGGTTGTAACATAAAAAAGAAGCGCTATGAATACTTTCCGGAAGCACCGTAGATGGAGGAGGAGGTACTGGAGAGGCTGGAGGAGGAGGGACGTAAGGAGCTACAAGTGACCTGGCTGAAGAAGCAGGAGGAGGATAGGATGGAAGAGATGAACGGGAGTCAGGAGATTCACAGGTTGAAAGAATTATTATATGTTAGTTATGAGATGTCATGACATTGGCTTTATGACGCAAGTGTTGGAATCAGAATTTTTGATACGTTGTGATATGATCCACTTTATAGTGAATATGTAAATGCAAGCTAACAGTTTGATCATTTAAATTATAAATGATTAATAAATATTTTGTTATGGTAAAACAGGTCAGAGGTGGGCTCTGTTGTAAAGACAGTACCAGAATTAACCATACTAACAAAACTTTGGTTTTGGAATAGCAATGAGGTTAAAGAACAGGAATTTTATTTTTGTGGTAAAGATTTCTTTTTAAACAAGTGTATGTGTTTATTAGTCAGAGGAAACCTAATTTCTCTGTGTTTGCACTGTTCAAATCCAGGAAATAATATTTTTCAGCTCGCTCTCAGTAGACCCTTGAGGTAGGGCAGACTCATGCCATGATATTTTCCCTTGGCAGAAAATGTTAAAACAAATAACTTCATCCTGACATGGGTTCCCACAGAGATGAAAGGGATTGTGGGGACATCTGGAGGGCAGATACATCCAGGTGAATGGAATAAGATACTCAGAAAGCTCAAAAACAGAAAGCGAGAGAGAAAAAGACCAGGATCATATGAGGACTTTATTAAAACCATCTTCAGTAGTTGAAAAGAGTAATTTTGGACCAAGAACAAACATTAGGCTTAAAACAACTCCTCACGTACACCAAAACCCACCCAGATAAACTCGGTTAAAAGTGCACACTGAGAGAGAGCATCAGAAACAGATTTAGAGCAGCTTTGGCAAAGGAATTCTTGTCTGTGATTGTCTCCAGGTGCCTGCTTGCCTGTTTGTTATCTTGAAAAACTAGCACAAGTAGGTTCTGAAGGATATTATATGGAAGATTTTTTTAGATCGTAGAACATCTTCAATTTCATTGTCCATGTTTAACCCTTGCAAGTCTGGGGCCTTCTTGAGCATTTTTTTTTTACTATTTTACAATTTGCTTTAATAAATTATGTTTAAAACTGTTTTTATGACAATGATTGATTTCTTTTTTTTTAGACAACCCCAACTACTACAACTTTACTACCAATTTATTACAGCTCACAAATGACAACAAATACAGCCATGGATTATTTAATTTTGGGATGTGGATCCCCTTAACTGTTACACTACAGTCCATAATTGCACAGTTTAACAGCTACTGTTCATCTGATATGTTTCATTTATATCTTTCTGTTATTTATTAGAAAGATATCACAAACGACTTTTAACAAGATACAAATTTAATTTTAAATACGGTTTATTGACCTGAAGCAGCTGATTCTGCTGGGTCTGTGTTGGATACTGACTCTTAGCGTCCAGTAAGCGCCTTCTTATCGAGGCCTTATCTCAGAGTGTTAGGTTTCCTGTGTTTTGTGGCATTTTTTCTGTTAAGCCTTATCTGTGTTAATTAGTTCTGTTCTGCCAGCTCTTCCTTGTTTAATTAATCGATGTGGTTCAGCTGTCCTTTGCGCGCACCTGTTGCCATTGCGCGCTAATGATCTGTGCCTATTTAGTGCCGCGCTCTTATGCAGTCTTTGTCGGATGATTGTGAAACGTACACGCGTATACTTCGCTTTCGGTAAAGAATCTTTCTCATTCCCTGTAGTTCCTCCTGGATTCGCTCTCGCTCGGATCTCAGTCTCTCCTCAGTTCTGGTCGGTGGTTGCTTGGACACGGAGGGGGCTCATCCAGGCCGCTACCTTTTCTCTGCGCGCTTTTGTGACTTTTGTTCCAGAGGTTCAAGTTTCTGTTAAGATTCTGGTCTGCCTGACCAGTGGCTATTTTTATTGTTATTTTTTGATTTTTGGACATTAAAACCACTCTGAGTATCCCTTGCTTCTGGGTCCTCTCTATTCGAGACAAGCTCTTAACATTAATCATCCGACCATAACCATGGACCCAGCAAGGGAGAACCCACTTCAGAGCGCCCTCGAATGCCAAGGGGCATTACTTGGCCGCCACGACGAGGAGATCTCCTCAACTCGCCGCGGCGTAGAGAGCCTCCACGCCCAAGTCGCGGACCTGACCGCTCAGCTCAATGCGCTGCGCTATGGAGAACATTCTACCCTTGGATTTGGTGAGCCCCACATCAATCTCCCTCCTCCGTTCTCGGGAGAGCCCTCACAGTGTCGGGCCTTCTTCACTCAATGCGAATTGGTCATCTCGCTTCAACCCACCACTTATGCCAGCGAGAGGTCTCGCGTGGCATTCGTTCTGTCGCTGCTTTTGGGGAAGGCGCGCGCATGGGCCACCGCCCTCTAGGAGACCAAGGCCCCCTGCTGCCAATCCTTGTCGGAGTTTAAGGCTGAGATGCTAAAAGTTTTTGATCGGTCTCTTCATGGTCGGGAGGCCTCCAGAGCTCTGGTATCCTTACGCCAGGGTCCAGCATCTGTGGTGGACTACATGATTGAGTTCCGCACGCTCGCCGCGTCCTCTGGTTGGAACGATGAGGCGTTGTGTGCACGCTTCCTGGATGGCTTGAGAAGTGAGGTCAAGGAGGACATTTACTCTCTAGACATTCCACGTTCTTTTGATGAGTTGGTGGAGATGGCGCTACGTCAGGAGAAACGACGCGCCAGTCGTACTCGTGCCACCACGGAGTCCGTTTCACACGAGCAAGCCCGGACCAACTACCCTGCCATCGCCAGGAGTTCCACGACTAGCTACCAGGAGCCCATGCAACTGGGGGGTATCCATCTGACCTTGCAACAAAGGCAACACCGCATCACCAACCGACTCTGCCTTTACTGCGGAGGCGCGGGTCACTTCTCGGCTTCGTGCCCAGTAAAAGCCAACGCTCGCCAGTAAGGAGGGGTCTACTGGTGAGCGTTTCCTCCGTCTCCACGACTCCGAGTCCCTCTGCTCCACAGGTTCCGGTTTCCATTCGTTTTGGAGGTGGTTCGGTTTCCTGTTCGGCTCTTCTAGACACCGGAGCTGAGGGGAACTTTCTTGATGAGGAGTTTGCGCGCTCTAATGGCATACCCATTGTCCGTTCTGCTGAGATCTCCAAGGTGTATGCTGTTGACGGGCGTGTCCTAGCTGAGGGCGGCCTCGCCACTCCTATGGTGAGTCTCTCTGTGTCCGGCAACCACCAGGAGTCCATCTCTTTTATTTTGATTAGATCTTCCTTCTTCCCTGTTATTTTGGGGCATCCCTGGTTTAGATTACATAACCCTTAGGTTAACTGGCGGACTAGTGCTATTTCCGCCTGGGGCTTAGATTGCTATTCTTAATGTCTACTGTCTGCTATCTCTCCTTCCTCTCCTGTCTCAGAGGTTCCCACCGTGGCTGATTAACTGGTGTTCCCGCTGAATACGGTGATCTTGCTGCTATTTTCAGTAAGGACCACGCGAGGTCGCTACCACCCCATCGCCCTTATGACTGTCGTATTGAATTGCTTCCTGGCTGCAGCCCTCCTAAGGGGCGCCTGTATCCACTCTCTAAGCCTGAGAGAGTGGCATTGGAGGACTATCTTTCAACCGCTCTCGAAGCCGGGACTATAGTCAGGTCCTCTTCCCCAGCTGGCGCAGGATTTTTTTTTTGTTAAGAAGAAGGATGGCTCTCTGCGTCCCTGTGTAGAATACCGAGGGCTTAACGAGATTTCTGTAAAGGGCCGTTATCCCCTAGCCCTTATGAGTACTGCTTTTGATTTTCTCTGCGGTGCCACTATCTTCACCAAACTAGACTTGCGCAACGCTTATCATCATGTTCGGATTCGTGAGGGGGACGAGTGGAAGACGGCGTTTAACACCCCCCTCGGACAATTTGAATATAGGGTTTTACCTTTCGGTTTATGCAATTTTCCGGCTACCTTTCAGGCGCTCATCAATGATGTGCTGCGGGACATGTTAAATATCTTTGTTTTTGTGTACTTGGATGACATCTTGATTTTTTCGCCAGATTACTTGACCCACGTCCGGCACGTTAGACTGGTTCTACAGAGGCTCCTGGAGAATCGTCTCTACATTAAGGCGGAGAAATGTGAGTTTCACGCTGAATTCGTAGTTTTTTTAGGTCACATTATCAGCGCTAGGGGGGTTTCCGTGGATCCCGAGAAGACCCGTGCTGTTGCTGAGTGGGCGGTACCCGAATCTAGGACAGCCTTAAAGCGTTTCCTGGGCTTTGCTAACTTCTATCGCCGTTTCATCAGGAATTTTGGTCGCATTGCTCTACCGTTAACTGATCTCACTTCTGTCAAACGCCGCTTTGTCTGGAGTCCTGAGGCTCAGGCCGCGTTTGATCGCTTAAAGCACCTCTTCGTGTCCGCTCCTATTCTGATTAATCCTGATCCCTCCCGCCAGTTTATTGTAGAGGTGGACGCTTCCGCAACTGGGATAGGGGCGGTTCTGTCTCAGCGCTCTGAGGAGGATGGCAAGGTTCATCCCTGTGCCTTCTTCTCTCATAAGCTCTCTCCCGCGGAGCGCAATTATGATGTGGGGGATAGGGAGCTTTTAGCCATACTCCTGGCACTGAAGGAGTGGCGCCATTGGCTGGGGGGCACTGCTTCTCCGTTTTTGGTCTGGACTGATCACCAGAATCTTAGCCATATCCGTTCTACCCGAACCCTATCTGCCAGACAGGCCAGGTGGTCTCTTTTTTTAATAATTTTAATTTTGTTGTAACTTTTCACCCCGGTTCCAAGAACGTTAAACCCGACGCTCTCTCTCGTCTTTACGAGATTTGTTCCGTTCCTGAGGGCTCTGAACCCGTGTTGCCCAACACTAGGATCGTAGGGGGAGTTTCATGGGGAATTGAACGGGAGGTTCGGGAGGCTCTCCAGTCCGTCTCCTCGCCGTCTGGGTGCCCTCCTGAGAGGCTGTTCGTAGTTGAACGCTTACGTGATCGTGTGCTCCGTTGGTGCCATTCGTCCAGACTGTTCGCTCACCCTGGAGCTCGTGGCACCGAGTCCGTCGCACGACAGCGTTTTTGGTGGCCGTCTGATGTCAGGAGGTTTGTACAGACTTGCTCTGTCTGCGCCGCTAACAAGTCTGTGACGTCTTCTCCTGCGGGGCTTCTTCATCCTTTGGAGATCCCCTCTAGACCTTGGTCTCATCTCTCGATTGATTTCATCACTGGTCTGCCTCCTTCTAACAATAACACAACCGTTTTGACTGTAGTAGATCGCTTTTCTAAGGCCGCGCACTTTATTCCGTTGCCCAGGTTACCTAGCTCTCTCGAAACAGCACGGGTCCTGGTCGACCAGGTTTTCAGGCTTCATGGTATCCCCTCCGATATAGTTTCTGATCGTGGATCTCAATTTACTTCCCAGGTCTGGAAGGAATTCTGTAGACTCTTAGGCGCTTCTGTTTCCCTGTCCTCGGGTTTTCATCCCCATAGCAATGGCCAATACGAGAGCCAATCAAGATCTCGGACGTATGTTGCGCTGCTTTGCATCCAAGTATCCCTCTACGTGGTGCAATTATATATCGTGGGCAGAATACACGCACAACTCTCTCCCCTCCTCCGCTACTGGGGTGTCTCCTTTTGCTGCCTCCCTGGGTTACCAACCACCGTTATTTCCCGCTCAAGAGAGGGAGGCCGCTAACCCATCTGTACTTCGCTATATTTCACGTGCGCGCCGTTCTTGAAGACTTGTGAGGGCGGCCTTACTAAGAGCCAGGGATCAGATGTGCAGATCTGGCAACCACCGGCGCTGCAGGGCGCCACGCTATATTTGTGGTCAGCGCGTTTGGCTAGCTACCCGTAACTTGCCACTTCAGCACCCCTCTCGCAAGCTCGCGCCTAAGTTTATTGGCCCTTTTTCTATCACCAAGATTATAAATCCCGTGGCTGTTCGTTTACGCCTTCCTAGTTATTTGTCTCGAATTCACCCTGTTTTTCACGTCTCCTGTCTCAAACCCTTCCTTTCCTCCTCCGGCAGTGCTGGTCCTACAGCTCCTGTTATTATTGAAGGAGAACCAGCTTATAAGGTTAGACGCTTATTAGACGTGCGTCGTAGAGGCCGGGGATTTCAATATCTTGTAGATTGGGAGGGTTACGGTCCCCAGGAACGTTCGTGGATTCCTGCTAGCAACATTCTTGACCCATCTCTAATCGAGAGATTTCAGCGCGATCATCCGTCTTGCGCTCTTGAGACACCGGGTGGTGCTCGTTAAGGGGGGGGCAGTGTTAGGTTTCCTGTGTTTTGTGGCAATTTTTCTGTTAAACTTTATGTGTTAATTAGTTCTGTTCTGCCAGCTCTTCCTTGCTTGATTATTCGATGTGGTTCAGCTGTGCTTTGCGCGCACCTGTTGCCATTGCGCGCTAATGATCTGTGCCTATTTAGTGCCGCGCTCCTATGCAGTCTTTGTCGGATGATTGTGAAACGTGCACGTGTATACTTCGCTTTCGGTAAAGAATCTTTCTCATTCCCTGTAGTTACTCCTGGATTTGCTCTCGTTCGGATCTCAGTCTCTCCTCAGTTCTGGTCGGTGGTTGCTTGGACACGGAGGGGGCTCATCCCGGCCCGCTACCCTTTCTCTGCGCGTTTTTGTGACTTTTGTTCCAGAGGTTCAAGTTTCTGTTAAGATTCTGGTCTGCCTGACCTGTGGCTATTTTTATTGTTATTTTTTGATTTTTGGACATTAAAACCACTCTGAGTATCCCTTGCTTCTGGGTCCTCTCTATTCGAGACAAGCTCTTAACACATCACTTATTGATTGTTAAATTATTATACATAGGAACCATACAGAGAAGCCTAAGTGTAATAGATTGAACAATAAAGCGTTGTTAAAATTCACTATAATTGTTTCAGGCAAAATTCAAATACTATTTTTTAATCCTCCTGTTCTTACCCTTTTGTCTCCATCCAGACAAGGCAGATGTATTGCCAAATAAATTTAACAGTTCCTGTGCTGAAAATATTTTTTGATGAAGAAAAGGACATATGGTCTGATTTCAGACTGAGCAGACAGTCATAGGTGGGGTCCCACCATCGAGACCTTGGTTTTCCTCTTCTGGCTGGCGAGTGGTACATCATTTAGAGTGGTGTCAAGAGTCCTCTGTGTGCCTCGCTCCACTGTTCACCGAGTCCATCGTCCATCGAGGTATTGAGGAAGTGGTGGCCATTTGCCACAAAGTCATCTACCTCCCCACAACTGCAGAAGACCTGGCGGCAGTAACCCAGGGGTTTGCAAGGCTGGCAAGACACAGAGCTTTTGGCAAAGCTGCAGGTGCCATTGACGGTTGCCATGTGAGGATCACGCCTCTAAGCGGTCCTGATGGTCACTGCTACCGCAATGGGGAACTTTTTCCATCCCTTATTTTGCAGGCAGTTAGTGACCATCAGGGCCGTTTCATTGATACTTATGTCGGCTGGCCATGGTCGGCTTCATCTTCATCTTGGCAGACGGTGGGTACCCATGTCTCCTGCATCCACTCCCACTCATCACTCCCTACAAGCGGCCGGTACAAGGTGTGGGAGCCCAGCGCTTCAACAACCATCATTCCAGGGCACGCTCCAACATAGAGCGTGCCTTTGGAATGATGAAGACAAGATTTAGGTTGATCTTCCTCCAAGCACTGGAGGTGCATCACACCTTTGTTCCCCAGGTTTGTCACTTCTCAAGAGAATAATTGCATGGTGTTACATGTTAATTACCTTCTAAGTTTTTCTTTATAATGTTATTGCAATTTAAATGAAAAATGATCCTTTTTTGTTCAGGTCATAACAGCATGTGCTTGCCTGCCCAACATCTGCTTGGGTGCCGGTGACATCATGGCCCCAGAGGATGGAGTGCAGGAGAACATGTCGGAGCCTCATCAGAGCCTCCTGATCTGTTCACACACACGCACACTGAAGGATAATTTACGTATCTCCCAACAGTTTCATTTTCTCTAATTATGTGGTGTATTATGTTATAATCATTTGAGTATTAAGTGTAATATTAAAGAAGATAATTGAAGAAATGAGTGATAATTGTGTATTTCTTTTATCAAATGAAATGAATCAATAGGATACTTTTATAGATCTGTGTTATCACCCCGAGTGCCTTTTTCTCTGTGCAGAGGATCAAAGACATTCCACCATCCCAGGAGGCAAACGACTCACGTCGGACAATTGGGTCACTCTTACCCAAAAGGCCAGAGGCAAATGGAACTATGCCCCAACTAATTTGCATTTTTAAGAACATATATAAGACCATGTCACAAGCGAGGGACGTGTGAGCTAACGCATGACGACGGAACGCTTTGCTGTTGTGTAATGCAGTTAGAACACCCAGATATATATATATATATATAATTGTATTTTTTAATTTTTACAGGTATATGCGTAATTTATGATTTTCTTGTCACTCCTATTCTTTTAGACAGATTACATACGCCGGTAAAACATTCCCTCTAAAACATCCCCCCCTCCCCACGAGAGGGGTGGCCATTCTACTAGTGAGTTATTTATTTTTAAATATGATATAAACCCTGCTGAAATTTGGGTGAGATAGAAATGGGAGATGGGTTGAATAACATCCAAGTCTTGGAGACGTTGCTAACAGAGAGTGAGCGTAATAGACAGTCATTGACGGAATTGGCCGGACAAACATCAAATTCTGATAACCCTGAGGTATTAACCAATGTCGGTCGTGGTGTAAAGCAACATGCGCTGGATGAAATAGAAGCATTAATACAGTCTATGGACTCTAATGACTCAACAGAGGAAACACCTCCCTCTGGTGGTCAAAATATGGTAGACCAAACACAGTCGGGTAGAAATCATGCTCTCGATGAAATAAACTCTCTATCAGAAACGCTTCTAAACCACGATGGATTTACAGATCCGCCTACCGTTTAAAGAGAAGATGAGGTAGGAGTAATTCTCGATGGAATTTAAAACGAGTCTCTATTTTCAAATTCTTCCTTCTCTGAAAATAATGATGCTTTAAATAGGGTGATACAAAGAATTCAAAACGGTAATGAGTCTGATGAAGATACATTAACCCCCCATGATGCTGGACACCACTCTCAAATGGAGGAGATGGAGATTGTAAACCCGCTTGAGGCGATTCAAAGGCTAATTGAACATTTGGACGATAATCAACCGTCTCAAAATAATTCTGTTCCGGCCCCAATTGATGTAGTTCAGAACGGTGGTAGTGGTAATCAATATCAAATTCACCAGAGACCACGATTCAACAGTGTTGAGCTCCGGAGATCATTCAACTTACGCGATGTACGTTCGACAGATTTTGCTTATTATCACAATAAAGTATACAACATTTTGAATGAAGTCATCACAGATGCTAGAGAGGTGGGAGGTGATGGAGGTGTGATCAGCGTTGCGCTTAGGAATAGTGGTCTTTCATCAGATATCAATGTTGTTTTGACAGAGAGGGATCAATATGATATCAACCGATTCACAGATTACAAACGCTTTACAGAGCAACGAAGATCTTTCAGCAGATTCTACCGTTGATATTTTAGTCAATGTGGCCAGGAGATGGGAAGGTGGTGGAAAGCGTCGTAAATGTACAGATATAGCTCTCAATCTACTGATTAAAAAAAGAGGGTGTGTCTATTTACACTTACTAACATCTCAAATCAGCTCTGCTTCTCTATATGTCTGGCAAGATTTATGAACCCCGACACTCCAGAGTGTGAGCTGGAAGCTGAAGCGGCCTCTATACAAGCTAGAGCTGGGTTCGGCCTGCACGAAAAGATTGCTCTCGGTGATGTTGCAAAGTTTGAACAACTACTCGACATAAAAATCGTTGTTCAGGACCCAACCAGGATCGTTAGAATGTTATCAGAATAATACCGAACCACACCCAAAGACTGTTTTTTTATACCTGCATGATGAACATTATCACATCATATTAAATCTAAAAACATTCATCGGTGCTGATTACGTGTGTCAATTCTGTTATAAAGGTCACATCGACACTACGTTGCATAGTGGCAAATACGTGTGTGACGTATGTCACAATCCGGATTGTTATAAACAAACAGAAAAGAAGGTGGTTTGTGGAGATTGTGGTAGATTTTGCAAATCACGCTTCTGCTACCAAATGCATAAGACAATTCCAGACAGGTTAGAGATCACACTGCAATGTCACAAAATATTGTAAAAAATGCAACAGGCGTTATAAAACCGATCCGAAACAAAAAAAAAAACCCCATACATGTCATCCTTTTAATTGTGAGTTTTGCAGAGAGGAGCTTTTTGATGAAGAAACTCACCAGTGCTGTATCCAACCTACCAGACTTGAAACCAACCAGTAGATAATACATTTTCTACAATTTTGAAACTATGCAGTTTGAGGGTAAACATGTGCCTAATTTTGTGTGTGCAATCACATTTGATGGTGACCAATTCATAGCGAAGGGTCCCGACTGCATAGCTGCCATGATGAATCATTTCAGACAACCAAAATATAATGATTACTGCTTTATAGCTCATTATGCTTCTCGATTTGATTCATTCTTAATCCTTGAGTATTTTTGCAACGCCGGGATTCTTTTGGACATTATAATGCAGGGTTGTAAACTGATTTTCATGTATGACAAGGCATTTAAACAACGCTACATCGACAGTTATGCATTCATGCCTATGGCTCTGTCAAAAACACCTGAAGCATTAGGCTTAACTGTCATGGTAAGGGTTATTTTCCACATGGGTTTAACACAGTCAAAAATCAATGTTATATTGGTCCTTACCCGGAAAAAAAACATTTTACAGTTATGACAACATGACTTTGAAAGATCAGAATGCGTTAAATGATTGGTACCAGACTGTAATCGGGAAGGAGTTTGACTTTGCAAAGGAGCTAGAAGAATATGGGTCAAACGATGTCATTCTCTTACGAGAGGCCTGTGTGAAATTCAGATCCGAATTCATCACTCATACCGAAATTGATCCTTTCACTTACACAACGCTCCCGAGGTTGAAATTCTCAAAAATTCATATGGTTTGAAAGTGGAGGTTATTTGGGAATGTGAGTGGGAAGAGATGAAGAAAACAAACCCTGCTGTGATTGAGTTCATATAAAAAGATTGAGAGGCTTAAACCTAGAGATGCATTGTTTGGGGGGCGTACAAACGCTTACAAGTTATACCATAAAACAGAAGAAGGTGAGAAGACGTTATATCAGGACATCATTTCGTTATACCCCTACACAATGGATCACTATGATTTCCCAATTTCACACCCCACTATTATTACAGAGAACTTTGATTCTGTAGTCATTCTTTGGGCTTGTTAAAGCCACTGTGTATCCACCTTGTGGATTGTTACATCCTGTTCTTCCATATAGATGCGGGGGTAAACTAATGTTCCCCTTATGTCACACCTGTACCGAGAGTGAAAATCAGACCAAAGACTGTAATCACACCGATGAGGAGCGGGCACTCTCCGGATGTTGGGTGTCTGTTGAGTTGGTGAAAGCGATTGAAAAGGGTTATCGAATAGCTAAGCTCGATGAAGTGTGGCATTTCCCTGAAAGATCGGATAATCTTTTTTCAGGGTATGTCAAAGTTTCTCCGTTTGAAACAACAAGCGTCAGGCTACCCGCCCAATGTGAAAACAGATGCTGAGAAAAAAAGCCTACATTAGGAGGTATTATGAAAAAGATGGAGTGCGTCTTCATCCGAATCACATTAATCATAATCCTGCTCAGCGATCTATAGCAAAACGCTGTCTCAATAGTTTGTGGGGGCGACTAGGTTTAGGGGTTCGACAGGTACAGAGTATTTTGATAAGCGATCAAACATTGCCGTACGGATTCTAGTCTACAATGCAAGGGGGAATTAGAGACACCGCCGGGTTTTATTTCAGATTTCAACATCCATTCTCATGCGTTATTAGTGGGCCTAGTAATGCAGGAAAATCGTACTTTATAAAAAAAAAAAAACTTTTGGAGAATGCCGAATTTCTAATTTCAAAGAAATTGAAAACATTGTTTTTATTGTATGATTGTTTGCACACCTTAGACAGTTCTGTATACAATGCCATGTTACATTTGTTGAAGGAATACCAAAGGCTTTAAATGATGACGGTTTATTACCCAGCAGTAAAACAAATCTTTTAATAATTGATGATATGATGCAAGCTGTCAGCTGTAATTTGGAGGTGGAAAGGTGTTTCACGCAGTTTGTTCACCATAGAAATCTGTCTGTTATTTATGTGGTACAGAATCTTTGTGTCCAAGGAAAATCTAGCCATACGATAAGTTTGAACACAAACTATTCTTTTTAAAAACCATCGAGATGCTAATCAAGTTGCTGTTTTGGGGCATCAAATGTATCCGGGAAATGCTAAATATTTTATTGAATCGTACCAAGATGCTACGAGACAGCCTTATAGATATCTCCTGGTCGACTATAAAGCAAAAATGCCCGAGGAATTTAGACTCAGAAGCGGTTTACTTTCGGACAGACAGGTCGTCTATCTCCAGAAGAAAAGACAGGGGTAAAATGTCAAACCGTCTGTGTGACCAACTACCTCTTTTAAAGATTCTACATAAAGTACGACCTAAAGAACAGCGTCATATTCTCCAGTCAGCCTCCGACGAGCTCATCTTAATCCTGTGTGAAGTAGCTCTTAATATTCTATACGGGACAATTCCAATCAAACAAAGTCCAGCTGGGTAAACTTAAAAGAAGAAAGGCTGAAATAAAATTTTTTGCTAACAAAAAAGTTGGTGTTAAAACAATGAAGCGATTTATTAATCAGACGGGTGTTTTTTTTCTTCCTTTTTTTTAAGCGTTGCCATACCTTTTATAACTAGTCTGATAGCCTCCAAGAGGGAGTGAGGATGGAGTATGCTGAGAAAATGTTTTTAGTTCTGCAGCATCAGCTGCAAGCGATGACGACATCATCCCCTCGTGAGAACATTCAAAATGTTGTAGAATCTGATCTTGATACATCAATACGCAAAATTTTACACAGTGGAAAAATGGTAGATTATCAAAAGGCTAAGCTTTATGCTAGCGTTCTCAACAGGTTTTTAACAATTGTGAAAAAAGGTGATCAAGAGAGTAACATGTTAGCGCTTTCTTTACAACAACAGCAGCGACAAGAACAACAACAGGATCAAACTATTCCTGATTCGGAAGAAATTGGTAGTGATGATGTAGAGACTGAAGTGTTAAAAAATGTTTCTGCGAAAAATGTTAAAAACGCTGAATACATTTTGGAGAAAATGTTGAAAGCCAAGGAGTTATCAACATGGAATGACTCTGGTGAGTTTGTGTTTAAAGGAAGAGTCATACGTGGATCTCACATGGTTGATCTATTTAAGAATTTAATGAGTCCGCATCATGTTGTGGATGATAGACGACCCATAGATTAGAAAGAGTTTTTACAAGCGTTTTACAAGAAAATAACATTCCGGCTTCAACAATACCTAATCATAATGTTAGGAAAGTCATTCATGCTTTAAGATGTAAACGGCTCATGGAGAATGAGTTGATGATGATGGTAGTGATTAGGATTCGTATGATTGAACGTGATAGTTTGATGTATTTTTGAAATTCTGTAAAATGTGAATGTTTTGTTTTTTCTATAATTGTGTGAAACGTTACGATATTTCTTCGAATGTTTTTTTTTTCTATAATTGTGTGAAATATTCTTTTTACAATAATTGTGTGAAATGTCTTTTACTTTATAATAAAAGAGATGAAAAAATATTTGCTTTTCAGAATCTTTATTTAATAATTGGTTGTGGTATACAGCATGATTGAATACAACAAATGTATGAATTGTTTTTTTCATTACATACCGGTTTAAACTTTTTTACAAACGATGAAACCATACCATCATTTTCAATACAATCATGAGAATACAACTCCATTACATCATTATAATCATAACCTAAGACAAGGTGATAGAGGAAAAATATACAATGCTGTCCGCATGTATCGGTCATGAAATCTTGAACACGTTGCTTTGAATACATCACTCTAGATGAGTTGTTGATTATAAAGTTGTTTATAGATGATGAAATGTTGACTGTCTGGAGGGTTACCAAAACTGTCAAAAAAACAACAAACTCCATCCCGGGTAAAGTATGTCGCCAACCAATGTTCTCCAGATAGTGTGGACGGGTGCGTGTTGATTATCACACTCGCCGGTAAACTCGTCACAGGATTTACAGGAAGTCGATCGCACGGTAGCACACCAAGAAAATGTTCCTTGTCACACACAATCCTATCCATAATGTTTGTCAGTTGAATAGTATTCATATTCAGTAGTAATCAGCCAGTACTTGTCTACGATTAGAGATTTCTATAATGTTGTCAAACACAGCTTAAACAATTAGATTAACAGTATTCTGCAACGGTTCTCTGAAACGTGCCTCCAGTCTAATATTCCCCATTTTTATGAGGGATACGTGTTGCCTGCAGTCTTCATCAGGCGTTAGATTGAACGCGTACAACGTGTAACCGTTTAGGAAGTCATCCCTATCGATGGAGCGCGCTTGATTTCTCAGGTGTCTACCGGTCTTAAACTCTAAAACTCCCTCACTGCAGCTCTTGTCTGAAAATTTGGCTGTAATGGTTTTGTGGGGAATTGTTGCCCTTCTGAAGAAATGGTGAGATACTCCAAATTGCAATGTTTAAAAATAAATGTTTTTTTTTCGTACGATCCTGTGAATGCATCATTATCGATAAAATCCAGTACTAGTGACTTTGGGAGCACGCCCAGAAATAGATTCTCCTGATTTAAAACCCGAGAGCCTGCTGGTTTGGAGAAATTTTTCACACACTCTATCTATCGGGTACTTTGCAGTTGCTGAGAGAAGAGCTTGTGCATAACCCAGCCTGACGCTGGGGGAGACTGACACCTTTTTGATAAACAAAGATGCAGACACAATGTGGAGTTTGTAGGCAATGTCATCACTCCTCATCAGACAGAATTCATCTTTTCCTCTGATCATTCTAATTTTAATATCGACACCATTTAGTATCAACTTCTCCTGAAAAAATATGTCGGCGTGAATAGGAGCAAGCAACTCTACAACTTTACTACCGCTCGAATATCCAGCTCTCTTTGCCAAACCACCATTACGCCCTGCAGGGTCATTCACATCCATGTGGCCGGCTGTATCTTTGTAAAATAATCTTGCTGAGAAAAGAGATTCCAGCGCATCTTTGCTGTAGTTCATGAGAGTCTCGATGATGGCTCGATAAGGGTATGTACTTGAACTCTGCGATATTAATCTATCCCCGAGGCTGATATCAACTTGTGAAAAAATAGTGGCGCCCGGGTAATTGATTAAACCAACTTTTGCAGGGTCTGCGATATCGGCACCATTTGGTCTTGTGATTTTAACACGTAGATATACCAATGTGTTATTCAAATCAATGTAATCTTCACCGTTTCCGGCGATGAAAAATTCCAGAGGTGCAGTATCTGTTATGGCCGAAAGAGGGGGTACCTCCAAATATGTGCTTTTATCAATAACCGTCTGAGTCATCGGTACGGTGAATATGTCCAATTCCGACTTCACACATTCTCCTGACATACGATGTAGTAGCGCCATGTTAAAAGATTGTATTTAGACTCCTCTTCAATCCTACGTTTCGACCCGTAGACTTCTTTCGCTTTCTAGTCACAACTGATCTTTTCTTGTCGTTCTGTTTCTTTTTCTGCGATGGTGGGCCACGCCTCCTCACACCGGGTGGTTTAGCAGATCTCTTACGAGACATGACCATTAGGCCTGAACCTGCCTGATGCGTTCCATCATCAGTATTCGCTCTTGTTAGAACATTTGTAACAACTTCGCTATCGATACTTTTTGTGGCAGACTTCAGATGCGGTTTAGCTATGCTGAAACCTCTTTTTAATATCGGCATAGCCATTCTGAATAAGTTTTTAAATAATCCACCCAGACCATTTCCGTAAAGAATTGGGGCACCTTGAAACCCAGATAACCCTCCTCCGACTTGATTTCTGTAGTAATCAATGTATTGCCCGGCGTCTGTGTGATGATGATGATAAGGCGTATAGTAAACCTTATAGTAAATTTATTTAATCCGTCTGAAGTGTAGCTTCACAATAACTTTCCCGTAAGAAAAAGGTATTTCCTTGTTTTGATCGTCCTTTAATTCTATGTTGATATCACTTATGACCGATTTGTTGATCGATGCGTAATGTGGCTTGTCATAACCAATACTGACGTTCTCAGTGTTTTCACCCATTATATGTACACATCTCAGAAGGGGTACGAACGAATCACCAACGGGTTGGTGTTCAATGAGGTCTGTATAAACATACATTGTGTAAAATCCAGAGTTAATGTAGACCTGATGTTTGGCGTATGTAACTATTTCTTTGGTCTGATCCGGACCAGTGTAATTAATATCACCCAACTCACTCGCTGGGTCCATGCCTAAGACAATGGCTAACTTTCCATAGAATGTGAGTGTAACATTAGGCATTGATCAGAAAATCACCTTGATCACCTTGACCGACCAGTCAGTCGGGCGTCGGGTTGACACCGCTGGTCACAGCACGCCTTCCATTCCTCTCTAGATTGAGCCTTCCTCATCCATGCGGCTCCAATCTTCCTCCTTATCTCGTCCGTCCACCGTCTTGGAGGTCGTCCGAGTGGTCGTTTCCGCTCGCGCGGATACCACTCGACAACTGCGCGAGTCCACCGACTGTCGGTGAACCGTGCGACGTGCCCAGCCCATCTGAGCTTCCTTGCCTTGTACTCTGCGACGACATCTCTCACACCGGATCTCTCCCTTATAACTTCATTGCGGATATGTTCTCTCAGCGATATTCCCAGCATTGATCTTTCCATTGCTCTTTCAGCTGTCACCATCCTCTGCTCCTCTCTCATTGTCGTGGCCCAAGTTTCGCTGCCATACAACATCGCAGGCAAAACTGTGCTGTTGAAAAGATGAGCGCGAGTGGTTCTGTCCAACTTTCCTTTGAGAACATCCCGTATGGAGTTAAAAGCTTTCCATCCGGCTCTGATCCTTCGCGAGATCTCTCTTCCCATGTCTCGGCGCATGTTCACTTCTTGTCCAAGGTAGACGTATTCCTCCACCTCTTCTATTTGTTCGCCACCAACCACAACTGGCCCTGCCGATGTTGAATATTCTGAGCGCATGAATTTGGTTTTCATGCGATTCATCTTGAGGCCCACTGCCGAGCTTCTGATGTCCAACTCCGTCAACATGTTCTGGAGTTGCTCCGTGGTTTCAGCAATGAGCACAATGTCATCGGCAAAGCGTAGGTGAGTTAGTAGCTCGCCATTGATGTTCACGCCACCTTGCCAGTCGATGTCTCTGATGATGTGTTCGAGACATGCTGTGAAGAGTTTAGGAGAGATTGTATCTCCTTGTTTGACTCCCTTTTCGACGGGTATTCTTACAGGCGACGACAGCAGAACAATGTCTGTGGTACACCCGGAATTCGCCTCCTGGAGTAGTTTGATGTATTGCGCCTCGACTCCCTGCTCCGATAACGATTGAAGCACTGCGTTTATCTCGACGCTGTCGAAGGCCTTTTCGTAGTCAACGAATGCGATGCACAGAGGCAGCCTGTACTCTTTCGCTCGCTCCAGCAACTGTGTTAGAGTGAATATGTGATCCATCGTGCTATACTTCTTGCGGAAACCTGCTTGTTCTCTTGGTTGTTGCTCATCTAGGTGTAGGGATAACCTGTTCAGAATTATCCTTGTGAACAACTTATATATATGAGACAAGAGGCATATGGGTCGATAGTTCTTAAGATCTTCCCTATCGCCCTTTTTGTATAGCAGGACAGTTTTTGACTCTTTCCACTCTGAGGGTATTTTTCCCTCTTCCAGATAGCGATTGAAGCGTTTTGCGAGGATTTTCCAAAGCTGCTCTCCGCCTGATCTTATCATTTCCGATGTTATGCCGTCCTTTCCTGGTGCCTTTCCATTTTTCATCGAGTTAACGGATTTTTCGATTTCACTGACGAGAATCTCTGGCATATTTTCTCTACTTTGGGGCAACGACAACGGGTCTGTTCTGATGTTCGACTTGAAGAGCTTGGTGTAGAAGTTCTTGCAAACCTTTTCCACCTCGCTCTTTTCGTCGACTGGAAGACCATTTGAGTTCTTTAGTGTCGTTACCTCCGACCTGTATAGTGCCATATCCTTCTCACATTTCTTGAGACTTTTCTTCTCCTCTGCGGCCTTTAAGAGCTTCTCCATTCGATAGTTGTCGAAGTCTCTCTTCAGATTTTGACGTATCAACCTGCTGAGAACGGAATATTCGAGGTGATCTTCAGGTGTCCTCCTCAGATTCTTCCTTTTCTGCAGCAGGTTTTTAGTTTCTTCCGAGATTCTTCCCTTTCGCTCTTTCTGGCACTCCTCTGCTGCCTTTCTCAAGCATTTCTTCAGCTTCTCGATCAGTGAACAGTAATCTTCGTCCACTCCGTCAACTTGATACCAGGTTTCTTGTCTGACGGCTTCTTGCAATCGCTCTTCGTTGTACACCTTCATGCGTTTTTCCTTTGACGCTAAACACAGTGCCTTCTTCTCTTTCCTTCCGTCAATGACGATTTTCGCCCGTAGTAGGCGGTGATCGCTGCCGGTGTTGAATGGCGTTATGACGGACACATCCTGGAGTATGCGCCGTTTGTCGACTAGGATATAATCGATCTCATTGCGGTGTTCAGCATTTGGAGTAATCCAAGTCCATCTGTTCTCGTACTTCTTTTTGAACAGGCTGTTGCCGATGTAGAATTGCCTCGACTCTGCCATGGTGACTAAACGTTCTCCTCTCTCGTTTCTGTTGCCCATTCCAAACTTCCCAACATATCGTTCTCCTTCCTGCCCTTTTCCGATCTTTGCGTTGAAGTCTCCCATAACTACAGTGTAAGTGGATTTTACGGCTAGCACTTTGTCTAACTCGCGATATAATTCTTCCACTTCTTCGTCGTCACTTGCACTTGTGGGAGCATATATTTGAACGATCTTAAGGGCTGCCTTCTCAGAGAGCTTAACGTTTAGTACACCTATCCGTGAGGATATAAACTGGCAAGAATCGATCTTCTGAGCCCATTCTCTGCTGATGATGAACCCGATGCCTCCAACTGATCTGGCACCATCTGCTTTCCCCAGTCTTACGGCGCTTCCATCTTTCCATCTGTAACTCGCTTCCTTCTTCACCCGTGTCTCGCACAATCCTAGTACGTCGCATCTTATTTTCTCCTTTTCCTCCATTAGGTGGTTCATGCCTGTCCTCCCTGCCAATGTCCTGCAGTTGTAGGTACATATGGCAAGGTTAGTCCTTTTCTTCTTTGACGGCCTTTTGGAACCTGAGATTCTTGGCAGCCTCTCGTCGTTCGGGTTACACTCCGCCGTCGTAGAGTGGTCCGATTGACGTGCAGGGTACTGAGGCCCATTTCTTCGTGTTGTTTTAGCCAATGTGAGACGCCACCCCGCTGGCTAGGCGGGCAGGCCTGTTACCTCTCCAGTTTAGCTAGCTTTGGCCTCTAGAGCCGATAGTCTGATACCTTTGTAGCTTGGTTGGACCTGCCAGGGAATACACCCCGCCACCATAGCTATCAGACAGCCAGTGTCACCGCTGCGCCACATTGAGGCACTGGAGTAGGGTTTGCAGCAG
>SRMA01026836.1:31576-70828 GCA_007224835.1 Danionella cerebrum | reverse complement strand
GGTGGCCCATATTCCTCTCTGGGTTAGTAGAGGCACAGTGGGAGGAAGAATAAATGAAAACACAGAATAAGAACCCTAAAGTCAGCCCAGTCTGAAAGTTTAACTTCAAAGTGAAGCATATTGAACATTTTGGCAAGACACAGTCAAGTTACTTTCCCTTCAAAAAGAGTCGAATAGAGTTAAATGGATCAGCTAAAGGTTGCACCTAAGACTTAATTTGAGTGAATTTGAGTCTTTGTTAAATCACAAGGCTGCATTTTCCAGTAAACATTTTAGCAGAATCTTGACTTCTCTCTGGATTAGGAGCTCCTTCAGCACCGGCCGGGTCATGGTACAGTGTAAACAAATTAAGTGAATTCTCCTGTTTTTCACCAAGCAAAAAACCTACAAAACACACAATTCCTAAAGATTGCTTGCAGCCCTTAGGGGTCCATGCCCTTTACCACAAAGCTCTAGCAAATTGTGGTGAAAATGAGAGAAGCAGAGTCCAGTAGTGCTCACCGGGGGAAACGCCGATGGCTCTGCTGTTCTTCTTTTCAAACACAAACTTCTCTGTGGTTATTGCATTTTCAGATGAGCTGTTTCAGTTTGAGTCTGTGTATCTGGAACGATGGCATCGCTCAAGCAGGGATTCGTTTCTGCCAAAAGTTACTTTTTTTTTTTACTTTATCATTTCGCAAATGCTTCCCACTATAGCAGGCATTGCTGATAAAGCTGAGGCCGTCTCATGTAAATGTAATGTTTAAAGAAAAAAGTAATCTCTGGTTTCAGACAGCTGCTTGTTTTCAGCTTCAGTTGCACCACAATTCAAAAAAATTTAGTAGATACGTTTTACTCCAGGTTATCCCCCCCAAAATCCCTAAAACATGTGTCAGGTTAATTGAATTATCTAAATTAGAAGATGAATTAATTGTTCTGACTATCGCAGATTTTTTCCATTACGTATGTATATTTATTATAAGAGAAAATATATAGCGTTGTAACTTCCAACTCTATTTTGGTGAGTAAAATACTGTACAATTGTACAGTACGACCATAACGTCTAGGTTACTTGCGTAACCCCACGTTCCCTGAATAGGGAACGGAGACGTTACCCTTCGCCATGCCCTGGAAGTCATGGATCTGAGGTAAGCTGGGAGGTAAGTGGGTCCAGCTCCTCGGAAAATTCCATACTGAGGCTTAGGCACGCCCGGCTTTATACCCGGCTGATTGCTAATCAATCACCTTCGCCTGCAAATTAATTTGCCCGTTAATATGTTCGTCAGTCGCTCTCACGGTGATTCGCTCCCATTCAGTCGGTCTAATCCCGACTAACGTCTCCGTTCCCTATTCAGGGAACGTGGGGTTACGCAAGTAACCTAGACGTTCCCTTTCAGTCGGTCCCGGAGACGTTAGTCGGGATTAGACCGACTGAATGGGAGCCTCTGTAAAGGGCCATGCCCGAAGTCCATCCAGACAGGTCGGCACTAAACCCAAGAGAGGGGTTAGTAAGAGGCCGTTAGTACCTGAATGGGAACTCCTTCTGCCCCTGCCCGGAATACTCATTGACGGGGAAGTCGTCCAACACTGAGAGCATCTGCTGTACTTGGTTGATGCTGACGACCAGAAGGAGGCACCCCTCGACCCGCAGGGAGGAGTGGCGGAGATCGCGTCGAGGCCCGAAGGGCTACCAGCGGGTCATCGTTCTGCAAGAGAGAGGAGGCAGAGACGGAAGTCATCGTTACGCGCCAAAGCAAGGGGAGTAACGGAACGGGTTCATACTAGCCACCTGAAGGGGGAGCTGTATAAGAACATAGAAAGGGAGCGCCAGAGAGGGACTCCCAGATCTGTACCCTAGTTCTGCGGGGACCAGGCCGGAGCAAAGCCACCACACGGAACCTGGCAGCGCTGACTGCTCCGCTCAGTCAGATGCCGAAGGGGGGAGGATGGGAGAGCCACCCGAAGGGGGAGCTCTTAGAAAGGTGTACTTCTCCCGATGACGAGGAGAGTACTGCAAGCTTACACCTGCTCCGTCCCCTAAGGGTGACTGCCACCACTCAGGACCGCAGAGGGAACAGAGCCTACATCAAGGTTGTACAACCTGATGAACGTGTTAGGTGTAGACCAGCCCGCAGCTCTACAAATGTCGGCGAGTGAGGCCCTTCTAGCCAACGCCCACGAGGCAGCGATGCCGCGAGTGGAGTGGGCCCTCAGATGGAGAGGGCAGGGAACCTCACACGCCTCATAAGCTAGGTGGATAGCCGCACTAGCCAGTGGGCAAGCCTTTGCTTGGAGACAGCGGAACCCTTACGCTGGCCTCCGAAACATATGAAGAGCTGCTGGGAGCGACGAAGCTCCCGGGTTCTGTCCAAGTAGATCCGGAGAGCTCGCACAGGACATAACGAACCCTGGGCTGGTTCTGCCTCCTCCCGGGGCAGAGCTTGCAGGGTCACCACCTGGTCCCGGAAGGGGACGGATGGGACCTTGGGGATGAATCCGGGCCTGGGTCTGATGGTAACCAGAGAATCACCAGGGCCGAATTCCAGGCAGGATTCGTCGGCGGACAGTGCCTGGAGATCTCCCAACCTCTTAATTGAGGCCAAAGCAAGCAGGAGTGCGGTCTTCCGTGAGAGGACACGCTGCTCTGCCAAATGCCAGGGCTCAAAAGGTGACTTCCGCAGCCCCGAAGGGCGACGGAGAGGTCCCAAGAGGAATGGAGGGTGGTCTAGGAGGCCGGAGGCGCCTAGCCCCCTTGAGAAATCTCACCATAGTGCGTGGCTGCCCACTGATTTCCCTTCAACCCGGAGGTGGAAGGCAGAAATAGCGGCGGCGTAGACCTAGAGGGACGATGGGGACAGCCCCCGATCGAACCTCTCCTGGAGAAGGTCAACACGACTCAGATGGGGCATGTCCCGGGGTCTTCCTGGCGGGAAGAGCACCATTCGACGAACCGACCCCACTTGCCAGCGTAGCACACTCAGTGGAGGGGGCTAACGCATGGTATAGGTAGTCACCGCGAGGGGTGGTAGAGGCTCGGGGTCCACCGCGACAGATATGCCATACAAGTAGGGCCCAGAGGTCTGGCCGCGGGTGCCTGTATCCCCCCCCTTGAGTCAGATCTGGACTCAGGGGGAATCGGCCAAGGGGGGGCTGTCACGAGCGCAGAGAGGTCTGGAGACCATACTCTGTTCGGCCAGAAGAGGGCGAAAGAGTAGCCCGCGCTCGTCCCCCTTGACCATGCACAGAGGTTGTGCTAGGAGGCTTCACTGGGGAAAACGCACATAAGCGTTTGTTCCTGGGCCAGCAGTGAGCCGGCGCATCTGTCCCGAGAGGAGCCAGGGACAGGAATAGGAGCCGGCAATGGGTATTCACACGGGAGGCAGCAGGTACCTGGGCCTCGCCGAAGATGTCCCAATCTGCTAAACAGCCCGAGGATGGAGTCGCCAATCTCCTGTCGAGGGGTGGAATCTGGACGGCGGAACCGCGATCCTGTTACACTCCGCAGGGATATGAAGGCTCGAGCGACGGAAGTCGCTCTAACTCCAGAGGAGCAGCTGTTGGGCGAGGTAGTGCAGGAAGCGGGAGGGTACACCGCCCTGGTGGTTGATGTACGCTACTACCGCAGTGCTGTCGGTCCTGACCAGCACGTGCCGCCCCCGGAGGAGCGGGCAGAAGCGCCGTAGCGCTAAAATGACTGCAACTAGCTCGAGACGGTTTATGTGCCAGCAAGAGTGTCTTCCGGTCCAGGCACCGGACTCTCGGTGGGAACCGCACATGGCGCCCCAACCAGTCTTGGAGGCATCGGTGGTGACCACCACACGGTTGGGGTGGCTCGAAAGAGGCACCCCAGACCTCAGAAGCACTCCGCCTTCCAGACCTTCAGGTAAGGGAGCATGTCTGCCGTGGGCAGACGTAGCGCTCCCTGACGCCATGCCCAACTCGGAACTCGCGAGAGAAGCCATTGCTGCAGTGGTCGCATACGCAGGAGCCCGAGTCGAATGACTGGGGCTGCGGCTGACATATGCCCCAGGAGCCTCTGAATTAACTTCAGTCTGACCACTGGTCGAGAGGACACCGCGAAGAGTGCGGTCAGCAAGGCCCTGGTGCGTTCTACCGATAATCGCGCCAGCATGCTCTCGGAGTTCAGCTCCATCCCGAGAAAAGAGATGACTCTCACGGGGTGAGGTGGCTCTTTTCCCAGTTGACCTTCAGACCCAAACGGTTTAAGTGCGAAAGCACCTTGCCCTGGTGTCGGATCAACTGGTCTCTGGACGAGGCTATGAGAAGCCAGTCGTCGAGGTAATCCAGGATCCGAATGCCTGCCCGGCGGAGCGGGGCTAGCGCGGCCCTGACAACCTTCGTAAAGGTGCGAGGGGATAGGGCAAGACCGAAGGGTAGGACCTTGTACTGGTAAGCATGGCCCTGGAAACAGAACCTTAGAAAGGGTCTGTGCCTTGGAACCACTTCTACCTGGAAGTACGCGTCCTTCAGGTCGATTGTTGCGAACCAATCTCCAGGACGGATGCATGGTAGAATGCAGCGGACCGTCAGCATCTTGAACCGGTACTTGGCCAGGTGCCGGTTTAGACGCCTCAAATCCAAGATTGGTCGCAGCCCGCCTGCTTTCTTGGGGACCAGGAAGTATGGGCTGTAAAACCCTCGTTCCATATCGGCTGGGGGTACCGGCTCGACCGCACCTTTTGTTAAAAGGGCGTCGATCTCCTCTCGCAGGAATGAGGCGCCTGTTCGGGGAACAGGTGAAGCACACCTCGAAACCTGGGGGCGGACACGAATTGAGAATCGTGTAGCCCTGCCGGATTGTCCGGACCTCCCACTGTGAGACCCCGGGAAGCTTCCGCCAGGCTCCCAGGTAAGCTGACAGGGGTCGTGGTCGGGACGTGCCGATGGTCCCCATGGCGGGGCCGCCCGGAGGCGGACTTGTGGGCGGAATCACCAGGGAAGGACCCTGGGAGATGGTCAGATGAGGGCAGGGGTGGTGTGCCCCCGCGCTCTCTGCCATGGCCAGCGGGGCTCGGGCCCATGTCGGGATCTTCGTCGGAGACCGAGGAAGAGGAACCCCAGACCGTCGGGCATGCGAGACCGCTATTCTCGGGTAGGAAGTGAGTTCTATCTTTGACACAATAGGTGCCGCCGTCCCGGAGGACGGCAGCGAGGAGTGTGTGGTGGACTGGGGAGCTGGGTCGATGACCAGACCCAAAGAAGAGCTCGTTTCCTCCCGAGTCGCCAACCTCAGGGGAGCTTCACTAGAAACCCTCGTCTGCTTTCGAAAACCTCAGAGGTTGGCTCCGTCTTCCGCATGCAGGGGTTTTCCCCGGACCAGAGGTCGAAGGAGTAAACCAAGGCAGGAGACGTACTCTTTGGCAGCGAACAGGCGGAGAGGGTTCCGGCCCAGAAGCAACGCCTGCTGCTTCTGGCGTGGAACTATACCCAGACCCTCCGCCTGCCTCCTGATCGTGGAGACCTTTGACGAAAATCTCCACGGCGACGCCAAAGAGGCCATCCGGGGAGACAGGCGCGTACGGAAGCCGAAAATCGGTCCTCGGGACGCATTGAAGCCTGCTCGAACCACAGATGGCGTTCCTGGACCACAAGCGTGGACATCGCGTGACCGATGTTCAGCACGGCTGATCTTGTAGCACGAGGCGACAATCAGCGGCTGAAAGCGAGTCTCAGAGAGACTGCTGGTCACCACCACCCTGGTGCATGACACGGAGGACCTGTAAGGTCGCCATAGCATGCAATAATGCAGCAGATTTACCCGCAGCTGAATAAGCTCTCATCATCAGGACTGATGAGACCTCCCAGCTTTGGCGGGAACACCCGAACGAGACCGTCAAGCAGCAGCGCTGTCGGGGTAAGCACCGCGACAACCTACCCACTCGGGGAATCGAAGAGTAACCCGTATCTGCTGCATTGGCCAGAGTGGTGAAGAGGGAGGAGCTCAATCCCCTGACGGGCAGGGGAGCCTGCCAGAATTAGTGAGCTCCTCGTGCTTCTCGGGGAGAAAAAGGCACTAGCGGTATGCGGGGAACCTGTCCCGGCGCCTGCCTAGCCACCAATTCTCCAGCCGTGACAGCATCGACTCGGGGGGGAGGAGTCACCTCCCGCCGATCGAGGCTGCGGCTGTGAGAGCACCGCGAACGCCTCCGGCTCCAGCTCGGCTGCAATCCCGAAGGAGGCAGGCCGAACTGGAGAACCGAAAGCCGCGCCCCTTCCGATGCTGCGTGGGAGAGCAGATCGTTTACAGGATCATACGAGGTACCGGGCGACACCGAAGCGCCGTCCGATTCACCCGCAGACCAGACGGGAAGCACGCTCGGTGTTTGGGGATGACGCGAGGAATCACCTGACGCCGCTCTACCCAAAACTTCCGCGTGCGACTCAGCAGAGTGCTGCAATGCAAACACTCGCGCTTCACGAGAGCCGCGTCGGTGTGCTGGAAACCAAACACATCGCGCAACTCCCGTGACCGTCTTTTCAACGAGAAGCCCACAACAGCCAGGAATAGTGCACGTTTTGCTCATCGTGTCGTGAAAAATGGACAGGATACTGAGAAAACGGCTGAATCACTGGACAGGCTTGCCTGAGAAGATCTTCGAGGTGCTGGCTGTTGGTTGCATGCTATTCTGAGCTAGCAGAGGTCACACCAAAAGAGCCAAGAGGTAAGCAACCTGCTGATCTTTCAAGCTAGAAGCGTCAAAGTTCAGGAGAGAGAGTCTCACTCAGTCAGCTCCGAAGGAAAATTGCATACTGAGGCTTAGGCACGCCCGGCTTTATACCCGGCTGATTGCTAATCAATCACCTTCGCCTGCAAATTAATTTGCCCGTTAATATGTTCGTCAGTCGCTCTCACGGTGATTCGCTCCCATTCAGTCGGTCTAATCCCGACTAACGTCTCCGGGACCGACTGAAAGGGAACAATGTTTCTATTTTTTATGTTCACTTACTGTCTTATTGCTTATCATTTGTGCCTGTGTACTGTTTGTACGTATTGTAGATATCATTACATTACTGTAAAGGGTGGTTTGTGAATAGTACTATGAAAAGGGAGGGTTTTAAAAGTCTGAATACTGAATACTTGTTAAATAATTACTGTAAATATGGTGTCCCTACTTCGCGGATTTTCAGCTGTCGCGGCCAGTTCTGGAACCTATCTACCGCGATAAACGAGGGTTCACTGTAGTCCGCTTATCCTGTGCTAAACTGTCTGAGTCCTCTTTTCCTAGGCTGGGACGCATGTACGTGCGCAGACCGATGAAACACTCCTGGGAACGCTGATCGGTCCCGATACCTTGTCATAATATAGATTTTTTTCTTAGCAAACATGTAATGAGAAAATGTAAAGTTAATTACAGAAATGCATTTACATTTTACATATTACATTTCAAATTAATTTTGCTACTCGCAAGCTCAGGCCTACACAAAAAGAGTTTCATGGAATTTATCCAAGCCTCACATCACCAAGTGCAATATACAGCATCAAATACAAATATGTTATCACTGGACTGAGAGCAGGGGAAATGGGTTCTTTGGTGTTTTAAAATGACACTTCCATTTGAAAGATAAATTGCCAGATTGCGTAATGAATCTTGGAGGTGGTGAGTTGTAAACCAGTTGCAGAGCTGGTCAAGTTAATGCTCTGATATTTATTTATAAACTGGACAACTTACCTAAAGAATGACTTGGGCATCTTGGAAACATTCTGAATATATGGACCCTTCCCTCATTCATCAAAATCCAATCTTCTCCTGGATGATGACCCAATGATGAAGTCTTTCAGTTCATACACACTACCAAAAGAAAGCCCAAGGGAGGATCTAAAACATCTAGGTTACTTTTCGTAACCCCTGAAGGAGGGAATGCAGATGATGACTATGGGAGGAGCCGATCCTGAAAGGAGGTGGAGCTGAATATTTAACGGGCAAATTGATTTGCGAGTGAAGTTGATCAGCGATCACATTGATTAGCAATCAACTGCTCTATAAGAGCAGAGCGTAGCTCTACACTCATTCTGCTTTCTTCCGTGGAGCCGAACCCACTTACCTCTACGGCACCCAAGAGCAGCGACTTGAAGTACATGGCCAAGGAATGTCTGCGTTCCCTCCTTCAGGGAATGCGGGTTACGAAAGTAACCTAGACGTTCCCTTTCAGTTGAGGCGCAGACGGCGTCGATGTCTCGACTATGGGAACCCCCTTGGCAAAGGGCCATGATCAAGTCCATCCAACCATGCCGACTCCAAGCTGGGAAGGTTAGGTATTAGTCAGGAGCCTGGTCGGGAAGCTCCTTCTGCCCCTTAGTCCGGACATTGTCTATTACGGGGTATGTTGCGTTCTGCTGGATGCTCAAAGCAGGGCAACCAGAAGGAGTGTGCCCCTGATGTGGAACAGGGGCACGCAGAGGCTTGCATCGAGACCTGAAGAGGGCTTCCAGCAAGGGAAGAGCGTTCCGCCGGGTGAAAGGGAGGCTGAATCGAAAAAGCCATCGTTCCCCGCCCAATGAACGAAAACGGGGTATACAAACACACCTAAAGAGGGGCTTTGTATGGAATACACGGATTGGGGCACCCAGATAGGGGGGGTCCGCAAGTCCGGCCTGAGTTCTGTAGGGATCAGGCCCAGTGGCAAAACCTTACTACAGAACCTAGCAGAGCTGATTGCTCTGCGTCACCTAGATGCTGAGTGGGTGAGAGGATAGGGTTCATCGATCCACCAGTCGGGAGACATGAAAAAAGGTTCTTTCCCGCAGGTCTAGGAACCAGCAGGCGCAGCACATCCTTCATGCGAGGGTCCTAGTGGTGCTTAGGCCCCGGATCAGAGCCCTCATCTGAGATGGAGTTGGTGATGAGGGAACGGATGTTCGACAGAACCATGGGGATGTGCAAGCATGGGTATTACCCCCATCTGTGCCTACGGGTTACTGCCACCACTCAGCACCGCAGAAGGCACAGCGCCTGGATCGGTTTGGGGTGTCGACCAGCCCGCAGCTCGACATATGTCGGCGAGTGAGACCCCCTAGGCCAGTGCCCACGAGGCGGCGACGCCGTGGGTGGAATAGGCCTTCAGCTTCGTTAGAGGGCAGGGTACATCACTCGCCTGGTAAGCCAGCTGGTTAGCCTCCACAATCCAATACGCTGGCCATGGCAGCATATGAGGAGCTGCTGGGAGTTATGAAACTCCCGAGTCCTGTCCAGATAAAGCCGGAGGACGCTGGACAGAGTTTAGTACCCTGGGCTGGGTCTGCTTCCTCCCAGGGCAGGGCCTGCAGTGTCACCTTCTGGTCCTGGGAGGGGACCGACGGGACCTTGTGGATGAATCTGGGCCTGGGTCGGATTCACACCAGAGTTCTCAGGGCCGAATTCCAGGCAGGTTTCGTTGGCGGACAGTGCTTGGAGATCCCCAACCCTCTTGAGCGATGCCAGAGCCAGCAAAAGCACCGTCTAAGCGAGAGGGCGTGCAGGTCTGCAAGGGCAAGAGGCTCGAACAGGGACATCCTCAGCCCTCTAAGGGCGATGGAGAGGTCCCAAGAGGGTACTGAGGGGGGCCTGGAGGGACGTGGCCGTCTGGCCCCATAGAGAAATCTTCGTTAGATCGTGGCTGCCGACAGATTTCCCTTGAACCCAAAGGTGGAAGAAGGAAATCGCAGCTGCGTAGTCCTTCAGGGTTGAAGGGGACAGCATGACTCCGAAGGGACATGTCCTAGCATCTTCCTGCTGGGAAGAGCACCACTCAACGAACCGACCCCACTTGCCAGCGTAGCTCAACCTCATAGAGGGGGCTAACGCATGGTCTTAACCTAGAGTTCGTTTCTTAACCTTTTTGACACTGGGGCCCAATTTTCCCCGTACAACGTGATCCACATCTTGTTTGATTTGTGTTTAATAAATAAATCAAGTAATTGTATGGTTTATTAAAATAAAAATTTTAAAGTATTCTTTAAATTAAAGTAAAAGAAAATATTTTCACACTGAACAGTTAAACCAAAGTTGTCGTGCTTAGCACAAATTAGAATTCCAAAAGTATTTATAAGGCATTTTGATAAATAAAATTGTGTGCTAATAAAGCAAGCACACTTAAAATAAGTTTAAAATGAAATAAACTGTAAATGACACTTAAATAGAGTGCAGCCTGCTGATGAACTTGAAAAATGAGTAGTCTTAACTTTTGTACCATATGTCTCTCTCCAAATCTGCGACACATTAACAACAGTCTGTTTTTTAACATGCTAAAAATCACATTTCATGTTAACATCTTAATGAGAGACTTGGGCCTGTCTCTTAGGCATGATCAAATCCAGTATGGGTGGAATGGGGGAAAGGCTCACTCTTAGGGTACCCTCCAGAGATGCTCTGAGTCTGCTGCGAGCTTTGGTCTTAGTAAGACTCCAAGATAAGTTGGAGTTCAAGAAACAACGGCTGTCCAGCGGCTCTTTTATTAAACTCCTTATTGGAGCGAGTACAGCAAGAACGTAACGGCGAAGCCGGCTCAACTCAACTGAACCAAAACAACAATATCCCCTTAACGTAAGTTTTGACCGAAATAGACCGTTTTAAAGTTAACGTTATTAACAGAGAGAACATTGGTACGTCTTACCATCAATCGGATCTCTCTGCGTTTGCCCGGGAAACTGCAGCAGCGCGAGACGTGATGCGTCAGCAATCATTGACGCTCGCAAGGAGTACACCCAATCTTCCAAATTAATTTTATTATTAATATCATTTATTATTTGAGTGTGGTTTAAAAGGTAAAAAAAAAAACTAAAATCCAATAAGGCAAAGAGCCACATGCTAATTTGGCCGAGGCTCTATTGGCGAATACCACAACGCCTGACTGACACCTCAGTCCTACCAAGTGTTAGGAAGCGCCATTCAGGTCCTGCTGCCCTCGGGGCCCACACGTTCAGAACAGATTTTTTTTTCACGGACCACTAGTTTGCTCTCGCGGACCAAGATTGGGCCGCTCGTCCTCCCTGGCCTTGCACAGCACCTGTGCTAGAAGGCTCACTGAGGGAAAACACGTCTAGGTGTTTCTTTCTTGGCCAGCGATGTGCCAGTGCGTCTGACCGGAGAGGAGCCAGGGACAGCGAATAAGAATCTGGCAGTGGGTGTTCTGCTGAGAGGCAAACAAATCTAGTGTGCCTCCCCAAACACGCTCTATATCTGCTGGACAGCCAGGGAGTGCAGTGGGCATTCCCCTGCGGCCGGCTTGAACCTCAACAGCGATACGCGATCTTGTTCAAAGCACCGGGATATGAACGGCCCTCAGCGACAAGAGTCTGCTCTGACTCCACAGGAGCAGTCGTTGGGCGAGGTAGTGCAGATGGTGGGAGCGAACACCTTTGATGTAAGCAACCACCGTCGTGCTGTCCGTCCTGACAAGCCCGTGACACTGGCGTAGGAGCGGGCAGGAGCGCCACAGAGCCAGTATCACTGCAGCTAGCTTGAGACGGTTGATGTGCCATCATGATGCGTGTCGGGTCCAGGCACCGGACGCCCGATGGGAACCCCACACGGCTCATCAACCTGTCTGAGAGGAACCATGGTCACCACCGAGCAACTGGACGCGCCCTCCCGGCTTTCAGGGACGACAGACAGGGAGGTGTCAGAGACAACTGAAGCTGGCCTCTGTGCCATGCCCAACTCAGAACCCGAGAACGAAGCCATAGCTGAAACAGTCGCAGGAGCCCGGGCGGTATCACCAGGGCTGCAGCTGCCATATGCCTCAGGAGTCTCTGAAATCCTTTCAGTTTGACCGTCCGTCAAGTTGACGCAGCTGTGAGAGCGGACAGCAAGGCTCGGGTGTGTTCTGCCTTAAGTCACACCCTAATGTTCTCGGAGTTCAGCCATAAACCGAGAAAAACAGTAGCCTGGACCGGAGTAAGACGACTTTTTTCCCAGTTGACCTGAAACCCTAGGTGGCCGAGGTGCATGAGCACTCTGTCCCTTTGTGTGATCAACTGGTCCCTGGACTAGGCTAGCACCAGCCAGTCGTCCAGGTAGTCCAGGCGTAGCGGGGCGAGGGCAGCCCGGGGCACCTTAGTAAAGGTACGCGGGGAGAGGGCAGGACCCGGTACTAGTAGGCTTGGCCTTCGTAACAGAGCCTGGGGAAGGGTCTGTGATGCCTGCTCTAGCCACATGAAGTACACGTCCTGCAGGTCTAAGGTGGCCCCGATTCAGACGTTAAAGATCCAGGATTGGTCGCAACCCGTCTGATCTTATGGGGATGAGAAAGTAACGGCTGTAGAAGCCTCTTTCCGCATTGGCTGGAGGGACCGGCTCGACTGCGCCTTTGTTCAAAAGGGCAGCGATCTCCTCTCGCAGGAGTGAGGTGCCTGACCTGGGGACAGGGGTCTCTAAAATGCCCTAAAAAACCTTGGGAGGTTCACGAAAGGATTGTGAAACCCAGCCGGATGGTCCGGAGGATCCACTGGCTGACCCCGGGAAGCTTCCGCCAGGCTCCCATGCAAGCTGTCAGTGGTCCTGCGACGGACGTGCCGATGTAACCCCTGGCGGGGCCGCAAGGATGCGGGTTTAGTAGCGAAATCACCAAGGCGGAGCCCTGGGGACAAGTCTGTGATGCCCTATCCACTGACTGGGCCTGCGGAGCTCGTGCCTGAGTCGGGGCCCTCGTCAATACTTGAGAAGGTTGTGTCCCCGATGGGTAGGTGGGTGAGTCCATTATACTCAGGAAGGGAGTTAGATCTTTCTTAGCACGGAGGGTGCCACCATCCTGAAGGACGGCAGCGAGGTGCGTGAGGTGGCCTCCCCCCCTCCAGGGGGAGTCGAGTCAATGAATAGACCCTGAAAGATCTCACATCTTCCTGAGTTGTCAACCTCAGGGGCGCTTCTTACGAGAAGAAGCCCTCGTCTGCTTCCAAGAACCCTCTGAGGATGACTGCGCCTTTCGCCCTGCAGGGGTCCTACTCAGGCTCTTGGCCCGAGATTTTAGACCATGGCAGGGGGACGCCCTCTCTGGCGTCGGGCGGGCGGAGAGGGCTCCATACCGGGCGATTAGCCCGCGCTAGACATGGCACGGAACATCAGCTCGCCCAGACCCTCCGACTGCTTCCTGATTGTGGAGATCTTCGACGCAAAGTCTCCACGGCGACGCCTAAGAGGCCATCGGGGAAAAAAGAGAGTCCAGGAATTGCGCACGGCCCTCAGACATCAAAGCCCTCAGATGGCGTTCCTGGACCACAGTGTGAACATCGTGCGGCCAGTGCTTAACCCGAAGGACGAAATCAGATGCAAAGCGCAAGTCTTAAACAGACTGACGGCTGCCACCACCCTAGTACATGCCACAGAGGACTTTGGCCGCAATGACATGTAAGCTGCAGCAGCCTACCCGCAACGGAACAAGCTTTTGTCATCAGGACTGACAAAAAACTTACCGGTTTTGGGAGAAAACATTCTGACAAAACCAACAAGCTGCAGCATAATTGGGGCGGAAGTGCCGCGACAACTGTACTACTCGTGGAATTGCTGAGTGTCCCTTAGCTGCGCAAGCGCCACAGTGATGAAGGGGGAGGAGATTCTAACCCTCGCAGACGGGGGAGTCTGTCAGACTTTAAGCTCTTCATGCATCTCCGGGGAGAGAGGAGCCAGCAGAGCGCGGAGAAGAACCCCGGCGCTTGACATGAACCAATCAACCCACCGCTCTGGCACTGCTACAGGGGGCGGAGACCCCAAGTCAATCGCTGCGGCGGTTTAGAGAGCATCGCTGCAACTTCTGACTCCGATTCACAGGCGGCAGACTGAACACAAAGGCACAGAAGGCGGCGCCCCTTCCGATGCTGAGGGATCGCCTGACGTCACTAGCCCTGTGCCATCAGCTAAGGCCTCTGAGGAACTAACCAGTTCACAGGAGCACCGGGAACCCAAGCTCCGGTGTCCTTTCCCCTAAAGAACCTCCACCGTTGCAGTGCAAACACCCGTATTCTCGCTTCACGAGAGCAACACTGTGTGCTTATCAAACATTCTGTGCTTTTCTTGTGACCGTCTTCCGACGAGACCCATCACAGCCAGGAAAAGTACAGATTTTGCCCCTCGTAGGGAAAAATGGACGTAACAGGACAAAATCTGCGAATACTGACAGGCTCTAGCTGGGAATCAGAGGTGCCGCAATAAGATGGCGTAGCTATCTGGGCTAGCAGCAGCACATCAAGCGCAGAGGTAAGCAACCTTTAATTTTTCAGCTTATTATGAGTGTCGAAATACAGAGCAACCACCATTCGCTCCGAGGAAGAAAGCAGGATTAGAGTAGAGCTACGCTCTGCTCTTATAGAGCAGTTCATTGCTAATCAACGCGATTGCTGATCAACTTCACTCGCGAATCAATTTGCTCGTTAAATATTCGGCTCCACCTTCTTTCAGGATCAGCTCCTCCCATAGTCGAGACATCAACGCCGTCTGCGTCTCGACTGAAATGAGGCAGCGAGCAAATTTCAAGCTAGTTAATTCCAGCTGAACTAACTCTAGCTCATTTGCATCTCTCTATAGCTTCGCTGCTCTGCACCCCTTCAACACAACTCTCTTGGGGGGGCTTCATGTCCTGGCTCCAGCATGACATGGGATGGCCAGACCACTCTAGGACAGTACAATGCACTATATGTCTACTATTCTCAACAAATCCATTTGCGATCTGAGGAATGAACAAACATAATACACAGTCTGGTAGCACTGCTGCCTCTCAGTTTCCCTGTAATTGCATTGGTTATTCTGGTTTCCACCACAAGCCAAATAACATGTCTCCGATTATTTGGTTACTCGCTATTCACTTCTGGAGTATGAGTTGTGAGTGAATGTGGTCCTTCAATGGACCGGAGACTCCAAAGTGTATGCTGCAAAGTGTGATGGGGATAATACACCAGTAGAGCTCTGTGATTGTGTTCAATTGTATAAACATTTTGTTATTGGAATGGTGGGGAATATAGATTTGTGTTGAATTATGGAACTATAATGTAATGTTCAAATGTAGTAAAAGTGCAGCGCTTGTGATCCCAGCAAATAAATATATACAGTATTTGATGTGTATATTTATGAGGGCTTGTAAAAGGTCTGACTGGGCTGACTTGGGTTGCTATATCTTTTCAGACTGATACCACTTAAGGAATTTCAGGAATTTGCTGAGAATCCTGGGATTTTCTTTGTACTTTGTAGTACCATAGTACTTAGTACTATATCTCAAAAAGACCACACATGTGGAGGTTATCAGTAAAAGTGCAAAAGTTTTTGATCTTCACATCTAGAAATTGTAATATATTTACCATTGAGTTATACTGGCCATTGGAAAGCCAACGAAAATATCTTCAAGATGTAACATCAAATAGAAATCGGGACTAGACTGTGTTAAAAATGTAGCAAAAAATGTTTAAAAAATTCATACATCACTGACAGCTCCCTAGCAACCAACCTGTTTACCTTAGCAACCAATTTCTGAACTCCATCTCAGCCACTGATATCTAATAAAGACATGGGGGTTGATTTATATAACTTATAGTGACAAAGGAAACATTATGTCACTGACCCCAGGCGAGTGATGTACCCTGCCCTCTAACAAAGCTGAGGGCCCATTCCACCCGCGGCATCGCCGCCTCGTGGGCACTGGCCAAGGGGGTCTCACTCGCCGACATATGTAGTGCTGCGGACTGGTCACATTACCATGGGTCTGTCGAACATCTGTTCCTTCATCACCAACTCCAATACCGATGAGGGCTGGTCCGGGCCTATTGCACCATTAGGACTGGGGTTCCCACAGTCGATACTTCAACATTTATATCTGCTTCGACTGATAGGGAACGTCTAGGTTACTTTCGTAACCCCCGTTCTTCTGTGATACGTTACACGGATTACGCGATTTACAAGTAAAACTTGCTTCGACTTGCAGATTAGTTTTGTATCTCGGGGTAAAGATACCTCAAAGCCATTAACCTATAGGCCATAATATATATATATATATATATTCACTATCATTTTAAGATGGGCCCAAAAGTATTTCATTTGGATTGCAAGTTGTGACCACCTGCTTTACAACTGAACTGATTTATGAGCGTAGACCATTATCCATGCCCTAAATGCGTTTGAAGGCACAGGAAAACAAGTGTTTTCAATGATGTACGTCTCAATTCAACCAAAATATAGTTTCAAAAGTTTGCAACTTTATGGTCGTTCTTACTCAGTAAAAGTCCCCAGTTTACCAAACATCAAAACATTCCAAACAGTCAATCACTAGCCCCCGTTACCAATCATTTGCTTTTGACATGCGCTATTTATACCCACATGTATATGAACAAATTAATGAGGTTTTAACATGGAAAAACACAGTTTTCGTTTGTTTTTAGAATATGTTGCAGTATGTAATGTTTCCCAGCTGTTTTCAGGAGCAGCGAAAGAAAAATCATCATGTTGCTGAAGCGGGTGGTTTTGACTCTCGTTTGAGTTGTGGTCCTGTGGGATTCTGAACAAAGACATTGGGAAACATGGTCCAAAGTTCAAAATAAATGTGTTTCTGGAATGTTTGAAGCTAAAGGATGACAAATGGTGTGTTTAATGAGTCCAATGGTTTTTGAAAGAACAACTAAAAACATATTTTGTCATGCATTTAAAGGAATATGTGTTTAAATGGTACATCAGATGCCCATTCCTTACATCTTGATATGACTTTTTAGGTATTTATGCAAAGTATGTAACATGCTAAATTTACATTTGCCAATAGCAGTCTGAAAAAGTCTATTGACACCTAATTAAAACAGCTTCATGTAAAACAAATAGTTTTAGAGTATATCCTGAGTTACTGCTGATCCTGCCCCTTTAGGAGCAACGTGTTCTATACACAGAGCAATCCGCACAACACCATCACTTAGCAGACATGACACACCAGTGTAATTATTTTAAAAGTGGACCCTTTTCACTCTTGGTTTTGCCATTCGTCCACAGGCAATATTGGTTGAGTGTAAACAGCGCAGCTCTACACTCATTCTGCTTTCTTCAGAGGAGCCGAACCTACTTACCTCTACGACACCTCAGATCAGCGACTTGAAGTACATGGCCAAGGGACGACTCTAAGCTGTGAAGGTTAGGTATTAGTCAGGCGCCTGGTCGGGAAACTCCTTCTGCCCCTTAGCCCGGACATAAGTCTATTACGGGGTAGTTGCAGTCTGCTGAGGAGCTCAAAAGCAGGGCAACCAGAAGGAAGTGTGCCCCTGATGTGGAACAGGGGCACGCAGAGGCTTGCATCCGGACCTGAAGAGGGCATCCAGCAAGCGAAAAGGCGTTCCGCCGGCTATAAAAGGGGGCGGAATCGAAAAGCCATCGTTCCCCAACCAGGTAAGGGACGGAACGGAAACGGGGTAATACAACTCACCTGAAAAGGGGCTTTGTATAGGATACACAGATTGGGCCACCCAGATAGGGGGGGTCCGCAAGTCCGGCCCGATTTCTGTAGGGATCAGGCCCAGCGGCAAAACTACAGAACCTAGCAGAGCTGACTGCTCTGCGTCAGCCAGATGCTGAGTGAGTGGGAGGATAGGGTTCACCGATCCACCAGTCGGGAGACGTGAAAAAAGGTTCCTTCCCGCAGGACTAGGAACCTGCAAGGCGCAGCACATCCTTGATGCGGGGGTCCTAGTGGTGCTTAAGCCCCGGATCAGAGCCCTCATCGGTATTGGAGTTGGTGATGAGGGAGCAGATGTGCATCCATGGGTATTACCCCCTACTGTGCCGACGGGTCACTGCCACCACTCAGGACCGCGGAAAGGCACAGCGCCTAAGTCAAGGCAGTAGTGCCTGATGAAAGTTTGGAGTGTCGACCAGCCCGCAGCTCAACATATGTCGGCGAGTGAGACCCCCTGGGCCAGTGTCCACGAGGCGGCGATGCCGCGAGTGGAATGGGCCCTCAGCTTTGTTAGCGGGCAGGGTACACCACTCGCCTGGTAAGCCAGCTGGATAGCCTCCACAATCCAATGTGCTATCCGCTGCTTCGACACAGCGTACCCCTTGCGCTGGCCATGGTAGCATATGAGGAGCTACTGGGAGTTACGAAACTCCCGGGTTCTGTCCAGGTAAAGCCGACTCTGATGGGACATGTCCTAGCATCTTCCCGGTGGAAAGAGCATCACTCGACGAACCGACCCCACTTGCCAGCATAGCATAACCTCGTAGAGGGGGCTAGCGCATGCTCTAAAGTCCTCAATACCGCGGGCGGTAGAGGCTGGGGGTCCACCGAGGCCGGATATGCCATACATGTAGGGCCCATAAATCCGGTCTCGGGTGCCTGAATCCCCTCCCCCCCTGAGTGAGAAGTTCGGGTCTCAGGGGGATTGGCCAGGGAGGGGCTGTCACGAGCGACGAGAGTTCCAGGAACCAGGCTTTGTTGGGCCACATGGGCGCAACAAGAAGCAGCTTGAGCTCGTCCTCCCTGACCTTGCACAAAACCTGTGCCAGAAGGCTCACTGGGGAAAACGCGTAGAGGCGTTTCTTCCTGGGCCAGCTGTGTGCCAGTGCATCTATCCCGAGAGGAGCCAGGGATAGGGAGTAAAAAAGCTGGCAGTGGGTGTTCTCCTGGGAGGCAAACAGATCCACGTGTGCCTCCTCGAACATATCCCATATCTGCTGGACAACCAGGGGGTGGAGTTGCCATTCCCCTGCGGTTGGCTTAAACCTCAACAGCGAGTCCGTGATCTTGTTCGAAGCGCCGGGGATGTGAACGGCTCTGAGTGACAAGAGTCTGCTCTGACTCCAAAGGAGCAGTCGTTGGGCGAGGTAGTGCAGATGGCGGAGCGAACACCACATGGTGGTTGATGTGAGCTACGACCGCCGTGCTGTCTGTCCTGACAAGCATGTGGGACTGAAGCAATAGCGGGCGAAAGCGCCGCAATGCCAGTATGACTGCAACTAGCTCGAGACGGTTTATGTGCCACCGAGTGAAACGCCGGGACCAGGAACCGGACGCTCGATGGGAACCGTACACGGCGCCCCAACCTGTCTTAGAGGCATCCGTGGAGACGCCCAGGCAAGCTGACAGTGATCTTGCGATGGACGTGCCGATGTAACCCTTGGCGGGGCAGCACAAGTGCGGAGCTAGCGGCGGAATCACCAGGGCGGAGCCCTGGGCGTAAGTCTGTGGCATATAGTGGGCAGTGGCCGCCGCATCCACTGACTGGGCCTCCGGAGCACGTGCTCGTGTCGGGGCCCTCGTCAAAACATGAGGAGGGTGTGTCCCCGACAGGGGGCAGGGGCTTCCGTTATACTCGGAAAGGGAATGAAATCTGTCTTTAACATGATAGGTGCGTGTGGTGGCGGGTCGATGGAAGGACCCTTCCCGAGTTGTCGGCTGCTACATTTTATAACAGTATTTTATGAGTCAAAAGCTATGTCTTCTCTCGCGAGTTACAAGATGGGCATGGCGTCGGGGAGATCTCCGCTTGTCCATGACAGGCGTACTCCCTCACCTGAAGGTCTGAAAGTCGGTGCGCTTCCTGCGATCCGGAGTGCCTTTAACGAGTTCCTCCAATCTCCAAAGGTGGTCACCACCAATGCCTCCAAGACCGGTTGGGGCGATGTGTGCAGTTCCCACAGAGAGTCCGGTTCCTGGAACGGACCGGTTTCTCGCTGGCACATCAACCGTATCGAGCTAGTTGCAGTCACCCTGGCTCTGCGGCGCTTCTGGCCGCTTCTCCGGGGTCGGTACGTACTGGTCAGGACAGACAGACAGTAGCGTACATCAACCACCAGGCAGTCGGTCCCATTCAGTCGGCCTTATCATGACTAACGTTACGCAAGTAACCTAGACGTTCTAGTGTATTTATTCATTCTTATGTAGTTGACTTATCCGGGGCTAAGGAGAAAACTTTCGGGACTAAAGTCCCCGATGCCCAGGTCAGGTGACCCCACTAATCTCTTTCACACCTATGGTGACGGTCAGACAGCAATTTTTCATACATGTCATGAACATGCAAACCTGTAACCAATAGGTGAGTAACTGGAGAGTAGTTACAAAGACTTCCGAATGAAAATCTCGTTCAAACCGCCCATTTCCAGAATAAGCCATTGCTAGAAAATTAAGAGATTGAATGTGATTTTATTTAAAATAGAGACCCTTTGAGTAAATAATCTTATTTTTATACAATTAGACTAATGTCAATAACATTATTCAAAATAAAACAATGTCATGACCCCTTTAAACCAACAAACATAGCAAATCAGGAACCCATTATGTCTTGAGGGACGGTGATGGGAATGAAGTCGAATGGCAGAGACATAGTCACAGGGAGCAAATGGAGAAATCAGAAGTATCAGGAGTAGTGCAGGAGAATCAAAGAAAGCAGAGAAGTTGTCATGGAGAGTCAGAATGTGTGAACCATAGGACTGACAGTGAGGAAGGGAGAAGTGAAAGCATATAAGCGAGAGGAGCAGATGAAAACCTGAATTCTGTTATGTGATCTGACCTCCAACAATGTCCTAACTCTGTTCCAATGTTCCACTAACTGTGAGCGATAAAAAGCTCACTACATTGACTTACAGCTCAAAACCCCTCCTTAAAAACCTGGGTTTTGGTCACTACATAGAGTTTGTGTTTGGAAACTTTGATTTTGGAACCACTGTTACAAGTGTTCCAAATCATTTATGTTTGTGGATGTTGACCTAGCAAACATGCTCAAATTTCATTGCCTCCTTTTCTAAGCAACTGCGAGGGTCCTGGCTGATTTGTGTTGGGAAGGAGAGAGATCATAACAGGCGAAAGACTAAAGAAATAATAGCATGAGTAAAAAAGCATAAGACTTGGAAGAAAGCTCCCCTTTGTGTTAAAGAGCATTTGGCCTCAACGATTCCCCATCCAGCTTCTCTACAACTCTGCTCCTGACCACAGATCCTCTGGGAGAGCAGCACTGTAATTCCATACAAGTCAAACATGCTCTACTTCTGTTTCCATTTTGAGGCAAAGGTGAAGTATAGCTCCCTCCCCCATGAAAAAGGCTTTGTTTGACAAACATCTCGTGCGGTGAGTGAAAGAGGGACAGGCTTGGTCGGCCATCATTATATCTTTTCAGGGGTTCATTTGTACTTCTCTGCAGGGGAGTGAGGCAAATCATGAAAAGATGTCAACAAAGATGTTATTAATTTAAGTTTGATGGCCGAGAGCTATCGAGTGAATCTCACGGAAACCTGTCAAAAACACGTTAAGGTCTCATTTTACCACAAAAATTCTAAGAAATTATTAGTTTAGTGCTTCATGATTTTAACCACATGTGGTTACATAGAGATTGCCAACTTCCTAGGAGATTGTACTGGTTTAATCAAATGCTCTAGAAATCAATAACATAAAATGATCTTCTAACTTGCTGGTCAATACTTTAGGATTTTGGGAAAGGCAGTGATACAACCTAAGGAGGTTGGCAGATCATCTAAAGGTATTTGATATAGCATTTATATTTGGGAAACTATGAAAATAATAAAAGAAGTAAAACTACTATTCATCGACTGGCCACTTAAGGCCAATGTCAGAAGAAACCTATTAAAGGGTTTGGGCATCGCATCTTGGTTGCAATGGACCTGGAAGCGCAGCACACCGTCAGTCTTAACAAGCGGATAATAGAGCAGAACTGTTGGTCGTTGTTCGTATCTCAAATTTATTTTCGTATCTCGAAGCAAAATATTTCCTGCAAGACCTTTCGTATCTCGAACATTTCATAACTCAAAGAATTCGTATTTCGGGGTACCACTGTATTACCCAATTGGCCAGTTTTATCCCGATTGGACATTGTATGGGTTTTAAGCGGAACCGGAGCAAGTAAAGAGACTTTTTCAAGACGTGTCTGCTTGGTAAATTTTGTGGCAGCATTTTACTAGGAAATTAAAAATATGCATCATAATGAAACTATGTTTTGCTATGAAATAATACATAAGCTTTTTAACCATTTTTGACGAAGTGTGTCATCCTCGGGAAGTGTAAAGAGAGGGCTCTCTCCTTGGCATCCAAACATACATCTCCTTGTAGAAGTCATGTTGTAATCCGGAGAACTATAGAGAAAAGCACTCTGAACGAGGAGCTTCGCTGACACGTAGTGACACCAGCTGTTGCTAACAGTAGCTCCCTCAGCCGTAGACGTGAGTCTTTGCCAGAGCTGGAGGGGGAGGAGCAGTGCAGCAGCAGACGGGGGACAGAGGCGGAGCAACGCAAAAGGGCCGGGGCTTCTCAGAACAGAGCGTTATAGCACCCCACAAGGTCTACCGCAGGAGATTCAAGGATTACTCAAATATTGATGAATGATTCAAATTCACGATTCAGGTGCATTTTTAATGAGGGACTGACATTATAACACGACATAAAGCTCAATAAAGTAGATCTTACATAATACCCCCCCTTTAAGAAAAGATGATTTAGTATGAAGATGAAATCTCTAAGAGGAGTTTGTTAAAATGACATGCAAAAGTAGCCATTAAAGGTTTTTACGAAATTGACTTCCTCACACATGTGCCGAATTTCATTCACCTTGAAACTGTTGGCGCAATATAAGCTGATAAGTGTTAGGTGACGCTGTAGATCCATTTTGTCACACCCACTTTTTGAACTCCAATCAGACGTAATTTTCACAAGTTCTGATGAATTTTTGAGCCTGATTAGACTGTCGAAAATGCACCAAAGGCCACGAAATAATAACGCTCGGAGCAATTACAATAGACGACTAACAATAAGACTTCCGCAGTCTTCGCAAAAGCACTTAGTAAGTTCCGGTTTTGTTATGGCTACCCTCTACAGCTAATGTCTCCAGGATCACTCCAAGATTAATGTGACTGATGTACATTATATGGGCAAAAAATAGAATTGGAAAAGGGATTTAAGTTGTACAAAAGCTCGTATATACACAGCTAAATCTAAAAACACGCTGAAGGTGTGTCACAAAAGCCTTCTCGCTGTATGTTCCAGAGACAAAGTTTGACTGTGAAAATGTAAAATTCGGTTGAACTTTGCAGACAGCGGAACAGTGTGCATCATATACCTGCTGCTGTCTTTTTAAAGCTATAATCACACCTTTTCTGAGCATTTTCGCCAAACTCCAATTCATTATACTATAATCCGCAACTCTATGAACACCATTACTTCGAGGCTTCTATGAACCTTGGGTGCTTGAGCCATAATGATGTTACAGACTCTACGTGCTATAGTTTTTGTAGTATGTTTTAGTAACTAAGTACCAGTGAGGAAAAGGTTGATGAAACCTACTTTTGGCTCCAAAAACCTTCTTCAGAAGCCTATGGGTGGCATCAATCCAACACCAAACATTAAAGTTTCTGTAAAGTTTACAGTCTGTGCAATATTTACAAAAATGTCTATGTAACCTCGTGCAGGTTTCAAAAAAAGCTGCAAAATCAACTTTCAGAGGATGTCTGAATCATTATAGTGTTATGATCATATATCTTATATCAATTTGAAATACTTTCTGAACAAAATGTGACATAGAAGCGTGGTTCCCCAATACATTGCATTGCCCTCAGTTTACTGCTTTATGCATTGTTTCAAAACAGTGTTCCCAAAGATGTAAAACTTGCTCAGGATGTTAACCTCTATCCGTGTATGACCAAAAAAAGACCAAGTAGTTATGATTTGTCCTGGAAGCTCAAGTGGCTTAACAGTACAGCTGTACATTTTTGACTGATGGAATGTACAAAAATAGATAGAAAATAAATTTATGGCTACTCTATACTTTTGTACTATACACTGCGTCTTGGTGTTGGACATGATGTTGCTACCAATTTGCATTTAATCCCCTAAAACAGCGTACAGTGGTACCCCGAGATACGAATGCTTCGAGTTACGAAATGTTCGAGATCCGAAACGTCTCGCAGGAAATTTTTTGCTTCGAGATACGAAGAAATAATTGAGATGCGAACATTTACAAGCTGTTCTGCTGTATTTTCCGCTTGTTTGTATGACGTTGCGTAGCGCTTTTGGGTTCTTGTGCTCCTGTCACCCAGTGCAAAAAGGGTCTGATGCTCTTCAAAACACTTCAACAACACAGTGAAACATTATGTATAGATTACCAATAATGTGCTATAACAAATGTTAGAGTCAAGGTGTCGTAAAAGAAATCACGTTTATAACGTGGAAAGTGCTGTTCTGTAGGGCAACTTAGAGAAACTCTGTGACGCGTTCTCAGAAGCTCTCTCTCCATCTGTCTCCGCTTGTGCTTGAAACCGTGTTTATGTTAGTATTTGTGAAATATCTCGAAAAGTTAACTTTAACTTATGTTACAACTGGCCGTAATGTTTTCTGCATCCGTTCCACCTCCTCTGACACATCGCTTCATTCAAGGTAAGGTTTCACATTTGTGTACATATTATGTATTGTGTTTTATTCTGTTTTATCATCATTTATTACATTAACAATGTGTAGATTTAAGGATTGAAGAAACGTTACTTGTTATTTTTCTCTGGTTTTCCATTTTTTTTTCATCTACTTATACTGTTGTTTCTGAGAGCCGTTGCATGGATTAGGCGTTTTACATGTAAAACTTGCTTCGACATACGAAATGTTCGAGATACGAACGTCACCCTGGAACACATTATATTCGTATCTCAGGGTACCTCTGTAGCTCAAACCCACCCCTCAAAAAAATACACTTTCACACACATTTATCAGGTTTAAATTGCATGGCAAACTAAAACTACTTGTCAAATTCAGGTCAATATCTCAATATCTTGTAAAACGATGCCCTTTACATTTTAAAACCAGTGTAATGCTGTACACATGTGAAAAACACACATGCCTACAGTTGTGTTCTAAATTCAAGTGACCCAAACACCATGCTAAAGGGGCCATGCTGCGGTTATAAACTGTAACTGATATCTTTTGTGTATCCATCAGCAGCTTTTCTATCTCAGTCCCTCAGTCACCAGTGTGGAGCTGAGCTCAATGTAAACAGGACACGGGGTTCTGCTGCTTAAAATCGTCCAGACCCAGTCTAAGTTAAACATTACTCTCCCATCAGTCTCTATCGTAGCCTTTCAGAGATAAAGCAATGCACACCATACATTAAATAAGAAAGATGTTGTCACTGCACTGGACTTACCCAGTTTAAGTATGTCGACCACAATACTCTCTGTACATTTTCCCTACAATCAAAATGGCTCAATAAAACACATAAGAATAGAACTGCATCTTTCTTTAAAGTGAATCATGCTTAACTTTCAGACTCAGAAAGCTAAAGAAAACAACAGTTGCTGGATTTGCATGCAACCAATCATGTCAACCAAACAGCTTCTTCACATTCTCTGCATTGTACAAGACTTGAAGCTACAAAGGAAAACATCTGTGAATAGTTAAGTCCGCTCACCTTGAGGTGAAATGTAAGTCTAAGACTAAATATTCAAGGAAAAAAATAAACAGTTTCACCTCAAGGCATTTGACACACTGTAGAGCAAATCTTATTGAAGAATTTGAGTCAAAAAGAAAAAAAATATTGGCAGGTAATTTGTCTTAAACCAATAAAAATATCACATTTTCTTTGTGCTCCCGTAGAAGCATTCAGTGAAGAAACCGTAAACCAGCAGGGATTGCACTAGCACTGGCCTGGAGCCCCCACCCCCTTCTGGAATCAAATTCATAATGCAGTCCTCCATTTGATCCAAACACGGGAGCCCTGCTCAAAGAGAGGCGATTCTTCTCTCGAATTAGGTACATGGCACAGCAGCATCTCACTTGGTTCTTTCATACAAAGTGATCGGTTTATGGCCAAGTGATGGTTAACAGATTAGTGTATGCTTTAAACAAGATGTGCCTCTTCTTCCTCTGCTGCTCTTCTCCTTGTTAAAAAAGGGTGGAAGAGATCTTTAGTCCAAAACTGTTTCACATTTAGTCACGTGACTCACAGACCTGAAAAGAGGCTTTGTCGACATCCTTCAACGCTAAAGCAGATGTTTGGCTTGGGTTTAGACCAGAGTGGCAAAGCCGTACAGTGGGAAACTAAAACAAGAATGCAGCGTAGGGACAAGTGAGAGTAGCTGCACAGAAAGCAAACACAAGCTACTAAGATTTTTATCACATGAAGATGATCAATGATGAAACAGAGAGCAAAACTTCCACCAATCACAGCAGCCTCTGCTCTAAATATTCTTTTTTCATGACACGTTTCCATTCAGGCTAAAATAAGAGCTCAGGCCCTAATCTTGAACAAAACCTTATCTGGTTTTATCAGCTAGGTTGGGCCTCATGCCAAAAGCCGGCACACACCTCCAGAAGGCTGGAGGAACGTCAGGGCTACGATTGGATCCAGATGGAGTTTCTGCTGCCTTGTGAAAACACACTGCCTTATGTTGGCCTTGATCTCCAACTACCATCAACACACATCGAAATACTCATGATAAGAGCCTGTGGAAAAAAAATGGATTGAAGTTATTCCTTCACTATCTGATTTTAACATCGAGATGAGATTTTGATTTGCAGGGACAATTAACGCAAAATAAGTATCTTAAATTATGAAATTGAAACATGGAAAATAAATATGTCAGCTCCTTGTGGTGCATAGCTCGTAACAGCCACTAAATTAAGCTGTTGTTAAAATCTATCAGATCAAAACTAAACAAAAAAGTCTAGGTTTTTACCCTTTAATTGCCAAGATCGTGCATCATGTTACTGATTTAAAAAAAAAATTCAATATGAAAAATTATTAGATTATTTTTATCTTTTATCACAATGTCAAACATTAATAACAACATTGGTGTTGGTGGATTTTTAGTTTTTGTGTAGCACCAAATTTTCATATTTTTTTCCCTCCATGCATTGTTTGTGCCCCATTATAACAACATTTTTGGATTGCAGTGCCATGATAATCATGCATCCTTGATTGTTGGTGGTCATTCCTGTTGGGAAGATGTAACAGTAGATAAAAATTGTGGCCAAAATTAGACTAAAGTGGCTGAAAAGATCAACTCAACACATAAGGGTTAACGCCAGCGTTTTTGTTCTGCTGCGAAGTTGAGATCAATGTTTTTATTGCTCATTAGTTTGAGTCAAGGTCCCTAAATGACCTGGGGACCACATCTGGAATAGTCCTCTTAATGGCAAGAGATATTTGTGTGTGTGGGGGGGGGGGGCATATAGGCATATGATCATAAGGGTGTGCTTAGTTAATTATGAACGATTCTAATAAATACTAATTTAATTCTAATAAATTCTAATTTAATAATAATTAGTGGTGTAACGGTACACTCTGCTCACAATATGATACATACCTTGATTTTAAGTCTACGATACGTTATGCATTAGTTTTTAAACAACTAATGAAACCGTTTACATAACTAGCCATCATTTGCAAAAAAATGATAAAAAAAGTTCTGAGACCACAAAGCTAAGAAGGCTAGTGTCTAGTTTATTTTGTATGAGCGCATTTGATACCATCAGTCCACTAGGGGGTAGTGATAATGGTGCGCCACTATCAGCGAGCGACACCACTTCGTTGTGATTGTGTTAACTGATCTGAACTTCAGAAGACACTCTCTGAGTATTAGGTTAGTATAGAGTTGAACGTGCATTAGGGTCCTTGTGCTTCCCTTGCATCAAACAGAACGCTCCCAGCAAGAGATAATCCCTTTTGTGATATGAGTGGTCCTGGGACGCCATGATACGGAACTATAATCTAGTCACTGTGGAGAGCCTCCTTGCCCAAGACATGGATCTCAGCGCTCAGCTGAGTGTCTTCTGGCCCAGTGAGACACCATTACCAGGATTACCATGGAGCCTCGTGTCAACAACACCCCTTGCTATAGCGGAGAGCCCTGACAGTGTCGATCCTTCATTACCCAGCATGAAGTTATATCCTACTTCCAGCCCAACACCTTCGCTTCAGAGAGAGCCCGTGTTGGAATCATCATTTCACATGTGGGTGAAAAGGCCAGGTTGTGGGCTGCAGCCGTCAAGGCATTTGAAACAGGCTGTTGTCGGTCCTTTTCTGTATTTAATTCTGAGATTATAAATGTTTTTGAGTTTCGTACTCTAACTGCTATGTCAGGGTGGACCGAGGAAGCGCTCTGTACCTGGTTTCTGGAGGGTTTGCAACTGGAGATCCAGGAAGAAATCTATGCATGAGAGTTGCAACACAGATTCGATGACCTGGTTGAGCTGGCCCTGCATCTGGAAAAGCACCTCAAACCCCGCTCACACTTAGCAACCGAGGCTCCGCCCCCTCACTGTGATGTCATCTGGGATGCCATCACCCCTCTCGTGTTTCCCTTCGTGACATATCGACCTGTCCAGTGAGAAATAACAGCGATGCATTACTGGTGGCCTGTGTCTCTACTGTGGCAACCCTGGTCATTTCGTCTTGTCTTGCCTGGTAAAAGCCAACGCTCGCCAGTAGACATAGATTGCCTGGTAATCTTCATTCAAGACCCCATAATCCACTTGCCTGTTAATACCGACCACTTGACTGCTTTGCTCTGCTGGACTCTGGAGCGGAGGCAGACTTCATGGACGAAGACTTCGGCAGAAAGAACGGTATCCCCATCACAATTATCTGGTCCATCGACTCTGTTCACTGTGGACAGAAGCATCCTGCACCTCTCGGTCTCTGGCAACCACCATAAAAAGACTAAGTTCTTGTTCATCAAAACTTCTTTTCCCCCTCATTCTTGGTTAGAAAGTATAACCCCCAGAATATTTGAGAAAATATTTCAATCGTTTCTTGGAGGAAGAGTCATTCTTCTTGTCTGCTGTCTGCCTCTTCATCTGTTTCTTCTATCTCAGAACCGGCCAATCTTGAAGACTGAAATATAATTTTCATTCAAATTTCAGTCGTATTTGCTACCCCATGTCCCACCTCAGTGCACTGTTTCCCAGTTATGATTTCTTGGTAAGGATACAATACCCGCACATTTCTAGAAACCCATGGGTAACAAGCCAACACAATAAATGCATATACTTTTAAAATGTAAAATGCAAATTCACATACTAGAAAAACATAGTAATAGTGACACAATGCTAATTACACTTCATTGGCCAAAGTAGTGTATTGTTGAAATATCAAAACAAGTGCCAGAACTTTCCATTAGGTTTGTCGAATCCAGCCCCAGACACTCTCCAGGCCTGTTCTGATTTAATCTAAAGAGACTGTTCGGCTCTCCTCAGTGTAAGCATTAACTTCACCCAGGGAAACCAGCAAAACACAGGCACACCGTCATCAGGCCACAGCTGCTGCGGATCGGCCAGAGGAGAACCTTTTCACTGGGCAAAAGCTCCTCTTCGGGACTTATTACAGAGTATATGATTTCATTTCCTGCCCAGAGCCAGACAGCAGCAGTCCACAACCCCAGAGAGAACCCAACGGACTTCACAATCAAACCAGTTCAGTCACCTGCCTTTGCACTTTAAACTCCCCACAGCTCTTTCAGTATAGCGGATATTTGTCATGATGTCTGAAAAAAATTAATTTGTACTGTGAATAAATTAGTGCTGTCAATATTAACACATCTATGTATTCAAATAATTAATTAATTAATCATGTACTATTTGCACTTTGAGTTGAGTGTAACTGGTTGAGTGTAAACGCAGTCTCGTTTTACATTCAGTGATTGGTTTGCCAGTCACCAAAACAAAAAAAAATATTTAAAGATAAGTATTGGTGGATGTCATTATGTTTTAAGAAGCAGATGAAGGAGTTTATAAAACTTATGAAAACAGAATGAAGCTAGAACGTCTAGGTTACTTTCGTAACCCCCTTCCCTGAAGGAGGGAACGCAGACAGTATTGCCGAAGTATCGACTGTGGGAAATCCCACCTGGAAGGGGTGGAGCCGAATCTATAACGGGCAAATTGATTTGCGAGTGTAGATGATTAAAGCTTTAATCAGCTCATTCTGCTTTTTCCGAGGAGCCGAACCTACTTACCTCTACCTCAGATTCAGCTGACTCAAGGTGCATGACCAGGGAAAGTAACCTAGATGTTCCCTATCAGTCGAACCCCCTGCAAAGCGCCATGCACCGAGTCCATCCAGCCAGGCCGACTTTAAGCTGTGAAGGCTAGGTGTTAGTCAAGGCGCCTGACTGGGAACTCCTTCTGTCCCTTAGCCCGGACAAAGTCTATTATGGGGTGCGTTGCGCTCCCGCTAATGAGCAGGGCAACCAGAAGGAGTGCACCCCTGATGTGGAACAGGGATGCGCGGAGACCGCATCGAGACCTGATAAGGGCTACCCGCGAGAGAAGCGTTCTGCCGGCTATAAAAGGGGGCAGAATCGAAGGTCATCGTTCCCCACCCAGGTAGGGGAGGGAACGGAAGGGGTAATACAAACTCACCTGATAAGGGGCTTTGTATAGAATACATAGACCGGGCCACCCAGGCTTGGGGGGTCCGTAAGCCCGGACCCGAGTTCTGTAGGGATCAGGCCCAACGGCAAAACCTAAAGAACCTAGCAGAGCTGACTGCTCCGCTCAGTCAGATGTCAGTCAGGGCTGACGAAACCTTACCTGCTTTGGAGGTTTTAATAAAAATAAAATAAAGTTCCCCTGCACTGTTCATTCTTCATCCAGTAGGCCACCATGGCAATGAACCTGAAAGATAATCAAGTTAAAAGTCTCTAAAAGATCAGTGTTTGCTTTGGAGTTTTCAGGAGACTCAAAGGGAGTTTCACATTATCATTTCTGAAAGCTTTCCAGATGGCTACTATCCTTCCACCAAATCCTCTGTTGCTCAGAGTGTTATTGTCTGGAAAAGCTGGACCACGTCACTTATTTACCTGAGGGGCTGCTACACCGCTCTGAATACATCACACACACCAAGATAGATGTTTGGACTGGATGAATTCCCTTTCTTTGCACTGAAAGAAGAATTTATTCTCCTGTAGGTCCACATAAAGATGATTCAAGAAACCCAAGGGCTCTGTTACATACAAGCTTTTTAAATACCCATGGAAAAATGTCAAGTGAAATTATTTGTGCATCTGGACCATTTAAATGAACTTAAAGAAAGTCATGGAAAAAAATCACAAATATTTGAATCTGAAATGAATGAAAAACTTGCTAAAATCGTTTTAGATGGAAGAGACGAAGTTTAAATGACCATTAAAGCGCTGTCCATCAGTTAGCCGGTTATGTTCGCAGGGTTCTACTGGTGCTGTTATCATTAGGAACTAAATTCTATTTTCTAAAAAAAAAACAATTCTTCGCCTCATTTATTGCCAGATTTGACATCTTTCATCTGGTAGTGGCTCTTGATATTACATTTCTTGCATAGCAGGCAAATTAGTCAAACACTGTTATTTCATATTTCAGTGGAAAAAAGCTTTTTCAAATTTCCACTTGCTCTGGAGGCTGCTGTCTTTACTTTTAACTTTGTTAGAAACAGTTTAGACTGGAAATATATACAAAGCTGAACAGTGCAGGTAGGTGCCATATTTGTCGCGCCTAAACTGGAACACGCAATAAGGAACTATTTCCAAGACTTTATTTACACCATATACAGGCTGAACAGAAATATGTCATCCCTCAAAGAGATAGGTTCTCAGTGTGGTTGAGTGATTGTCTGTGTGAAGATAGAGATGTTGTCTAGAGAGGGCGATGAGGAGGGAAGAATAAAACCAGAAGAGACACAGGACTAAAGGCAATGGACCAGGAAGTCTGTTCACTAATGTGGGAGTCAGGAGTGATTAACTGCAGGTGTGTTAATTGAATGAATGGGTCCATGATTGCTGGCGTCCAGGATTGTGTCGTTCATCTCCCATTCTGTCATGTCACGTGTATTCCCATGTGTGTCTCATCATATTGATTATTTCCACCTCCTTGTTTACCTTGGCTCTCTTGTGTATTTAAATGCCAGTTTCATTGTCCGGATGTCAGTTATTGATGTTTACTGATGTTACTTTCTTCCAGTTTCCCCTAAGCTCCTAGTCGTTTCTTTGGTTATTAAAGTTGACTTATTTTCTGTTTTTGAGTTTCAACTTGCTTCCTCTCGCTTCCATGAAGCAGCATATAACCGAATAACCAACTGAACAACAGCTATGGTTTCCTTGCCTACGGTGCATCCTGGTGTCCAGGAACCAGATCCTAGGCACCAGATGTCAAGATCTGGGCTGTGTGCTCTGGGACTCCTTATTTCCCTGGCCGTGTCTGTTCCTTCTGCAGCTTCCGCTCCAGATCCTCCAGCAGTTCCCTGGCGGGACCTGTCCGGGAGCATCTCCAGGACGAAGAAACTCCGTTCACCCACCCCGGGGCCAAGAAGCATTATATGACCAGCGCTCCAACAACCTTCTGGCTCCTCTTTGGGGGGTTGTCGCCTTGGCTGCACCTGCACCTCTCCCTATAGTGACTGCTCCGGGAAGCCTGGGCAGGCCTCCTACCTCTCCTCGTCATGTCTGAGGTGCGGACACCCGTTTGTGGTACGATGCTGATACAGCTGTGTCGCCCACCATTTCTTTCTTGTCCAGTCTGGTCCTCCAAGTCACAGAAACCTATCGGACGTATGGCTCTTCAATGGAGTTTCCGGCTCTAAGGGGACTCCGGAGCATCTACTTCTCACCTGGGAAAACTTTTTGGTTGACTCTCCTCTATATCGACACAGTGGGTAACCGGTAACCTTCCTGAAAGGAGTTTGCATGTTCTCCCTGTGTTTGCACGGTTAATTGAATAATCTAAATCCCCCTTAGGTGTGAACGTGTGAGTGAATGTTGCCCTGTGATGGACTTGTGACCTGTCACTGGTGTAACCCAGACTCTCGCATGATGTGCGCTGAATATAGGCACCGGCAGACCCCCATGACTTCCAAAAGGGAATAAGCGCATTGGAAAATGAATGAATGCTACTTATTATTTTAAGGGGAGATGTTGAATCAGACACTATTAAAGAGGTGAATTGTTCTTTAAAATGTACATGAAACTTAAATTTTACATATAGTAGCATCTATTTTTTTTACCAAATAAAATGATGATACTTGCCTCTTATTGGTCACACATTAGCTGAGTTTAATGTTTGCTTCACATCTTTGCATCTTATTTGTCACAATTTCAGTACTTTAACTAAAGTTCATTAGAGTTTGTGCTAACTGTAAAAAGTTGCCAAAACAAGCCCTTTGCTTTTCTCCACTAACCCATGGACTTCCTGTAATATCTCCTGCATCTTTCCACACCACTGTCAGCAACCGGCAGCTTTAAAGCAGATAGATACATGCCAAAAACAGCCTGCTCACCCTCACTAGGACTCATCCCTTTCCCTTCACTCATTCCCCTGACAAGACGTGGGCGCCTGGAACATTAACCTGAAATGTTGTCACATTCCCAGCTGTCATCAGGCCTGGCTAATAGCAGCGGCATGCTAGTGTTGTGTGCAATTCAGAAAGGAGGATTAGCTGGCCAACATGCTTCAGTCTAATGGTGGCTTGTTGTATTTCTGAGCACTTACACTGTTGTCTCTGTAGCATTGAGAGAGAGAGGGGTGCTTTTAGATACGTATGAATGTGGGTTGAAAGTAGTCATGGCACAGAACATTTAAGGACACTAAACTGTGCTTGTTTCTCATGGGAAAAGTACACAGCACAGCTCTCAATGCTTGCCATCATGGTGGTGAAACTGCAAACATTATTATATTATCATATACAGTGGTACCCCGAGATACGAATGCTTGGAGTTACGAAATGTTCAAGATGCGAAAGGTCTCACAGGAAATTTTTTGCTTTGAGATACGAACAACTACAAGCAGTTCCTCTGTATTTTCTGCTTGTTTGTCTCACATCGTGCTGCGCTTCTGCGTCCTTGCGCTCCTTTCTCCCTTTGAAGTAAGTGTACTTTAAGGGGCTGATACGCCTTTAAATCAGTTTTAAATCGAGCAAAACATTTTTTATAGATTACTAATAAGGTGTTATAACAACTGTTAGAGTCAAGGTGTCGTAAAAGAAATAACGTGGAAAGTGCTGTTCTGTAGCGCAACCCAGTTACGCGTTCACAGGCTCAGTACTGTCTGCGCTTGTGCTTGAAACCGTGTTGGTGTCAGTAATTTGTGAAATATCTCGAGAAACTTTCATACGTAAGGTCTTCCGCCACCTGTTCGACCTCCTCCAACACATCGCCTCACTCTCAAGGTAAGGTTTCACATTTGTGAACATATTACGTATTTTGCATGTGTTTTATTATCATTTATTACATTAACAATGTGTAGATTTAAGGATTGAAGAAACGTTACTTGATTTTTCTCTGGTTTTCCTTTTTTTCTACTTCTACTGTTGTTTCTGAGAGCCCTTGCATGGATTAGGCGTTTTACATGTAAAACTTGCTTCGAGATACGAAATGTTCGACATACGAACGTCACCCTGGAACGGATTATATTCGTATCTCTGGGTACCCCTGTATTATTACACGAGTTCAGTAAACAGCAAGATGCTTATAAAACATACATATTTCGTGTTTTAAATGACTGCTATTAACATGTTGGTTACAAAAGCCCAATGTAGACTAGAGGTGTATCGATACATACCTCAATATTATAATAATGTCTACAATAATAATAATGTCTACAATATGCATCACAATATTTTACACTAATTGTAATCAACTATTGAAATTCTTTATTTAATCAAACCATCATTGGAAAAAAGTGATTTTAAAAAGTTTTGAGACCACAAAGCTAAGAAGGCTAGCGTCTAGTTTGGTTTGTATGAGAGGATTTGATATCATCCATCCACTAGGGGGTAGTGATAATGTTTGCATTAAGTGATCTTTTTTTACTCTTTTATAATCTTTCTCATTTAAAATGTGAGTAATTGATAATTGTCCCCTAAATATGGGGGCACTTCCTTAAGATAAACTTTTGGAAACGTTATATTTGAGATCAAAATAAAGCAATAGATAAATAGCAATACATTCTAGTCCAAAACAGCCGCTGTGGTTGGCACATACACAGGCATATTGTTAATACATACATGTTTAAAAAGAAAAGTACATATAATATTGGACCCCAATGAAATTACTCAGATGACCCAAACTCATTATTATTTTGGATTTCACCCCCCATTAATCTAAAGGTGCTTAGAAATGTCCTGCAACCACAAAAATCCTCAAAAAAGAAAAACTTGTGACCCAGACTTCATTATGTGGTGGTTCCATTCGGCCAGGATAAACTTGGCTTGTGCTGGCCACACTATGTTTTGTGGAGGGAGTTATGGGATTTTTACGGTATAATACCTTTAAGAAGCATTATGGAAACCTAATGTCTTACTATGTCAATTCCACTTTAATGATGATGTGCAAAAATATATGGAATTATTACCCTCAACGACATTTCTCTGGGTCAAAACAAAAAGTCATCTATCATATTCACATTGTTTTTTCCCAAGTACTTTTCGAAGATAATATTTTAAGAGACAGAATGCCGGTGCGATTTCTTACATCCTCCAAGCAACTGAATATAACCTAAAGTACAGGTCCATAAAACCGCTGTGCTCTGCTTGTACGAGACTTCTGACTGTTTCTGTTGGCACAGGCACTCACGGCTTTACACACGTACACACAGAGTGAGAAATTATGACTGGCTTACACAGAGCTTGAGATATCAACATTACCCAACATTCTCCATAACCCATAGCTATGGCGTTATTCATGGTTGCAGCTTTAGCAAGCAAGTAATGTGTTATTTTCCTGAACACCTAAAAAGCAGAGATTAGCCAGAGATAAGTGCATTTTTAGTGAAATGCTTTAATGTGCTACAATACAAATGGTTCTATCTGTACAATGGTATTATTAGTGGCACATACAAGCTGTGTGTTAATCCAGGTTTGGAATCCTTCGAAGGTTACAGAATACCTAGCCTCCGACTGTACCAACAGTTAGCATACATCACATCACATTCAGCTGGCTATGTACAATGTATTTACTCATTTTTTTGTGAAAATGCAAAGCCATGCAAGATGGTAGAAATGCATCCTCCTATTTCAGGGAAAAGGAAGGTGCATTTTAAGAACCCTTTGAGTTTTGGTGAAATGGGAGAGCCGTCTAGCAGCGTGGTGATGTAAGCAGCCTTGAAATACGCACTTGGGAGGATCCAGCACATGGATTGAGACACAGCTACAGAAAGGGGTTTTGAACCTACCTCCAGTTGTATAGAGGGTGGCAAGCTGGACATGTAAATTTGAGATGCACAACAAAGTTTGAGTTGAGACTTCTTGTACCTATCCACTATCCTATCTAAATAAAGGCAAAAAGGTCCAAAAAAGGTGAATCATTGTGGTCACACTGACATATTACATTGCGATTTCAGTGTTCCGGCCAAAATAGTTGAAGGGCCCAAATGTGTTATGTTTTAATTTTTATATCTTCATCATATTGATGTAAAACCTGAGGATAGGCTTCTTCCATGAAGCTACTCAAGCAGAGCGGGTGAGTAAAATGAGTTTTTAATGTCCACAAACACCCATGAGCACCATTCATAAGGGATGAAATGTATGACTCGTCGCTTTGATCCATTTCAAAACATAGAGTGGATTATTTTGATTATGATTCTGTTTCATTCCGATCTCTTTTCGACACGACTCATCACTAAACTGCTCAACTGGCCACCCGTCCAAATGCAAAACCACAGCGTTTGATTTAATCCAACATAACCCCACATAAAAAATGTCCTTAAACGACCAGCTTTAGCACAAAAGAAAGCAACAATTGCATGATTTGCCAGATACAGGGCGACACCATGAGAACTGTGCTTTATTAAATCAGCTTTACTAACATTGACATATGCCAGAAGACACAGAGGAACTGGCAGAGCAAATAAACATAGCTTAAAAAGCCAAAAAAGAACTTAAATTGAAGTTCATATTAGAACCATTCCTGCTTGGTGCATGCAGAAGAAACATAGAGCCACAGCTTCTCCTACCATTGTGATGCCAACAACACTCAACTCTACCTGTCTTTCCATTCTGATGACTAGGGTTACAACTCGCATAACAGTCTGAATGATTTTTCAACATGGAGCAGTGTTTCCCCTAGGATCATGGCCTTTTGGGGGGGAGGGGGGTTGTGGTGTTATGGGTGGTGCAGCAAAACACTCACACAAACACTTAATAGTGTTTATATGTTCCTTTTAATTGCAGTATACCAATATATTATAATGTCTGAACAATTACTGTACAATAACTAAACAACTGTACACTGAACTAAACACTAAACATCAGATTTATTTTAATATGTTAATTATTCACAAAGTGTGCAGCTTTTGTCACTGCAGTGCATCTTTCTGGGCTTCTGAAAGAACATTTCCAGAGCATCTTGGTATGGATAGTCTGAAACTTCTGGCCCATTTATTGCGAATGTCTGTTTTGACCTGTAAATACATTAACTGTTAGGCTTTAAAAGTGATAACTGATAGTAACAACAGTAAAAATCAACTTAACATAGTGATAGTTTAAAGCAGGTAATGCCATTGTATAACTAACTAGCTAGCTATTAATTAAGCAATTTATTTATCAATTCGTTCATTCATGCTTGTGTGTATTTACTTACTTACTAAGATCAGTCTTGTACAGCCAGGGGGAGTATTTCCTCTCTGACAGCCAAGCTGGGTCAAAACCTGTCGTTCTGTGGTGGCTAGACTTTTGCTGCTTGTCAGGGGCAAGACATGCAGCACTTGGGCTCTTTTCTGTACTTTGATTCGGAGTAGGAAAGCTACACCGGCTGCTGCTCGCAGCAGAACACGTGTTGTCCTCGTCACCACCTTGGGAGCGTTTAAAGTAGTGATGTGTCGTTCAAGAACGATTCGTTCTTTTTGAACGAATCTTTAATGTGACTCCGTAGGAACGAGTCGTGTTGGAGAGGGATTCGTTCATTGGCGCATGCGCATCATTCTTGTGGTTTTCCGAGCGTAACCCGTTCATCATCAATGACAGAAGACCGAAAAGACCCGAATGACTCGAAAGATGAACTAATCTTTTCTGTTTCCGGAACCCGAAAAGATTAGGTCTTTTTGCGAGTCTCTCCGAAAGATTATGTCTTTCAGCGAGTCTCCGGGTCATTTCGTTCTTTTGTCACGTGACCGCGCCACAACGTTAGGCAAAGCCAGTATGCAAATATTAGTTCATGATTAGCGAACGATTACTATTATTTTTATATTTATTACTACTACTGCTATTAACAGTTTTTGGTGCTCAACACATAATGTGTTAAAAAAGACTTAATTTGTTCATAAAATCATTTTCAGATATTTTAAATACTTTATACACACTCTTGGATTGTTTATTTTTTTTTAAATACAACCTTAAAAAGATAAATCAAAATATACTTATACAACAGAAGACATTTAAAGTGCAAAACAAGCTGTAAAGTTATACAAATAATTTTTAAAATAAAAAACACGTTTGTGCCAAAAGAGCTATATAATAATGATAAATAAAAAATAAATTAGAATCAAAAGATACTAAATAACATTAACATATCAACACTAAAATCACAATGTAACAAACAAATTATTGGACATTTAGCAAATTATGAGCCGGAAAGAGAAAAGACCGAAACGACTCGGAGACTCGCAAAAAGACCTAATCTTTTCGGGTTCCGGCTCATGGCCACTCCGTAATGTTATCCAATGCAGCATGAGCCGGAAAGAGAAAAGACCGAAAGGACCCGGACTCGCTAAAAGAACGAATCTTTTCGGATCCCGGCACTATAGCGGTCACGTGACAAAAGTGCTAAAGAAGCCAGTCGGACTGAGTGCACGGACTGCACACGTTAACATCAGAGTGAAGTAATTTTGTGTCGAACAAAAGAGATTTAAATCTAAAGAAGACAGATCAGAGTTTGGGTAAACCAGACTAAAAGACCCAGGTAGGCTTTAGTAATATATTTATATTCATTTTAAATTTAGCATTATAGTTTTGTCTTATTTGTAGTGTGATTCGCGTTTGTGTATAAAACGCTAGTAGATGTGGAAGTACACACAACATTTATTGATATTTTAGTAAAATGAACGAAATGACTCGAAAAAAGATCCGTTCATTTTACTGGACGAGACTCAAAGAACCGAATCCGTAAAATGATCCGAACTTCCCATCACTAGTCTCTGTCCGCTGATGGGTGTGTGTGTGCGCGCATACGGAGGACAATTGTAAACGCGCAAACGTTGAGACAGAAATTACATGCCATCGTATAAATAACATAATGCTATTTAGTTTAATAAAAGAAAACAGCAAAGACCTGTTATATATAAATTACGTCTGTCGTTTTTCGACGAAAATAAAATAAAATTAACTTGACCTTCAAGGGGGGCGGGGCGCCCCCCTAATATAATGGTAAGGGAAAC
>SRMA01026836.1:0-27523 GCA_007224835.1 Danionella cerebrum | reverse complement strand
TTGTTAAAATGAAAAAAAAAAAAAAAAACAATTACACCCTCAACTATTTTTAACTTCTGCTTCTTTGCTTAGTTAAATGTTCCCGCTATGGAATTTTCCTGTGTTTGCAAGTAATCACAAAGCTGTGAGTTACAAGAGATCTTTGTGATTATTATATGCAATTGACGTCAGACTGATGAAAACCATTAATGTATTGACTGTTCCATACAAATAGTAGATTTTCCAAACCCATAGGTGTAAAAAACAACAACATCTAAGCAAACAGAAAACACTTGTTACTGTGTCACGCACGCAGCAAGTGCAGCCGTAAACTCTCCTCGCAAGTCAATATTCTACATTCAACTGTCTTGCCCACTGACAAGTTCTAGAGTGTTGCCGCTGAGCCAGTTGAGTCACTGGAGCTTGGCTGGCCTGTCCTCAGGAAGAACGTGCTGGGCGCATGGATCCAGTTAGCTCAGAGCCCAGAGCATGACGAATGCACCAGCACAGGAGAGATCCCATACCTCTGGTGTGGAAACCTACGTGCCACCAGACTGATTGAGGTGAAAGCACTCCAAATGCACTACACAGAGATGGGCACTCGCCTAATCTGCTCACCACCATCTCCTACAGCCACTGAATGACTCTATTTATAATTATATGGGGTGCCACCATTTTATTCAACAGTGCCAGTGTGAATGTGTCTCTTGCGCCCCCTGACTACAATAAACAAACAATTAGTTTGTTCCAGTCACACAATGGAAGAAGTAGAGACGATTTTTAGCCACTTGCAACTTCACACCAGATTATTTGTTGAGAAAATCCAGGTCAAATGCCCCTAATCCAAGAGGCAAACACAAGTCCCCTTCAGCACATTAGGGTTCCCTTGTTATTTTCCTGATCTCACATCGCACTCTTTAGTACGTAATGAAAGGGATGGCGCGAATAAACACTGACCAAGGCCCCCTCTGACGCAACTCTAAAGCCAGTAGAAAAGCGAGCAGGCTGAACTGTACCGAGTTGTGCAGGTGAAACCGCCATTAGTGGTAGACTGGGTAAAATGAAAGACCAGAATTAGTGACTGCTGAGGTGCTTAGAACTAAAAGGAAACGCCAGGTTGCCAAGGCCAATCAGCTGCCTTCAAGTAATATATAACCGCTGACAGCCACAAATAATATTACCACTAGACAAAAGAACAGTGGAAATGCATTTTCTATAAGGATTAACACACACACATAACTGACAGAGAGTAATGGAATTTTATTGAAAGGTGTAGCACTATAACTTAATCTGGTGATGATTCTCAGCAGGTTCTCAGTCTCGGTTTAAGAGGTAGTCCAGAGTCCACGGGAACCCAGGTGAGTAACCAGGTGAGGCCATAAACCAGACAGGAAGGTCTTCACAGGTGAGTATGAATCGAGGTATAGCAGGTGATCCCAACTCAGCATTCAAGCCAGGGATGGAGATCACATAGGAGAACTCGTCAGGTGTTCGGGAGAGTCTGACATGAGAGCAGAGTTATGCCGGTTGTACTGTAGCTGATTGGCTGATGAGGTGATTGCTTTCAGGTGGTTATGTTTGAACAGGGACATGGGTACTGACAATTTGAGCACTTATCAGGCTCTAAAATGTTTGGGGAGGGGGAATTTCAGAAGCCCTCTTATGGCCCTATTCTTATCAACAGGACATCACACATCTGACCGAACAAGTGGTGCCAATGAAAAAGAGGTTAGCACTGCCATTTTGGATTAGTTTTTCGCAAGGAGAATGACCAATAACTGCTGGCACTTCTGATGACGTGAGTAGGCTGCTCGGTGGCGCTCATCACATATTACCATAGCGACTTTGTACAGGAAACAGGAAAGAAATAGCACATTTTTTTTTTACAGCTGCCTGTGATCAGCCCCCAAAGTATAAACCGCTCAACATCCATGATTGTTTCTGTGTCTCAATCCAGAAGTGTGCATCCTCCTGGGTGTGCATTTCAAGACTACTTATTCATGCAAAGGCCATCTAATTTCACCAAAACTTGAAAGATCCTTCAAATGAGTCTTCCTTTGAGATTATTGGCCACCTCACACTTCCAGGTACAGTACACCGTATCTGATAAACCCGCCATTGTGTAACTTTAAGGTCTCAAAATCACACAAAATAGGAGTGAACTGTAACTTAAACCAAAATGAAGATAATGTGACTCAAAAAAACACGTTAGGTTTACGGTTAGGGTTAGGTTTCGGTTTAGGAAAAGGGTTGGGGTTCAGGGTAGGCTTATGATCTGCGGTGGGGCTGTCAGTTGGTACAAGTGAGAGAATTGGGGGAGGGAGTTAGGGGGAGGGGAATTAGGGTTAGGGTTGGGATTGGATCTAGATTTAGTCACTCATAGAACTTTTAAGTGGCACACACCAGTCATTCCCGCAGTGGACCCCAGAGATCTCTCCTCAGTGAAGCCCTAGATGTGAATGTAGAAATTACCAAAGGGGCAGTAGTGGGGGAGGCCTCGCTTGGTTGAGGGTGGGTAGTTTTGAGTGGGGGACAAGCCCAGAGCCCGTGGGAGGTTAGGGTTAATTCAAGGTTTAGGGTAAGGTTTAAGGTTAGGGTTATGGTTCACTGCTACTACCTCATTTGGGTTTTCGTGGTAGCATTGAAGCCACAAACAGTAGTGAAAAATGATTTAGGGGCGCGGCTGGACTGGGCACACATGGCTCGATCCTTACTAGACCCTTTTACTGCATGCTGCAATCAGACCCAACTCCAACTCACCAGTCTAGAACTCTAACAAAGTAAACAGCTCATGGAAGAGAAATCCATCTAGAAGCAAAGTTTACTAGAACTGAGAATCTACTCCTATGCTAAACACAAAAAAGACAGGGCGAATTTATAGAGTGCTCTGGTGCTAGTTTACTGCCACAAAAAATATATACCAAGGACCAAAAGAGGAAGTGGGCTGAGATCCTGCACCAGGAGCTATATGACAAAGCACACAATATATTTGTGTTAAATTCTGTCAAAATTTAAAAACATGACGTTAAAACAGTAACACACATAGCCAATTAAATGTGTACTAAATATTGATGCATGTCATTATAAGAAGCAGACAGAGGAGTTAATAAAATTAAAACAGGAAATCATCCCACAGGGAAATGTGGCCAATGCAACTAAAATCAAATAGGACAAGAAACAAAACAATTAAAAATAACACTAGAAAATGTATTAATGAAGAAAATACTTAAAGTGATCTTAACGTTTCTCCAAAACATAAAAATTCGATATAAAATATAAAAGAATCACTTAGAGCAAAACATTTTCATTTTTTTCACATCCAAGCTACTGATCCAGCATGTGGCGCTAATGCACCATAACCAAACTGCCAAAAACAACAGAAGAAGAAGAGGCTAGACGTCCCGTTTACCAAGGGTTTACCAGAGGCTGGGTAAGTGGGATCCTCGAAAGGCTACTAGAACCTCGATTGAGACACAGCTGTGTTCTTTGATTTCTTCTCTTTCAACGTCTTCTTCTTTCCTGTTTCCCCATGTGGTGCAATGTGCATCTGTTGTACTGCAAACGCCATCTTAAGGCAAGGAGTGTCATTGCATCAATATTTCCTTGACCCAGACTAATCAGCACCTTGCTGAGAAGCCATTTGAAGATTTGTGTAAATCTCACAGTACAAGTAAAATATAACTCTGAATGTGTCAGCGCTACAAGACTTTTGGTTGATTCATTGATTTCAACTTTATGAGAACAGAGAATAGTCTGTAAGTATCTCTCAAATATGATTTGTGAACAATTCTCATAAAGGCACATCTGAACCTTTTTAGTTTCCTCAGAAAGTTTGAAGCTGTTATAGATGTAAAGATTGGATCTACTTCGTATTTAACTCCAGGGAATTAGGAGGGACTCAGGTTAATACGTGCCTAAGTGCAGAGGTGATGGTTTCTTTAAAATAGTGGGTTTGTTTAAAAACTAATGACTCAAAACTTTTTTTGCTGGTGCATGTAACTCAAGCTTGAACTCCAGAAGGAACTCATCTTCAAAAATAATTAAAAGCATTCATCAAACTTGGAATGGTCCAATGCGCTAACCTTCTGAAAAGAAGGATGAAACTATTTTCATTTATGATGGCCAAAAGGGGACACTAATGTCAATCTTAGACTCAGATTTCACTACATGGACAATAATGGACAAACCCATTACTTTTTATAGAGAGGCACTAACCTATTGACCTTGTAGAAGGAGCAACGTGACAGGACACACTTTATGATGGCAGTGGTGGCAGGTCATGTTTTATTAGAAGCATGTCCAGACAGGTTTACTGGTGGTAAATTCTCATCCCATTGATTGCAGATTTTCTAGATTTACCGCAGAAACTCAAGCCAGTTATCTTGCAAGAAGACCACAGGGTCTAAGAGTCACATTCATTTACTTTAAAAAGCTTTGTTTTGATTTCAGTGGAGGATTTGAGCACTTCCATCTCTCTGTTGTTCAGACAATTTGTTCTCAACGGACCTCATCAAACTGCTCAGCTGTCCTGACTCTATATTGGTTTGCCTATAAGGCTGTGTTTTCGTCGTTTTCAGCTGTTTGACTCGAAATCCGTGGCTACATTTCCTACAGAGCTCAGACCATTATAAGATTGTGCACACCAATGCTTGTGTTTAAGTAAAAGTTTGAATATGTAATGGCTACATGTACAAACTGGAAAACCATACACAGCCAGGGAATCCCAAACATTTTAGGGACAAAAATGCAAGCTAAAAATATACACCAGATTTTTATGGTTTCCATGAAAGCCATTTGAAATGAGAAAGTGATTTTTTTTTTTGCAGTTCATGACCCACTTGAATCATTTTTCAGCTATAAAAACTTTACTAAACCTTAGCAAAATGTTTGCTGTTTGTTTACGCAGGAAATACAACAATTCACACCAGTGTAAGCTTTCCACGGATATGTACAAAGCATGCTCTTCATCTACCTCCACTGAAGGACCTTTTATGGTAGGAAAGGTAACGTTTACAAATGACATGAAAACATATAGAGGAAACTGGCACATTTTATTAAGAATACGAAAAAGGATAAGAATAACTAGGTGGCTAATGTTTGTACACAAATGTAGGACCAAATGCAAGTTACTCACAATATTTATTCAAAACTCAGAGACAGAGTTCAATGCAGGCTAAGTTCACTCAATAAGGTTTAAGTATGAATGGCCCGATGACGCTCAGTGATAGTGGAGAACCAGAGATAGAGGACAGTGGAGAGCCTCCCAGAGTCTAACAACCACCGTATCCAGAAGAGGAAAGAACACGGAATCAAATGGGGGAACACAGAGATCCAAGCACTGCAGACAGGACAAGACCCTGGACTGAAACGAGAAGTGAATCAGGTAGGAAGTGATATCTCAAAGAGCCGGTTTGACAACGGTCAGACAGAGTGAGAAGAGATAAAGGGTGGAACAGAGACCGTCCCTTTTCTGTCCGACCAAATGAACCCTCTACCCAAAAGAATCCCTACAGAGGCTTAATTAAATTATCAGTTTATTGAAAGCTGCCACAATTAACTGGACAATTAACCCCACTAAGCTGACCGACTGGAATGGAATGTTGACTGGACTTAAAACTGTCGGGACTCATTCAGTGGTCTGTGACCGCAAACTGGATAACATCGCAGAGAGACTGACAGCTATGCATGGATGTCGGATAAAATGGAGACCGGTGATGGACAGTAAAAATCTGTGGAAATGTTCAACTTTTGACGCAAATGAACTTCTCTCATCTGGCTTTCCCTCATCTACTCTGGCCTTGAAGGTCACAAAGGGGCCGGGTTGCAGCTGGGGGGGTGGCTCCACTGCGCCTGGTGTGGACTCCCTCTCAGACCTCTTCTGGTCTCCTTGTCACCTCTACCACCTCCCTCCCCCGGGCTGTGCGGGTGGCAATGGTCGCGGGTGGGGCCTGCTGTAATGGCCCACCGGGTCACTTCGGTCTGGTTGCGGAGCTGGTTCTATGTCGGATCTCGCAGTGCACTTGGGCATAGATGAGTGAGGGTGATACATGGGAAGTTGGTCGGCCAGCTGTGGGTTGGGTCTGCCGTCCCTGGGCACTGCGTGCTGCAATCGCTTGTTTGTTTGCTGCCGGTTCTCATTCGATGCGGATCGGGTCAGTGTGTGTGGTTTGTCCAGCTCGCTGTTTGTGTTCTTTGATATTTTTTGTATTTATCTTCTATTTTAAAGTGTACAACATCATTATGACCTCACATGTATCATTGGCTGTGTATGTATGTGTATTTGAACATGTATGTATATGTGCCTGAATATACAAACCGTGAGAACTGTTCTGCATGAACTATAACAAACGGACATGGTTTGTCTGGGTAGATGCTCTGTATATATGTGTGTTGTGCAAAAGCTGCAAATGGGACAAAAAGAGCTGTAACTAGGACTTATCCATTATATTCAGGTAGGTATTTATTTATTTTATTTGTATCCGTTTACTTATTTTTTTTATTTTTATTATTATTATTTTTTTTTATTATTTATTTTTTTTATTTTATATTTTTCTCTTTTCCTCTTCTTTTCTTTCTTTTTCACTCGTGAACCTTTCCCCCTCACCTTTCCCCAACCCTTTGTTCACTCCCCCTTTCAGTCCAATGACCTGACACAACTGATATAAACTGACTCGCAGGAACCACAACTAATAAATATTTACATACATTCAATGCTCCAATCCAGAGGAGAAAACTCCACACCAGGTGTTTTACTCCCCTGGAGAAAGTAAAACTGTCCAACTCAGCAAGGCATATCCTCTCCCATGTGATGGCTTTTGAGCAGGTCAGGACAAGGTAAAAAAATAAATAAATAAAAAAAAAAGAAGTTTGTCGGTTCGAGGCTCACCGGTGACCTCCCTGGATGGAGTTTGCATGTTCTCCTTGTGCTTGGGGTTTCCTCTGGGTACTCCAGTTTCCCCCACAATCCTAAAAAACATACGATAAGGTAAATTGAATAATCCAAGTTCCCCTTAGATGTGAATGTGTGAGTGAATGTTGCACTGCGATGGACTGGTGACCTGTCCAGGGTTGGAAAATGAATGAATGAAATCAGTTTCAGTTTGTTATTTATATTTTTGTGTATACTTTTGTTTGGTTGTTGGTTTGTGGACTGGCACCCCTGCTTCCATGTGGGCTGGAGATCTCCCGTGACCTCGAAAGGGAATAAGCAGGTTGTAAAACAAATTAATGTGAGAATGAATGGTTGCTATGGTAAACAGTTTGGTTGCTAGGAAGCTGTCAGTAATGTCAAAATTGTTACTATGATTAGCATGAGGAATCACAGGTCCAGAGGTGAGGTCATCAGGTGGGTGTTCACAGGCGAGTATTCCACCAGTTCCACCAGGCAGCACAACAGCTATGGTGCGCCCAACTCCAGTATCCAGCCGATGGTGGAGATCGCAATCCAGTTAAGAGACTTCCAGGAGCTGTCTTCGGATCTAATAATAACACACACAGGGAAGTAGCACAGGTAACTCAGCAAGCGATTCAGGAACCTGTGGCAGGTTGGCTGTGTTGAATGGCTGATGAGGTGATCGTGATGTCAGATGAGTGTGGTTTTGGCTGAGGGGAAGATTGCGGACAGGTTTTGGAGGAGGATTTTTTTTTTATGAAGCGAAAAGCGAATAACAATATGTTGGCTTTTACAAACCCACATGATAATGCACGCAAAAGATTACAGTACATCAAAAGAAAATGGGAAGTATCTTCAGAAAAATGGAATCTAAAGCAGCAAGAGTCAAATCTTTTAATTCTAGATAAATATAGACATTACAAAACATAGAACTGTGTAGAAAATATTGCTTTTAAATGACTGCATTTCATTTTACCAAATAAAAATGAACAGATTAAATTTCTATGGCACAAAAATTAAAATTTATGATAAAAAAGTTACAGTACTCTCTGAGTAATAAAATGAATACATCCTAAATTATGTTTCATCATAAATAAGCATCATAAATATTTCAACAAATAAAGCTGATTAAACGCACTTAATACTAGTTTGCATTTTCACTGTGAGCTTTCAGTGCTGTTGGTTTAACAATGAGACACACAAAGTTCTTGTTTTTCCTTTTTTCTCAGGGAAGTTGCTATTTTTTTGGGTGATTTGTGTAAATTCCATCACATACAGTAAGCAAAGACTTCTTCTGCACCCTCTCATTTCATTATTATATGGTTGAATGCTTAGATCACAAGGTAAGATATTCTTCATACATAGAATAGATTTCCAAAAGTGTTTGGAACTGCCTTTAGATGAATACTAACACAATGAGGACACACAGGTATTAATCCACTGGGTTTAACATTACACTGGACCACCCTTTGCAGCTACAAAATATTCAACTCTTCTGGGAAAGCTTTCCACAAACTTTAGAAATGTGTTTATAGGAATTTTTGATTATTCTTCCAGAAGCACCAAGCACTGAGGTTGTCTTGAGAAGGCCTGACTCACAGTCCTCTCTGTAATTCATCTCAGAGGTGTAAAGTTGAGGTCCGATAACCCGGTTTCAGGCCAGTCAAGTCCTTCCACACTAAACACATCCTTCCTTTACAGACATTACTTTCGTGCAAAGTCATTTTGAAACAGGAAAGTGCATGCCCAAACTGTTCCCATAAAGAAGAGTTGCCCAAAATCGAATGGTGTTTTGATTACGCCTGAGCTAATTTCACTGGAACGAATGGTATAGATATATCAGGGATAAAGAAGGCTATATATAAATATATCAGCCCAGACTCTGAAAAAAAGAGTCTAATCACACTATAATCCCCCTAGCATTAGTTGACACAATATAGTCACTCTGTGCAACTACTAAACCCACACTCATGAGTAGAATTGGAAGACAAAGAAGAATTCCACAGAAAGAAACACAAGAGTTGTTCCAGAGTTCAGTGTTGAAGTCATCATTCATTCATTTTCCAATAAAAAAAAACAATATTTTATTCCCTTTTTCCAGGGCCTGCTGGTGGGCAGGGGGTACACCCTGGACAGAGTCACCAGTCCATTGCAGGGCACTCCCACCGAAAGAGAATTTAGATGATTCAATTAACCTAACCACATGTTTTTGGGATTGTGGTGGAAACTGGAATAACTGGAGGAAACCCACACAAGCACATGCAAACTCCTTCCTCCTTCTGTTTGGTGAAATATACTGCTCAGATACAGAAACCCGGCGGACTTTTCCCTTCGAGAGAAGCAGCGAGAGCATATACCGTGTCTCGCCACCCTGTACAATACTTTTAATTTGCATCTTTTTTTGGGAACATGGCTTATGAAGCTCTCTCCAAAACACTTTGAGCGATTCTCACCCACACACTATAGAGGCCTCTTGGAGTGAAAAATTAATATTAAGTATATTTAACGACTTGTTGCACAGGTGGCATCCGATCACAATCCAATGGCTGCCTTTGAGCTGGATTTCATGGAAGGGATGGAGCATTTGAATTCAATTATTTAGAGGAGTGGGTCTATGCTAATAGTATATATTCAAATGGGGAGTTTTATTGATAAAGAAGACCATGACCAATATTATGGCCTGGATTCTATATTTGATCAAATATATAGACTCTTGTCAGGTTTTGCTACATGTGATGAGTCTTCCTACTCATCCTGATGAGATTGGAGATTGGGGCGTGGTCACACGCTGATGAGGAGAACAAGTGACACCTGCCTCTTTCCCTTTATAAGTGGCACCTCACCTTCAGTCTCTAGCTTGCTGCTGCTCCTACTCACCAGTTTGGCCTTGCCCTAGTTATTTTGTTGTTTTGTTATGTTTTTATGAGTTCTGCTTCTAGTTCTGTTGGATAGATTTACCCACTTTTTGTCCATCAGAAATTGTGCTGTTTTTCTTAATTGTTATCTCTTTATGTTCATTTATTGTTAATAAATTAACTATTTCAAACCACGCTATCCCAGTTGTGACTTACACAAACAACATTCTTCATACAGACATGTTTATCAGTGACCCTAAAGATATAATCTTTAAACACAGTTGTAAAATGTAAAACATGAAAGTTTTCTACAGAACAAATCCTCTGAAAGCCCACTCTGTTCATATTCCGGGTGGAAATATGCTCTGGGAAAACCTGAAACCTCACAATGGAAGAAGTTCAGCCAAAGAGGAACATTTTCCTTTTTTTCCATTTCTAGCCTACAAAGAGACTCCTGAGTTAATCTGCTGAGGAAATTCAAACCCTTCTGCCTCCATTCCTCCTCTTTTACCCACAATGCCTACTTTCAGAATACCAGGAGTGTTACTCCCTGGATGTGATTGTGAACTCTCTGACCCCTGTACCCCTCCTGTCCTCCTGTATATGCCTTGTGTCCTCTGGATAAATAGACAGCTCTCACTGGGGATCTTTACACAGCTAAAGAAAAACTGTTCTTTTGATTGTCCTCCAAGGAAATCACTGCTACTATGTGCCCCTTTATTGAACTACTCTTGAAGGTATTAATATTTTATCTACAGTTTTGCAAGTCAGGTATTTAAACTTTTTGCAGCTGTGTTCATACAATTCATGTGAAAAAATATAATCTACAATTCTGCATACTGTACCCTTTGCAGCACTCTGGGTTTTCATCATATCATCAACATCCCAGATATAAACTGCAGTTGTTTTTATTGTATTCTTCATTATCCAAGTGTTGCCCAATAAGCCTTTTGCTCTCTCAAACACAGATGTGCAATTGAGAGGTTGCTGCTGCAGTCAAAACGCATCACTTCACATCCGACTTGTTTTTTTTTCCGTTACTTTGACAGAGCAGTTCCTCAAACACTTTCTGCACACTTGACCTGAGAGCAAAGCCAGAGTTATTCTCCAGATGTGAAGAGCTCACCGTCTCAGCTACATCATTGCATTACTTTTACAACGGAAGTGATGAGAGCTGGTGAAAACATATGAAGGTCTGCCGCTGTGAAGAAAAAGCCCCTATTTAAGATAACGGTTCACTAGTTCTTCGTATTCTAGTTGCTTTCTCTCTTGTTTTTTTTTTCATCTTATTAAATGTGAACTTTTGCAGTGTGATAAAGTAATTTAAACAGCAATTTCTAAAAAAATCCCAGTAGAGAGATCAAAAATAATGTTGTATGACCTTTTGCTGAGGTTCCTCAGTAGCCATTGCCAACTTGGAAAACCAAGGATCATAATCTTGAGCTTCATAATCAACATAACCAACCAAACCTCTTCTTAGGTATGCTTTATACCCCAAACTTTCATCCCTCATGGAAAGAATCTTCGTGAGGATATGATCATATATATGTGCCACATTTAGAAGGTCAATTCTCTTTTATTTGAAGATAAAAAAAAGAAGGAGATGTAAAACACAATGGTTTGTCTTTTATTCTTGTGTCAATATATATTATACATTTTACAATTATAAGTCACTTCCAAATTCACATTACAGCTCATACACATCCACACATTCACCGTTACATCCACCAAATGCAATGTTTTCTGTATCCTCTTAACCTTTAGAAGCCTTTTTTACCATTTTTACTACTTTGCTGTAATAAATTACAGTTTTTGTGCCAATGGTTTCCTTTTTTTCAATAATTATACAACAAACCTGACATTTTACAAAACATTTCAGAGCATTTTTAACTGCAACAAATAAAGATGAGAAAGAAGTTTCGAGTTTCAATAACAGTTTTTAGGTTTTATAATCAAGATCAAAAGCCCCAAAAAGCAAAGACAATGTCAAAACAATCTGAAAATTGTATAAAAAAAAACATATAAAATATTACTTACCAGTACTAACGTTATAATTTCTTTTTACCACTAGATGGCACTGATTGCACCAATTCCCGGTATGTAAAATGAAACTGAAAGACGATTGCGCATTTTCTCACATTTTAATTTGAATTGCAATTTTAATTTTAATTCTAATTTTAAACCTTGCACATTATCTGTCCTATCTCATAATGTGCATATAATATTAATATTAGTTTAAATCCAAAAATACCAACGTTATTAACCTTTTTGAAACCTACACAAATCAAAATTAAACAATAGGTTGGTTGCATCATTCCTAGATGAGGCATGAGGGTCATTACAGTCTAAACATAAGATATGTTTATGTGTGTTTTAATATATGTTTTGGTAGTTTTCCCATCTTATAAGCACATAACATTGTACAATTGACAGAAATCTCTACCAGTGTTCACTAGTTTCCCGTATTAATCCACAAAGATTGTCTGATCTGCCCGTGTGGATCATGTGTTGTCATCTGGTCAAGTACTTGATAAGCAAAACAATAGTAGATTAGCAAAATCATAAAGCTCTCACCTTGTGCTCATGGATTCTTTTTTTCAATATATATCTTTTTTTAAGATAATTTTGTGGGGCTATTTTGAACCAAAAAGAGTGTTCAGACAGGAAGAGAAGCTGGTGTAGAGAGGGCTGTGCGACCTCACATACTTTCTCAGCACACCGTCCACTATAATACAGGAGCAGATATCAATATATTTCTTAATATATTTCTTTGTTTTCATTCACCAAATTCCTAGTCATCACATTTCTTGGACATGCTGATTGACTGCTTGAAGTACAATGGACACAGCTTGTCCTTTGCTTGACCTTCATCAATGGCCAGCATTTAATTTCCACTTTAAACATTGAGGCATGCAGGGAGGTTTACTGACATCATTAAAAGAAACAGGAAGTCAATGGTAAACGATCACACTGTGATGAAAATGGAAAATGTGATTATTGCCATTTTATACGTATATTGGGGGTTTGTTTGACAGCATCCTGCTCTGGTAAATAGATTTGTCAGGGGAATAATGATGAAAGCTCATGAGTTACTGCCTCTGGACTTTGAACCCATGACCTTTGGGTCACTAAACTAGATTTTGTTTCTAGTGAACTTGCCATTCTTCATCTCCTCTGTGGAAAAGATGAATTAATGACAACGAAATTAATAGAGCGAGATCTAGTTTAAAAATCTTCACATTTATTCAAGCTAAAACATTGAAAAGCATGCTTTGTGTCTTTTAGAATTAAATGAGATCTTAGGCCACTTTTTTGTTTTAAAATATATAGGAACACATACATTTGTAAAAAATAAAAACAAAAACAATAATGAATACATATTAAAAAATTTTTATATAGTTTTATATAGATTCTAAACTGTTGGTTTATTTTATTTTATAATATTCTGAAACTAAAAGATATCCTTTAGGCCTTATATCAATGCTTTGTCAAATGTATTACATTTTGAAGATTTTTGAGCATAGTTTCTGACATTTTAAGAAATCAATGTATGATCAGCAAGAATCCCCAAATAAAAGCAAGTCTTGTTTTAACTGGAGATTACATTTTGAGGATTGTATAATGCATTTACTGTGGTATTTGGGGAGGAACGTCACAATAAGGTAATTAAAACTATATGAAAATTTCCTGTTAACATTCCAAAGCTCTTAGATTTAATTAAATTAGACTGAATTTCGAAACCATTCGTCAAATACTTGTTTTTATGAATAAAGAGAGGTGAGATCCATTTAGGATCAAGCGTCTGGAAAGGTTAAGGTCTGAACAACAGGAAGTGTATTGCAATAAAACCACCACACCAGACAAAAGCGAACTGACTTATATTCTGTTATCAGAGCTGGGAGCACAACTGCCCAGATGTGCTTTGCTTGAGGACATCCACTGAAATCCAACACCACCTCTGCAACGTATTTTTACCCCAGGACACGTTGTGAACTCAGCTGAGAACAGATGACCTGAGGATACTTCCCACCAGAGGTGTGGTCCTGATTTTTGTTTAAAACGAGGATGTCTGACATTTCAGCAACTATTGTTCTTCTATTCAGACATCCCTCTGTCACTTCCATTTCCACACATATCACTTCCTGTAACCTGCTGACCTGATATATAAACCGGCAGGTCAAGCGGTTAAGCTTAGGTATCAGCTGATTCAACTACCCAAACCCAGCTAACATCAGTTTCTAAAAGATTTGATCAACTAATAGGGAATGGTTCATCTAGCTTTAAATCTTTTTAATTGGTTTATTTTTGGTTTCTTTTTAATCAAAATTGTCTTGGATTTTAATAGAGTCCCTGAATAAAAATAAAGAATTTAGAACAAACTTTTCAAAACTTGTTGTCATTGGATGGTTGCTGTTTTGACCTGCAAGTCAATGACATCGTCTGTTTGAATAAAGTAAGAATGACACGACCCAGCTATTGTTTAATTTTGATTTCCAATTTAATGTGTAGGTAACAAAGCTGTTAGTTTCGATCTTTTTTTTGTTTTAAATGAACATTACAAGAGTTATGACACATAATATGTGAGAAAATGCGCAATCGTCTTTCAGTTTCGTTTTACAGACCCTAAATTGGTGGCACCAGTTCCAACTATTGGTTGAAAAGAAGGGCTAACTCTTAGAAGTACAAGACCTGTCAAATGGCTTTTGTTCTGGCACAAAAAAAAGCACAACAGAACGGAAATTGCTTGAAACGGTGAATAAGGTTTAGGTTCTTTTGCTTGATTCTTTTTACACAATGAATTTGTATTTCGTCTCAACACTTTTGATTTTTCATCAAAACATATCAAAATTTTGCAAGTGTAATAAGGACAATTTATATTTATTATTTTATATGAACTCTGACAATTAGTTTTTTATCTACACGCACCGGCTACTTTATTAAGTATACAGTCTTTTTAGGTTTTCAAAGAATAGTCAAAAAATTAGAAAATATTCAGTGAGCCCCTGTTCTTTGGGAGCAAATACCTTGTTTATGTCGGAAGAGAATGGTCAGACTGGTTCAAGCTGATACTAGCAACAGTAACAGGTCTGCAGAAGAGCATCCCTGAATCTACAACACATTGAACCTTGAGGTGAATGGGCAACAGCAGCAGAAGACCACACCGGGGGCCACTCCCGTCAGCTAAGAACTGGAAACTGAGGCTCAATTCTGGACAATTGAAGATTGTAAAAAGATTTCCTGGTCTGATGAGTCTCGATTTCTGTTGGATCTTAGGGTCAGAATTTGCTGTCAACACAAAAGCATGGATCCATCCTGCCTTCTATCAATGGTTCAAGGTTGGTAGTGGAGGTGCTGTGCTGGATAATTCCTTGGCACACTTTGAGCCCAATAGAACCAATTGAGCATCATGACAATGCCACGGCCTACCTGAACATTGTTGCTGACCATGTCCATCACTTTATGACAGTGTTCCCATCTTCTGATGGCTACTCCCAGCCGGATAACGCTCCATTACAGTAAGCATGAATCATCTCAGACTGGTTTCTTGAACTGGTCAGAAGATATCAATCCAGTAGAGCACCTTTGGGATGTGGTGGAACTGGAGATACCTAATACAAAGGGTGGCGAGGTTGAAAAACCCACAAAAATTTGGGATGAAACACCTTCACTCAAATCACAAAAGCAAACACAAACTGAATTGAATTACGTGCAATGTATAGAGACCTACCGAAAAGGCTTGGTTTGTGCCCAAGTTACTTACATGAGGATGGCAGGGTCTATGACATTTGCTGCAGCCACATACAGTCCTTTCATATGTGAAGTTTAAAAGTAATGTTATTGAATCAACAGTGGATCCTATTAATGTCAGATGTGTTCCATGCAAATATAAACAGGGTGAAGTCAAAGCAAAGAAAACCTTCCCCGACACTATTTAAGCAGGTTAACTTTCAATCTAATTTTCCAGCCCTCCAAATTTCAGAGAATGAGACAGGAGAAACCCTCGAGAATAAAAACAAGGGAAATCTCCTTGAAAACACTTCTATTTAATGTTAAACACACTTTATAACAAAAAAATCTTCCAGAGCAAAGTGAGGCAAACATCTTGTTTTTCACACTATTTTCACTCTCTGTGCAGAAAGTCCCTCTCCACAGCTGTGAGGAAATTCCCTGTTATGAAGGAAAAGTCTTGCAGTATGAGGTTTGCAACCTTTCTGGAGATCTCTGAGATGCCATCTGTTTGGATATAGCTTGAGTACTTCCTGTTTCAAGAGGCATTAATAGTTATGTTATGTTGGAGAACTTCTAACACACCTTTTCCTTTTCTGACAAGTGCAATAACTTGGCTGAAATCTGCTTATAAATATCCTGTATGATCAAAGGTTAAGAGTGGGAAGAGAAGGAATTATGGTTTCCTTTCCTTTGAAAGGGATGCTCAAATCACACGACAAGCTAGCACAGATGCAGTGCAATGCAGGAATCCTTACAGCAGATGCCAATAAATGCATCATCACCACAGACATGTTTTCTGTAACTGTTTCCTTCAAAAGAGCTCACTGTACAAACATTGCAAATCATACATTTTACATTTTAATGTGGCAAGCATAAATGCTAACCGCTAACAAGTTTATTGTGATGATTTACACCCAAGCTATAACACTTATTCACATCTTTTTATGTAAAAAAAAAACTGCTTGTTGTGTTTACTCCCAAACTGTAAGTCACTTTGGAAAAAAACAGCATCTGCTAAATGCATAGATGTAAATTAAAAAGCAGGTCTTGGAAACCTCACCGCTAATGTCTACGTTACATTGTAACACCTGAAGGAGGGAATGGAGACATATATCGTGTGATCGACTATAGGAGTGATCCCTCAGAGCGTTTAGAATTCTCCAACATTTTGCAACGGGCCAATGAGCATTTCGTTGCACAGATGTAGGTGATTAAATCATTAACCGGGTGTGTATTTAACGACAGGAGGAGCCTACACTCATATGGGGGGATATGAAACATTCACTTTGAGTCGTTCATGCCAACGTATGTCGATGTACCTCGAAAAGGCCATAACCGAAATCCTTTGATACAGGCCGGTAAAAATTTTTTAAAAAGATTACCTGCTAAAGCCATAGTCACCTCTTCTGCCCCAAAGGCCCATGGATAAGAACTCTATTATCAACAGGGAAGTTGCATAACACTACGGGGGGATTGTTACCTTTGGTTAGAGGGCAAAGTCACTAAAGAAGGAGAGCACCAGTTTACACGTAGGGAGGGGTGCGCAGAGATCACTTTGAGACCTTCGAAAAGGATTTTCCATCATCGTCCCCTGCCTGAGAAGGGGGGAATCATAACAACCAACATCCCAGGTGTTTTATGATGTTCATCAAAAGAGGGTGCGATCAGTGGGCCATTGCCCTTGGACTCTATCTCTGTGAGGGTAGGTCCTCAGGCAAGACCCGGACAGAGCCTGACAGGACTGAGTTCCACTCAGTCACAAGTTACACTCCTTCGTCTCACTCTAGCTTGATCCCACCACTCATGAGGACACGGAACTGACAAATCTAATGTAATACCTAATGAATGTGTTGATGGTTGGTCAACCCGCACGAAGCAGCTATGCTGCTCATGCAGTAAGCTCTCAATTTAAGAGGGTAGGCTGGTTCCATTTAGAGCATAAGGGCTCTTATGGGGCTGGATCTACCTCCTCCCTAGGCAGAGTGGGCAACATCACCACCTGGTCCTGGCACCACCAGGGACTCTCCTGGCCTTAGTTACAATCAAGGGACAGTGCCTGGAGATCTTCAACCCTCTTTTGAGAGGCAAAAGCCAGGAGCGTCATCTTCAAAGAGATGACTTTAAGCTCTGCTGCTTGAAATGGCGCAAAGGGGGACATCTGTAGCCCTTGTAGAGCTACAGTCAATGGGGCACTAGAGAGTGTCTAGATGGCTGGAGTGACACGCACCAATTGACACATCAACCTCAATTACCTGGATAGTAATCTCAAAGTATGACCTCATGGAGGATGCTAATGCATGGTCAAAGGTAAAAAATGGGAGTCCACCATGGCAAGATGTGTCATACGTGGAGGCTCCATAAGCCCTCCCTGAGTGGAAGCACTTCATGCTTATGTTTTCTGAACATGCACAGAAACTGTGCTAGAAAGCTCATTGGGGTAAATTCGTATACGCATTTTTTCCTGTGCCAGCAGTGAGCCAGAGTGTCTGTCCTGAGAGGAGCCAGGGACAGAGTAAAACCACTGGCAATAAGAGTTGTTCCGGGAAGCAGGTTCACCTCTGCCAGGATAACTGCAATTTACTTGAGACGATTGATGTGCCAGCGGGCTAAGTGTCTGGTCCAGGACACAGACAGCTCCTGGGAACCACACACAGGGCCCCATCCTGTCATGGAGGCATTCGTGGTCACAATGCCTGCATGAAGGAAGAACACAGACCACCAGACCTTCAGGGTGAGGTGACAATGAGTGATCACTGACAAACATTGTTGACCTCGATGCCAAGCCAAATTCAGGACTCAAGAGCGAAGCCATAGCTGAAGTTGTCTCATATGCAGGAGCTCGCATGGAATCACCGGGGCTGCAGCTGCCATACGCCCCAGGAGCCTCTATAAGGATTTCAGACTGGATTTCACACTTGTCTGGACGATACAGTCCACCTCCATCCCCGGAGAAAAGGGATGACCCATGTTAGGGTCAAATGACTCTTCTCTCAGTTGAAATTTGTGATAGAAAATTGTAAATATTTCATATAGTATTCAAATCAACGATGATGCTAAATATTGTGACTCATTGGATGACGTGCTTCTTGTGTGAAGAATGTTTTTACGCAGTTGTCCGCCAACTTCCTGTCTCTCTTGGACTGACAACGTACTGAGACAAAAGAGAGAGAGGAAGCATTCAGGCTCCCCACGTGGCGTGAGGTGAATGAATGTTTTTGCTTACCAATCTATCAATGCAAAAAAGAAACCGGTTTCCTTTCTGTTCTTTACAATCCCGTCTCTCGAGTCGAAATATTTCGATTACACATTCAAACCCAAATGGTCTATGTGCTGGAGCACCGGGACAGCAACAAGGTGTGTGGGGTGGGTGTGGGACCCTCTCCACACACCTGAGAAGAAGACCATTGCAGTGCAAACCTCCGTCCTCACGCCCTTGAAGCCAAAACACTCCACCTAATTCTCGTGGCCATCCTTTGAGGGGATAAACCCATTCTGGCCAGGAGTCACGCAAACTTTAAAAAGACTGAATTGCTCCTTTAAGTAAGAGTTTAGAAACACTGGCAGAAAATCAGCGTTGAAATCAGAGTGTATCTGGTTATCTCCAAGGAAAAGACAGAATGAGTGTAGACTCACACTGTTGTTAATTACCCACCTGGTGAATGAAAATGTTAGAGTCGAGGTGTCGTAAAAGAAATAACATTTATAACGTGCAAAGGGCTGTTCTGTAGCGCAGGTTCGAGAAATGCTGTGGCGTGATCTCAGAAGCTCTCTCTCTCCATCCCTTCTCACACGCTCGCTATTCTCTCGGCTTGTGCTTGAAACCGTGTTGGTGTTAGTAATTCATGAAATATCTCAAGAAAGTTAACTTTCATACGTAGTGCCGTAATGTTTTCTGCATCCGTTCCACCTCCTCCGACACATCGCTTCACTCTCAAGGTAAGGTTTCACATTTGTGTTCATATTACGTATTTTCCTTGTGTTTTATTCTGTTTTATTATCATTTATTACATTAACAATGTGTAGATTTAAGGATTGAAGAAACGTTACTTTATACATCTACTTATTCTGTTGTTTCTGAGTTCGTTGCGCGGATTAGGCGTTTTACATGTAAAACTTGCTCCGAGATACGAAATGTTTGAGAGCCACCCTGGAAAGGTATAATTTCGTATCTCAGGGTGCCACTGTACAAATGTTCTTTGAACAATTGTTTTGAAAGTCCACCCCCATAGAAAATACATGTGGAGTGCAAGATTGAATGTAAAGATTTTATTATTTAACAACTAGCCAAACAGCAGAGCATTGCCATGTGTGACAATCTCAGAAAATCAGGTCCATTCCATGCAACAAAAGATGTTTTGGACAAGAGAATCTGCTTGATGCTGGTAGCCTGTCTCTAGATTACCTTATTTTCCTGTTCACGACAATTGCTTGAATATGTTAATCATTGTGACATTTTTGTTGCCCTACAACTATGTTTGTTACCCCATACCTAAATGTAAAAATAGAGCTTCTGCTCTACAAGACGCCAACTCCAAAGCTTTTTTCTCATCACTTGAACCATTGCTGATGCAACATTATGATTTGATATTGTGACAATATAGGTATAATATAGGCTCCAGCATAACCAGTGACCCTAAATGGAAGGCTGAAAAAAGATTGAAAACTGGAAAATGTTGCTGTCTTTTTACAGCTTTCTAAAATACTGTTTGCTTTATATATTCTGAACCAAAGTACACAATACAAAATCACAGGGAAAAATAAAATGAAATAAATTAATGATATTTTTTTTTTCAAGAGAACTATTGTTCTGTATTTTTATAACATGCTGTTTTTTTACAGAATGTCTTTAAACAAAAACAGCATGTTCCTTTTCTGCCAGATAATTCTCTAAAATGCATTACATTGTGGGATGGATTTCTTTTGTGAAGATAAACCATCTCCAGATGCTTCCCTTGCTTTTTCTTTACCCTTTCATACAATTTAATAAAACCTAATAGGATTATATATATCATTATTTAATGTTACTTTAAAAAAAAAACATCTGGCATTTCAGCTCAAGTTTCTTTTCGCCTTGAATTTTTAACGATAAATTGAAAACGTGAACTCTGCATGTTTATTTTAACCTGCTGGCATTCAACCAATATGTTCACATACACTTTTTTATGGAATGGCATGGTGGTTTTGAGCTGCAGCGTTGCAGTCAGAAGATTGCTGGTTAAATTCCAGGCAAGTTTGCATGCTCTCCTGTCTGGGGACAGGGGTATGCACCACGCCTTAGATGCTCCTAAATGATCCAAACATATTTGAGAAGTAACTTTGTTCTAATTCATTAAACATCCATTTTTGTACACAATATTAATCCTGAAAAATCTGTAGGTGGCGGCAACCACCACTCATTTTACACTAAATTTACAACAATTGGTGAATTGATGAGTTCTCTCTGCATATTATTCAAAAAAAACCTTTTTATCCTTTCCAAAATAACTTTACGAGAAATATTTATAAAGTGACCTCCACCACTGTTTTCTTTCAGTAATAGACACTAAAATCTCTGAATGAAATCCTCTTCCTCTAATTGAGTATTATTAAAAGTATTAAATGCCTTATCTGCTCTAGAAAGTGAAAACAACTGTCGAGGAAAACAATGAGCATGGTTTTCTCATGAATCCGACACCTACTGTTCCACAGGCAAGTGCTTCCAGCCCTCAATAGGAAATGATGTGTTTACATGACGGGATTTTCAACCTAGCCCGTAGTATAGTATCCAATGGCACCTCTGAAGGAAGTAATTAGACATATTTTAAACTGGGATTTCTCAAAAGCTCAAGGTCAAACAAAAGGACTGCACATTGCTACGAAGCCAAATTGATTATATATACAGATCATGGGCCTCTCAAAATTAAACAATGGTGTACTTCTATTCATTGCTATTATTGTACAATTCAGTTTGACTGTTTGCTGAAGATGACTTCCTAGCCAGCAAAGATTTGAAAACCATGCCTGAATTTTAAACATATGGCCTATTGTTAAAGGTTAGGATGGATCTATTTTACCTTCTTTTGGAATCCCCCCACTGATATCATTATTAACCATTAGTAGTCTCAGCACGCACTGGTGTGTTTGCCAGTCACAGCGGCTGTTTTAAATTAAGCAGGATTGATGCGACCCAGCAATTGTTTAATTTTGACTTCAAATATAATGTGTAGGTTTCCAAAAGGTTATTAGTTTGAATCATTTTGGTTAAAAACAAACATTTAAATGTGAGAAAATGCAATGAAATTGTCTTTCAGTTTCATTTTACAAACCTTAAATCGGTGCCATAAGTGCCATCTAGTGTAAAAAGGAAGCGATAACCCTTGGAAGTACAAGACCAGTGATATGGCTTGTGCTTTTCAAAGTTTTGACACAATGGCACAAAAAGTGCTTGGAACAGTGTGTAAGGTTCAGGAGATTCATCTGTTTTTTTAATAAAATTTCCACATTATTTAGGAATTTTTATTTTGTCTCAACACTTTTGCTTTTGTTGTATAACATAAAAACTATTCATTGCCAATTTTTTCATGAAACAAAAAATTAAATCTAATACTCTGAATTTTATTTTAGATATAATTTCAAGTTTGTTCTGGAATTACTGTCTAATGTAATGAAAAAATATTTGTAAAAAAGAACCTGGGTTTATATGTAGAATTTAAATCAAGCATTGTCACAAAACAAACCGTTTTAAAGGTAATTTATTAGAGCAAATTGCAAAGTAATAAGGCCTCAGAAGTCCGCGGGTTACTGGGTGTTGGGGACACAATCACCTGGTCATTCTGGTCAGGGATGTATATCACCAATTTAAAAGCTTGGGGTTTATGACTGAGATACTGATAATTTTACTGATACAGTCTATTTTGTTGATTTAATAATACAAATTACGGATTTTCAATGGAGTTAATGTTTCCTGGATGCACGTTAAACAACAAAATCAGGACATGTTTATGCGGATGCCTGCCTCTTGGTGAGGAGGTTCACAGCTTGTCTCAGGACACCCTTATTAGTAGAGTTTGCTTGTTTTACCACAGCTTCCACGTGTCTCCTTACACAGTGTAAAACAGACAATTCTGTTGAACAAACAAAGGCCAGTTTCTATACATTTCTATATTTTCTAAAATGTTTTCTGAGGTCAGTCTTTGATCACGAATAAAGGGTCACCAGTAGAACGTTCTCGTTTTCCTCCCAAGACAACATGTTTGCTTCGACTATCTCCAAAATCTGATTAAACCAACAAGACCTTTGTGCTCTGGGAGGAGGTCCCTTGAGACCATAAGTCTGAGATGAAACAGTCACTGGCATAACCTAATAATACTTCTGAGTTCATGAACTAGAGCCACACTGTCAAATCTGTACAAGTGCCGCAAATCAACACAGATATCCATCATGAAGGTCATCACTGGAGAACAGCAACACACGGAAATCTAAATGACTATATTTCATGTTGATCGTAAATGAAACCGTTTGCCCCAGAGTGGCGTGGTGGCCTAGCAATCCATTACTTGGTTTGCAAGTAATGACATTACCGACATGTACAACTTAATTTTCCATTACTCAAAGCAGCACTGAAGAGACTGGAGGCAAGATCTGGTTCCAAAAGACATAATTGATAAAGTGTTCATGATTTCTTTCAATATTTTACAATGCAGTATCCTGGTTTGATTCAGACAATTAAAATACGTTAAATTTACCCTGTTTTAAGCTAAATAAGAGATCATACAATTCCAGCTGAGAGGAAGGTTCCTGGTTTTTGATAGGAAACCTTTTGAATGTTCCATTGATTGCAAGAGTCAATGCTCCAGATGTGACGTGGGATATGCACCACAGACAGGCTAACCATAATCCAATGGTACAAAAATTAATAAGTAATAATAATATGAACAAGAATACTTTGAATATTTCAGTGACATCATTTTACCGTTAAGCTCCACCCCCTTCACTGAGACTGAGTGGCAAACAAGCAGGAAAATGGCTGGATTTAATAGGGAAAAGTGCCAAAATTCCAAAATGTGCTTAAAAATAGGTGGATGAAAATGCAGGTAATGTCATGTCTGCAGTAGTGTTGCCATAGCTACAGTCCGGCAATGCTTTGTTTAATTTTGCCATGACTACATGTATGCTGTGAAATTTTGTTCAGTCTTCAGCTCTTCTGGATGTTAAGTATCATCTGTACCGTATTTTTCGCCGTATTAGATGCACCGGTATATAAGACGCATTTTAAATGAGGAAGATCGAGAAAAAAAAGATTCTGAACCAAATACTGTAGTAAAATATTTAATATCAACTGTGTAAAAGTTAACAGCAGTTTAAGAACAATTATATGCCAAACATGAACAGTCAGTAAACAGTAAAAGTAACAAAAAAGGCTGTAATGTTTCATACCTGCTCCTTACGATTCGAGCAGAGATCGGCGATGACATCAGCGCGCACCGATGGCTCCGGAGTGTGATAGGAAATTTCCTATATAATACTACCATCTAGTGGTCATTTAGAGAAATGTAATTTGAGAAACTTTTAAGAGACACGTCATACTTCAGTCCTGCCCTTCTTCCAGCGCTTGTCTTACTTTGAGAGGCTCGAGGTTCTTTTCCAATGCGGATATATGGCGAAAAATACGGTATGTCATTTTCACTAACTAATTTTGGCCCTGTCCACACATTCTCGGATATTTTGAAAGCAGGTATTTTTCTACAGGGTTACAAGTCTGTCCACATGTGCCTGCACACCACTTTCTTGTACCCAAGCATTTTTGAAAACACAAGACAGGGTAAATCATATGTTGTCCCGTGTGGAAAACTGGGGTTTTTCTGTTTGGGAGGTAGAGTTTGTCGTTGTTGTCATGCTCAGTCACTGCTGTGTTTACAAACAGCAAGTGTAGTCGCAGCCGAATATAATGCTGTTTTTTCCGCTACTCTGGCTTACAACATGTACAGTATTACCTGTGCGTGCTTCCTATTTTATCACAGAACAGAGGCACTTGTGTTTGTGCACATGCAGTGCTGAATAATAATTTTAAAAACTCCATGATTCGACCGCCACCTGTTGGTTTGGTAGAGTCATTCTATTCTAGAGTCGTTTTATTTAGTGTCTTTGTTTTTTTTTTTTTGTTTTTTTTTAAGTACACTGTACACAGTGTGAGAAAAAAACCTGGGTACTTGTGGACATGACCTTAATCTATATGTACATGAGAGTTACATCTATGCTTTTAGTATGGTGTGTATCTTTTATGAGTCAAATGTAGCGGCTTGCCATGTAAACAGTCTCGCTATCAGTATTCTCTTGTAATACAAAGCTTTGTGTAAATGAAGCGAACGTTTTGTCTCCTGGATTGTTTTTCTGAATGGAAATGTACGCCCCAGACAACAACATAATGTTGTATTATGCGTAAGCCATCTACAAATACTGTACACAAATTGTGCTCTAAAAAAAGGTACTTCTAGTAAAAAGAATAGATCAAAAACACAGATAAAAAAATAATAGTTCAGTTATGGACAATGTCCTTTATCTGGACTGCCTTCCTTAAGCAATGCATTTCATTTTTAACAGTGATATCTCATAGAAAATAATGACAGGTTGTGTTCATGACATTTGAACCAAATGCTGATTGTTTTGCTAAACGGAAGACTCAGCATGAGAAAGAATTGAACAGCGCGCACAACAAATCACAAAAACTCTCTTGAAGTGTTAGATTAGTACACAATAGTAAATCTGTCATGAGTTCCTACAAAGGAAGCAGCTGTAATCTGAGACAAGTTTGTTGGTCACCGGGGCCCCGTCCCTTGAAAGTGGCTCAACAAACTTAGTATTATTCAGAAACGGTTTCGACTTGACAAACCAAACCTCTTCGATCTGGCTCAGTTTTCTGTGTAAACTCAGGCTTTGATCCTTAAGCTACGATTAGTTCACAGGCTTGTACACATAAAAGACTGAAACAGGCACTGAATAACCAATCACGATGAGCATGGAAAGAGCGAGAGGAACAAGAGATTATAGTTTGAAAATACATTGCATTTAAACATATATTTTTGTCTTGCAGTGATACTGTGGCTGCTGCCAAAGCCGGACAAGATTGTCGGCAGAGAATTGCTGATTATGTGACTGCCTAAGTTAAAGAAGCATATTCTATATTAATGTAAAATTGATTACCATGCGTGATTTGTGATATTGACCATGACAGTAATAGGTTTTACTTTTTTACATAATATTAACAAGTTTATAGTTGTATTACAAAATAAAGTAAATGCTTATTTGTCTACATCCTATTTGTATGTACGTATGTATGTATATGTTTACCAACGCAGAACGATCATGGCAGCAGATAAATGCATCAAAATTTGTATCTGCTGTCAAAGAAGCTTGTATATTACCAGTATCCAGTATCTTTGATTTCGTCTTTCCCTAAAAAGTGCTCATGTAGCAATTTGAACAGAAATATCCACAAGATTAAGAAAAAGTTAAGTCAGGAAGAAAAGGTGAAGTCAGTGTTACCAGTTTTTGTGTGTTAGGTCACTTCTAAAACATTCCTTTTATAACCGCTGATTGGACGAATCCTGCCGTGTGGCATAAGTAACCAGGGTGACAAAGATTGATTAAATCTAACCCAGGATTGGTGTAAACTAAGTCTAATCTTAGCGGCTAACCTGTTAATTCGGCTTCATGGTACAGCCCCCAGCTTTTAAAAGTGAGTACAGTGGTACCCGGAGATTCGAAACTAATCCGTTCCAGGGTGATGTTTGTATGTCGAACATTTTGTATCTCGAAGCAAGTTTTACATGTAAAACGTCTAATCCGTGTAACACCTCTCAGAAACAACAGTATAAGTAGATGAAAAAAATGGAAAACCAAAGAAAAATCAAGCTAACATTTCTTCAATCCTTAAATCTACACATTGTTAATGTAATAAATGATAATAAAACAGAATAAAACACACGCAAATACGTAATATGTACACAAATGTGAAACCTTACCTTGAGAGAAGCAATGTGTCGGAGGAGGTGGAACGGATGAAAGAAAACATTACGGCAGTACGTATGAAAGTTTCTCGAGATATTTCAAGAATTACTGACAAGCACAAGCCGAGAGAATACAGAGTGTGTGAGAAGAGATGGAGAGACGCTTCTGAGAGCGCATCACAGGGTTTCTCTAAGTTGCGCTACAGAACAGCACTTTCCACATTATAAACGTTATTTCATTTACGACACCTTGACTCTAACAGTTGTTATAGTACATTATTAGTGATCTATACATAATGTTTCGATTAGACGCACCAACTTTTCCACCTCAGTTTTGGGGAAGAAAAAGTGTGTCTTATAGGCCGAAAAATACGGTAATCTCACTTTCTGCTCCAATGCCTTACAGATTTTTTTTGCCAACCCTTTTGGGGCAAAATGTAGCAATAACTCGAGAAAAATACAAATATGAAAGTTGTTGACAACTTGTTGGAACAGGAACTGGCTGTAGCTTTTTAATTATTTCCCGCTCCGATCCGTTTAACGACTTTCATTCCCGTGCACAGAATGTATTTGCTTCACGGATGCGGCCCGTATCAGTATTGTGATAGTTGTTACTGCTTGCAAAAGCTGAGTCCGGGCAGTCACAGAGTCAGCTGCTGTCTGGGGTGTTTTGTGTTGATTCTGTTGAAAAAAAAGGGTGCATTGAAGGGTGTGTTTTAAGAGCCCTTCAAGCTTTGGCGAAATAAGACGGCCTTCGTGCTCCATTGTGACCTAAGTGGCCTTAAAATACTGTGACGGGTGTCCATTACATTCATCGCTGTCCTGGCGAAAACGACACACACCTGGACCCCGCAATTAACCGCATCCTAGCCTCAGCTGCCCAAGCCAATTGAGCTTCGACCTCGCAATACTACAGATGCTAACGGTTCCTCTCTCTCTCTCCCTAGACAGCAGCTGAGACCAAGGGGCACATTTTTCTGGACACTCCTTCACTTCACTGCTACACGGGACCAGAGCACGGGTACCAAAGGGGAACGAGCACGAAGAAATCACCATCATCGAAGAACACTGTCTTTTTATTG
>SRMA01026835.1:349784-369866 GCA_007224835.1 Danionella cerebrum | reverse complement strand
TATATATATATATATATATATATATATATATATATATATATATATATATACATCACTTGAAAAAAATCTTGTTAAACCGGTATCTGACTGATCAGGAACCTCTGCAGCTGTGTGTATGTGTGAAATTCCTCCAGGAATATTGCACAACCCTCCTGTCATTGTGCCATCTGAGATAAAAATGAACAAAATAATAAGACACTGACATGACAATGAATAGAACAGCTCAAAAGATGGGATGGGCAGCATCAGAGCTTAACAGAGATCCATACCTTCAACTTAAACTTCATTTTCAGCAGAGAAAACTTAGTGTCGAGTTGGAATCAGCAATATGATAATAAATGCCATTACTAGTTTTAGACACACTGTTTCTTTGCAACATCATTTACTTGAGGAAAAAGAGGTTGTTTAAAGTGATCAAAACAAATTCTGCTCAACTAGTTTGGATGCAGCTCTTCAGGGCATTGCCGTTATACATTACTTAAAGCCAATTTAAAGTGTGAATCTCTTGATCTTCTTAATCACAACCGTGTGCTGAATTATTTCATTTATTTTTTGAGGCCCTTTCCATCAGTTAACCTAAGCGAGCGCAAGACATTATTGGATATCAGGTGGTCCTGACTCCTGACTGTTGTTTTTTTCTGCCAATGTGCCTCTTGGAAAGAATGGAGTCAGGGAGCCAAACATACAAAGCACATTAAGACGTAACTATAATGATATGCAGAAAGTTTGATTTGTTTACTAGACTCCATTTAGAAAGCCAAACCAAGAGATTTATTAGTTTGGAGTGTAAAATTATATCCTGACAATGTATCACAATACATTGGTTTAATTCTCCTCGGTCAGGACAGCTTGCGAGAATAGAGGTCAATCAGTCTTGCTTAGTTTGAACAATTAAATATTTGACATGTATTACATACATTTTATAGACTACATTTTTTTAAGAACATCATTCAAAATGTTTTTAAAGGTATTCAGTTGCCTCAGTCAGCAGCCCAATTTAACTCTCCAAACCCCTTTAATAAAAATTGAGATGGTTACTCCAGCTCAAAAATGATTGTACGTCAACTGTAATTGAATGAATAAACTGATCGAATATTTTACATTATCCATCCCCTCTAGAGAGCTATTGGAATAAATGATAAATACACACTGATAAATGTAATAATCTAATATCCCTTTAGGGCACGTGTCAAACTCAAGGCCCGCGGGCCAGATGTGGCCCGCCATGTAATCTAATGTGGCCCAATACTTTAACGGTGTGTTAGCAGAAAATTCATTGTAAATATGTTTATACCGTATACAATAGTATCAGCATCGTCTTAGTAGTAGTAATAGGCTTTTTATTGTTAGCTTGTACGGTTTTTTTATCGTGTTCGGTCCGTAATTCTTCTTCAGCATTCACGCAAGTGCGTCTTTTGTTCCTGATTTCCTTGCAATCTTCTGCTGTTTTTGGCGCACTAAACTGTTCGATTTCAGTACCAAAATACTTGTAAATAGTGAACGAAGATGTTTATACCATCATCGAGGTCCCCTGTGAGTTGTGAACCAGAATCAGCAGGAAGCGTGTCGCCGTCTCAATCCCAGTCATATGTAATAAACGTCTTTAAACACAGGGTTTATTCCCAACAATGTTTTTCAATATTGCTTTATATAATCTTTCCCTTGATTCCAGCAACACTTGGCTTCATTCATTTATGTTTATCGTTTGCTAAGGTCTTCAGCTGGACAGGAACTACTCTATAATATTCCACAGCTGATAAAAAAAACCACCTTGACATTTGTAAATAAAAGAACCTGTACAAGCAACACTGAAAGCCGTATTCAGTCAAAACGTTTTGAGTTGATAAACAATTGGTTGAAGTTAATTTCTGTAATCACAAAAGTCTTGTTGCTGTACATTTATAGTTGTTTATAAAGAGAAACTTGATGAAAATTCAAATCCTTTTTTTTATTACACACTGTTCTGAGCATTTCTAACATAACAATAACAAATATTTGCAGATTTTGAAAGTTTTATTTCCTATGAAAAGAAAAATGACTAAAAAAATGATACAAACACAATTTTCTTGGTGTTTCGTTCATTCAACTAAGATGGACATGGTGTGACCAATGTCCTGTTTTTACTAAACTGGAATCCATTCCAAAAGACTACAGGTTTTTGTAAGCTGGCAGGAGTTGGATGGGAATGGGAGTAATTTTGAGTGGGATTGGACCAGGAGTCAGTTCTACAGTAGTGGGACAGGGCAGGATTTATTTTTTTTTACTCTGGGATGGGATTATCCACTCCTGTGTCATGCTCTTGTCCACATCTCTCACTTGGACAGTTTGATCCTTCCTTAATGGAGTTATGAGGGTTTTTATAAGATGACAAAAAAAATCTAAAGGATTTATATTAGAACAACAAGCATACAATTGTTTCTTTGCAACTGAATTGTCACTTGAATAAGTTATAAATGAGTTATTTAACATTAAGGAGTAGTTTCATTTATTTCACATTACATTTGATTACATTGTTTTACATTTATAAATTACATCTGGCCCTTTGAGGACAGCCATTATGCTAATGTGGCTCTCGGTGAAAATGAGTTTGACACCCCTGCTTTAGGGTCATGCAGTAGCAACACGGAAGGCCCTTTGACAAAGCTCCCACAATTCATTAGAAAGAACACAAGTCGGAAATAAGTTTTGATACAACTTAGTGTCTTTAATACAATAGGTATTTACAAGTAGCTTTAACATTTTCTGAGTGCTCCTTACACATGTTACCACAGCTTGCCAGCAGAGAAGACCAGGCAGCCATGTGGCTCTGAGTGTGACCCTTTGATCCGTGGAGGGGATCAGCAACCTGTAAAAGTCTCTCAGACACAGATGCATCCGTTGGCAGAACAATGCATGCACGTTTTCATTCTTTTACACAACGACAGCAAGTGACTGGAAACGCTCTTACACCGCGTACACAAAGGTTTGAGCGGGTTTACCTGCTGTCCGCGTGACTGCAGGCCATTCTGGAGGCGTGGTGTACACGTCATCACGCAGCTGTGACGCAGAGTTCCGCCTCCTTGAGTTGGAGTCTGCGCAATGCTGTGAGACAAGGAGAGCCAACAAATGAAACCAGATTCAACTCCAAACAAGCATTTAAAAGTTTTGTTGAGTGCCTTGGTTTCAGAAACACGGTTCAAAATGCCAAACACATGTTTAACGGCTACCAATAAAACATTTTGGTATTTTCACGCACATATTACGGTCAGTCAAATGTTTCGTAGCCGCCCAGGTGGTCGAAGGAGACGACGCAACAAGCCTCTTTCCAGTTGAAACTGGTTACATTTCACTCCTGAAGAAAATATTCTCGAAGTCCCGCTGCTGGAAGTCCATTGATCTGTCGAAATCAGAGTCCGAAGAGGAAAACACACCTCCGTCGATTGGCTCTGGATTCTGTTGTGAGGTATAATCACTCGATTCACAATCATCCAGCGAAACATCTAGCCTCTCTGAATACACAATATCCATTAAATACTGCGTAGTGTTTCTCGGCGCCATAGCTACAGTTGGTAACGTTACAACTAGGTGTTTCCTCGTGGCTTTACCATCGATTCGCTCCGGGTTCGTCTGGGGCTTCCTGGATGTCCAGGGCAGGATGCGTCGCCTCTTTTCTCCAATATTTGTTCGAGGAAATGTTCTCTTCTTTGATTTCGGCCATTTTTGCGTACAACCAGGCGCCTTTACGGTGTCCTTCTGATAGTTTCCTTTCATTGTCGTGATTTCAGGACACATTACAAATTCTTTAAATGTCCGAAAGTGGTTTGAAAAAAAAGGTGATGAAAATAAACGCAAAAAAGCTTCAAAAAGCCCTTCAAAAGTGGTTAAGATAACTTGAGGTGCTCACACCCCGAAGTACGTACGTTTAACGTGTCCAACCAACGTATGCCTCACGTATTTGAGGAACGCTTAGTTTGCGGAAGTGACGTTTTTCCCCACCAACGAATCAGCGCGTGCTTTCGGCCTTCTTCTTCTTCTGGTGTTTATTGGCGGTTTGGGAACCAAACGTTAAATGTGTATTTCTCTGCCACTGATGTGGACTGGAGTGCTCATGTAATGGTTTTTAACAAGATAGAGATACTACGTATTTACTAAAGAAACTAAAACAAAACCTTAATTGTTTCCTTGAGAAAGCGAATCTAATGTTTTTGAGTAGTTTCCTTATTGTTGTAATTCCTTGTTTCCTTATCTTATTTCCTTTTGAAAAGGTCTCCTTTCCCTTCATGTTTCCTCATTTTAAACAATCCACCATTTAATGCAGTTTGTTCAATTCTGAGTTTTGTGATCTCTTTCCTCCTGTTTCGATGTATATGCGTCTCTCTAGATATTCTTGAATTTGATGTGTTTTCCTATTGATTCATTTTCCCACATTTTTTCCCAAATCTTTTTAATTTCAATTATTGTCATTGTTTCTTATTTGCTTAACTTGCTACCCCAAAATGAGCTGGAATCCATAAAAATTGGACAAGCCATGACTGTTGTGTTTTAAATAGGTGTTGAAGGGTTTCATATAATAGATCTTGCCAAACTTTGGAGAGATGCCATTGAGTCTGAGCAAATCACAGTTCTGTATGGCTGAACTTCATTATAGTGCAATTACTACTGCTGTTCGTTTAGTTTTTAATACTGATATATGTATAATACCTTTTTCAAGTTCAAGTTCGTTTAATTTATATAGCGCTTTTCACAACAGACATTGTCTCAAAGCAGCTTTACAGTAAACCAAGTTTAAACTCAACAAAGTGAAAAGAAATTAATTACTAAGTGGTGTACATGTCCCTGATGAGCAAGCCTGGGGCGACTGTGGCAAGGAAAACTCCCTTTTGGAAGAAACCTTGAGAGGAACCGGACTCAAAAGGGAAACCCATCCTCATTTGGGTAACAACAGCAGTGTGATAAACTATGGTATAAACAGATGATATGGTAGTATGAACGGATAATGTAGTATAAACAGATGATATAATAATATTAACATAAACAGATAATATAGTATAAACAGATGATATAATAATATTAACATAAACAGATAATATAGTATAAACAGATGATATAATAATATTAACATAAACAGATAATGTAGTATAAACTTTTTCAATGTTTATTTTAAAATGAGGGATGTTTACTGCTGCTGCTGTTCTTCCAGTCATTGGTTCTTTGGATCCATCTGTATGTAGCTGTAATTAGAGGCAGTAATTATATTTAATGTAATTATTGACTAATTCTGGTTATTTATTATGGTTGTTTGTAATTGTGCATTGATCCTTGGCATTGGGTACATCTATGGTGGAATTATTGGTTTTTGGACTCTAGAAGAGATTTCATATTTGTGCATGTTTTGTGACTTTTCTTATTTTCACTGTAACTGTTTATCTCCTTGTTTTCATATTCCCAGCAGTCTTCTGTGATACTCTTAACTGGATGATTTTCTGAGCTACCCTTTACCCCAGACCAGTATACTCAGCAGTAGCCTGCATAATTCAAGTGGAATTTATCCCGTTTGTACTTGAATTGCTATTATTAGTGAAGTTCTAAATTCTTCACCACAGAATTGTAATGCCTGACTTTGCACCACGTCTAATTTTTTAAAAAGACTTTTACTTGCTGAACTGTACACTGTGCTTCCATGATCTATATGGGACCGGATCACTGCATGTTAAATTATTTTCTTAGATTGCATATTTGTTCCCGATTCAGCATCTTAATATATTTATTTCTTTTTTACATTTGTCTATCAGATGTGTGATGCGATCTGTAAAATTAAATTTTCAGTCCATCCACATGCCCGGAAATCTAACCTTTATGTACTTTATGATGATATATTTTGATGTTAATATCCTGAATCCTTTACTTATTTGAGAAACAAATTACTGGCGTTTTATCCACCGAGAACCTAAGGCCCCAGGTGTTTGCCCAGATTTCCACTTCTTTTACTGCATTCTGCATTTTGTTTTCCACAAATGCTTTGTTTCTCCCTCTTTTCCATAATGCTCCATCGTCTGCGTGTAATGATTTCCCAATGCTCACATCTATGTTGTTAAAAATATAATTTATCTTTAGATTAAAAAGAATGGGGCTAGAGAACCCTCCCTGTGGTGTTCCTTTTCATTTTTCATCACAGTTAAATGGAGTCACCAAAATTCATTCAATTTGAAGAAGACTTAAAATCACTAAATTTAGGCTGAAAACATCCTGAACACATAAAGGTTCAAATCCCCCTAAGAGTATGGAACCAACTGGTTCCATTATTAAAGTATGACCAGAGCCACAGTTGGTTCAATTGCGTCTTTCAAACAATTGCTGTCAAGAGCCTTGAGCCATCTGCTTAATTCAGAATCACAGCAGCTGTTTGTTTTTTGTAAATAAAACATTTTCTTTTTGTAAGGAAGGCCCTTCCAATACCTTAGATGTCTATTTGAGGCCAAGTTTCTTCATCATAGCATTTCCTTTGTTCTGAGTTTAAAATCAAAATAATTCTGCATGTTTAGGCAACCATCCCTCGTAGTTTTTAAAGATGTCTTCCCCCCAAGCCCCAAAAATAACCCAATGATAATGCTGCCCTGTTTTGCAGCATATTTGAAAAAAAAAGAGATACAAACTGAGAGTCTATACTAGAGTTCTGAATTTAATAGCAGGGAATCAGACCCAGAGTGAGAGAATAGTATTTGATTTGCAAGTCAAGCTTTCAACAAATCTTCTTCATTCGCCCAGTGCCAAACCTCAAACCTGGAGCACTAGGAGAGAAGATGTCTCCAGAATTCAGCTCTACACTAAAAACCGGATGGAAACAGAAGATGGCTCTAAAGATCCCTGGTTCCCAAATGGTGGAACAAGAAATGAAAAAAAAAAAAAAAAAAAAGGTGAAGGGACTGTTACGGCACTCTGTGCCTCTGACACTACGGGCTGAGATGATGCAAAAAATCCCATTCCTCCTCATATTAACACTTTATTAAAAGTATTACAACGTTGATCTAATTCTTTTCACTGGAAATCAGTACTATAAAAATCTAACCACTCTACCTGTTTTTCATTGTAATTTACAAATTGTTAACATGGTCAAGAACATTTACAGCAGATTGTTTAGCTTAATCAAAAGGTTTTAATTTTCATTTTCTTGAAATAAATTGCCAGCAATCTGTAGGTGAACATTGTCTGCAAAAAAGTGAAAAACAAACAAACAAATAAATATCTCAACTAAATAACTCAAACCAAAAAAGGATTCAATCCGATCCTCCGAGAGGTCACGGGTGCTTCTGGGTCCTGGCTCTCCATTATCACAGAGAATGGAAGAACGTGCTGAAACTTTGATCATTATTACACTGAAAATGCTTTAAATCAATTTTAAATCAAGCAAAACATTAGATTACCAATAATGTGTTGTAATAAAGGTTAGAGTCAAGGTGTCGTGTCACATTTACAAAGTGGAAACTGCCGTTTAGAAATAAAAGCTAAAGGTAAGAGGCCGTTGTTTTCGAGCGGAATTCTCCTCTAACTTGCACTACCAAAAACAAAGCACATTTGTAATATTATTTAGGAGACCTTGACTCTATCCTTCAATACAGCACATTATTGTTAATCTGCACCTAAAGTTTCGCATGATTTAAAGGGTTTTTTGGTGTAATAATGAACAAAGTTTCAGCACGTTCTACCCGCAGAGCGCTGCGCGAATCAGATTCATTGAATGAGCTTTCTCCTCATGCTAACACGAGTCCACAAACTCCTTGCACCTCTAGCTATGGTCGTCCTCGACGGAAAATGGAGGCTTTTGAAGGGCTCCGTCATACATGTCAGCACACCTGGCTGGGAGCTTTGCAAGTGTTCATGGGAAATGTAGTTGATCCTTCTCAACTGCTTGCTATAATAACTGCGCAGATGGTGTAGCTCCTCCACAGCTGCAGCAGAGATGATTGAGTGCTCAGAAGTAGAATGAACCATACCAGCTTTCACCTGCACAGAATCAACAGCACAGCTCCGAGCAAACACTTGCTTGGGCCTCCTCTTCATCGCCGAGCGTTGCTGTTCGGAAACTTCACTGGTCTCCAGTTTGTCTTCATCACACTTTTGATCCTCAATGAGGTTGACCTCGACATCAACCTCAAGCACAGTTGCTGGCTTTTCCTCGTCAGTGTAGGTCTGAGAGAGTCTCTTCTCAATGTTCTGCTTGTTCTTGTGGATCTTAGATTTGTTTTGCTCCTGAATATCCATGCTCGAATGCTCAATCTGGCTTGTTTCTTCATCCTCTTGTAGATTAATTGCTTGAACATCCTGGGAAACAAAAGTAATTAGAACTGAAATTTCAATACTAATAAAGCTGTTTTTAGAAACAAATATTGATCACAATTAAGTTAAGAAAGCATGCACTATTAAAGTTAAAGCCTGGAGTTTGAGTCAGATCTATGACAGAGTACTGAAGAAGCAGAAAGTGGTAGATGTTTCCCTCAACAAACCCTTTCATATATTTTAAGAAATATGTCTACATGCTTTCGGTTTGTAAGTGTGCAACAAAACAACTGTACTTTTATGTTCTCCTACAGAAGAGTCTTGATTTTCTTGGATTTTGTGAAGTCACTTTCAGCTGGTCTTTTTCCCGCAGAGCTTTCAGACACTTTTTGTACCTGTGGGGTGGCATAACAGTGTTTTACCTAAGAACATGGCATTTGGATGATTATACACTACAATTGTAACACAAGACATGATACAAGGTGATGTTCATAATTATTAGGGGTTTGTTAACAGGAAAAAAAGTGCTTGAATATAGTTAATATCTTCTTTGATCAAGCCAATAAATGTGAAAATGGTGTAAACACACTTTACTTAGAAATAGTGGGTGTCCATTTTTATTGTTGTTTCAAGAATTCATACCCAGTCAAATTTAACAAACTATATATAATCTCCTCAGGAACTTCTCACGATTCAGATGGTATAAAGGATCATAGGATTATAGGTGTAAAGAGTTCTAACACAGCCAAATAGCACTGCCATTGCACACTGAATCTTCGAGTGTCTTATACCATTGTACTTGTAACAGTCCAATGAACAAAATGCATCCAAGCTGGTACTCCAAAAACGTGTTTACCACAAGAAAAAAAAAACACATAAAAACTATTCACTTTTCGTTCGCTACACAAAAAAAAAAAAAAAAAACTGTGATTTTTTTTTTTTTTCGGTTGTTTTGACGGCCAGGTTTAAGGTGGACCTGACAAGCATGGTGAGTTCTGATTCAGTAGAGTCTACTGAACATTTTGAGTCCCCCTTTACAAGTCTGTGACCAGGATTGGCCAATCAGCAAGTCAGTAAACAAGACTTGGCCATGCAATGAGAGAGAAGGTCATTGTGGGTCCTCGTTGTTTCGCACATGTATACAGCCAACCAATCGCGTTTAAGCTCCACGCAGACTGAGGAGTCATTTAGCCGATAAGATAAGCTTTCCAACGATATATGGTTTGCCACAGTTCTGTTTACAGACACAGGGTGTACGTGACTGCGTAAAGAGGGCAAATGCTTCCAGTTAGACATTTTAGAGGAGATTCAGTGCCACTCCAGTGTAAAGTTTTCGATCCAATATTGGGCATGCACAAATCTTACATATTTGTTTAAATGCTTCATTGTTTGCATTGACTTAAAAAATGTATGGAGTAGTTTATCTAGTGGTATCGATTTGTATAAAACAAACGCAAATTTACATCAATTTGTTCATTTGGTTACCAAGTGCCAATTTGGTGCCAATGGTGCCCGCCTGGACATCGTCTTATAAAAATCACTCCAGAAAACACTCCATTTTGACAGATTTTCCACAGTTGTGACTAGGGGTGGGCGATATCTCGATATTTAAAATATATCGAGATATTTTTTAAACTCGATATGAATTCTGGCATATCGTATATATCGACATAATGTCTTATTTTTAATTTTCGCCACTTTGCTTGTGTGCCTTCTCTGTGCTGCGCTCGTCCGCGCCTCCTTGCTTTTGTTCCCCCTCCCCTTGCCTGTCGTCTCAGTCAACATGGCGGCGCCTGCAACCAGCCCGGAGGTTACAGAACTTGTTGCAAAAAAAGAACAGCTGGCTCCATTATATGGAAATACTTTGGGTTTTAAGTCGTTAGACGAACAACAGACAGATGTCTACTGCCGTGAAAGTTGCTGCCAACCAAAGCTCAACTAATCTCCACAATTCTATAACGCGGAGTGTTGAATATGAAAGACAGAGCGCAAGGTTTTGTAGCATCACAGAGTCCGGTGCATGTCACATAGCGGTGGACATGGCACCCATATCCGTCGTTGAACAACGTGGCTTTAAACGTATGCTAAAAACACTTGATCCCAGTCAGATACAGTTTACCTAGTCGGCATTACTTTTCAAGACAGGAACTCCCGCGACTGTACACTACAGAGAGAGCGCGGCTTGCTGCTGAATTGGAAAAGGTTACTTACATTCTTACAACAGAGGTCCTGCAAAGATGAGTTGAGTTGAGTTGAGTTGTTTTATTTTTGAATGAAAAGAAGGCAATGTGTATTATTTTACAGTTAAATTATTATTCATGTTATCAGGGATTTTGTTTATATCCTAAATGTTACAGGAGCACTTTGTTCCTATGCACTGCCTGTTTTTTAGTTGTTTTATTTTTGAATGAAAAGGCAATATGTATTTCTTTATTGTTTTATAATATGTATACAAGGATTTCTGAAAGAAAATTTGCAGAAGCACCTCTGAGCGTCAATAAAAACGACTTTGAAATTTGTAATATTTGTTTTTGCAGTAGTTTTTTTTTTTTTTGGGGGGGGGGGGTTAAATCCTGTCGATATCGAGATATATCGTATATCGAGATATAGCAAAATTTATCGAGATATATTTTTTGCTTCATATCGCCCAGCCCTAGTTGTGACTACTATTCAGTGTCCTCATAATGTCCACCAGGGACTCAAGCATTTGCTTATTTTATAAAAAAAATAAAATAAATAAATTTAGGCGAGGATAATTTCCACAATTTCTGCAGTTTGTGAATTTATAACTTTAGTTTTGTTTGAGACATCCACTTTGTTACTTTTACGTGATAAACTAGAAAGTGTTTCCTTTTCAATGAGACCAGGGACATTAATTTAACCCATAAAATGTGAGAGTTACAGCCATTTTATTTTGGGTATGCCTTTTTCGGACCTATGCTCAAAAAGAGGGGTGGGGGTTAACAGGTTAAAACATGGAAGTTACTTCTGGTTTTAAGTTCCTGTGTATTTCAAAGAATTTCCTTTATATTGTAATTCTATTCAATTACATTTAAATAGAGATATCTTTCTCTCTTTTCCTGTTTTAAAATTATTTTTAAGACTATTTTTTTTAGTTTTCCTAAATGCACCATTTACCCCCGTTCCTCCCACAGTCATACTTTCACCACGCCCCTTTTGGGACTTGTAGTTCGGGAATCATAAGTAATGTAGTGCGTAATGGCCGCCAGTCGCAAGTTATTCAAATTACCATTTTCTGTTTGTGACCTGGGTGTAAAGTGACCAAAGTGCATTGAAGAGTCGTGTTTAACGCTGGTTTAACATAGCACGCGTAAGCATACCATAACCTAGCAGCAGCACAGCGAATGTGGCGTTATGAGGTCAGGATGAATGCTGTTCTTACGTTGTAATAATAACAGTATAAGTGATAATAAATATTGCGTCAAATGTAACATCACAAAACATCTGTATAAATTAAACTGGTTTCGTAAGTTAAAAATGTTATCTTAATTACATAATACTGTCTTTAAAAAACGGTAAATCATCAATGTACTATTTTTGCTAAAAACTAAAGGCTTTTACTTAGTATTCGGCCCATATTTTATACATTGCTTCTGATAGCAGCCCGGCGACGAAACGATCGCTGCACTGACGCTCCTGTTATGCACTGATGTGTCGCCACTGCGGGTGGTGTAAAAGTGCTCCTATATATGCATTGGCACCAAAAAAAATATGCGGAGCATATCCTACACTTACGGTGTGAAACCGGTGGATGTCTCTTCTCTTCACAAACTAATGAATCCACCATTAAAGTGTTGAAATAACAAGGCGCTTCACGCAGTTCAGTGCCTGTGTATGCTAACTACCTCTGGAATAGTTAACAAAATTCGGATCTATTTCATGCAAATATTGTAGGGGGTTGAAATCGGGAATGTGTTTTTTCTTTCTAATGGTTTATTTGACATTATGAACCAATTTCAGGTGTTTTGTGCAAAGCTAGGTTGGTTAGCATAACCGCTAATATTGCTGTGTCACAAATTATTAGGCAGTAATGCTCAAATCTAAGTTTGTGATTATCATTGTGTCGTCGTCCTTCGCTGTGTTTCACACTGGACATCGTCCAACCCTAATGCCCATCACATTATAATCGACAGAAAATTATTTTAACCTCTTAAGCCCTGAGGCCTATTTTCCGAAAATCCTATACTTTTACTTTTTAAGGCATTTCTCAGCTTTTACAAGGCCTAAACTGCAAATCTTGGTAGCAAAATGAAGATAGGTTCTTGGGGAGTGGTGTGGATGAGTTAATTTGACAGTCAAGAACACTGGGTAAGAGTAATTGATGTTGGAATGGCCAAAAAATGAACTCCGCCTAAAAAAAAAACCACATGTTTCCTCCAATATCTCCTTATTTTACTTATAACGAAGCAAATAAACACAATCAATTGTAACCACTACATGTCAAGGACATCTGTAGCAAGTTTGGTGTTCATACTACAAGAAACTAATATTCTGTAAAGGTTTTGATTGAACAAAGTTCAGGCGTAATCCATGTTGGCACAGTTTGGCACAATTTGGCACAATAACTGAAATATGGAAAAAATCTTGTCCAAAGCTTCAGCTACGTTCATAGTCTTCTTTTCTTGCTTACGGGACATGATTTCAGCAAAAAAAACTCCTAAAGAAACGCTGTAAAAGGGGGGTGGAAGCTCATTTACCCCATCTTGCTGCGCTTTTGGGAACCTTTCATTCACAAACGCTTTCGACGTCGAGCTTCTGCGTGTCCCTACCCCCCGACCATCTGTCCAATCCGGGAGCTCTATATATCGCTGGAAAGCTCTGATTCTGAGGAAGCCAATAAGCTCAACCATTTTGAGACGGACAGCATCGCCGACGAATCACACGACGCGCAGCGTGGAGAGACCACCTCTTACGCACGGGGAGTCATTCCATATTTGGTGACGTCATGAGGCCACGGAGCAACAGAAAAAAATACAAAATGGAGTTTTCGCGAAGCTATCGACCGGACATAACAACAAACGGACTTTTATCGCTATGGAAATAACTTTTTGTTGAAAAAACGGCAAAGGTAAGACAAGATTTACATGCTTGCTTGGTTTTCGCTGGCGTTTTTTCGTGGAACTTTCGCTCCCTGCTCTAAAAGACTTCATGCAATGTAAATGAGTTGCATATCGCTGGATTCAGCTGGTTGTTAGCTTTCATTTGATGCCATGGTTTTGGTGTTTCCGTTTATATTGTGGATACATATCGCACATAAACAAAAACGTGGTCATGAATTATACTCCGGACATGTTGTTGTTTATTTGCATGGCGTTCGAGCTGTGGTTCACGAATATGAAATTGAATTAGATACGTTTTTAGAGGAGTTTCCGCTGAACACAACAGTATTTAATATGTGTGGGTTATTTTCAGGGTTAGTGAGCTATGAGTGAAAATGTAACGCACAAGGGGGCAAGTCCCCGGTACCGGGGACTCTCTGGCTTAAGAGGTTAATTCTAAGATCAAATTGTACTTTTACTGATTTGAGGATGTATAAACCTGTTTTTGTCCAGTGTGTCTTACAAGGCTGGCGGAGTAAACTCAAACATGGCGATCACCTCCCTTGTGGCTGGCGGCAAAGTCTATGTGAAAATACTGATTACTATTGAAAAAAATTCATGTTATTTACACAAACGGTTTTAATGATTTTCAAAAGTTATCTATACAGTGAACAGGTGGGGCTAGATGATTGACAGCTACACAGAGCGGAGCGGACACACAGCTGTCATCATGTTGTTTTCTTTTTTTATAATTATAAAATAAGTTGTACACAAAAGGCTGCGTCTGCAAGCTCTGAAACTATGACAGTTCCATCCTTTTCAGGAAGTTGTGTGTGCACATGCGCAACTGTCAAAGGCAGTGCCAAGTTCAAATATTTTAGTTTCAATGCAGTTTTACTTTTAACTACACAGTATTTTGTCAATTTTTAAGGCCGATCAGCATTTGTCGTCAACTAGACAATTTTGCTAATTTTAAGAAATTACTCTCTCCATTGCCAAATGTTTTTGCTTGATCTAGGAAAAGTTTTAGTAGATTTCAATTTTTGTCCAGTTTCAAGAGTGTTTTCTTTTGCAGTGTAATACGACGGCCTACACGCTGAAATGCTATCTCATCAGAGTACCACACCGGAAACTTCCTGAGAGTAGCCCCTTCACATCACATTTGAATTTGGATGATTTTGGGTGAGTGAATACTTTTGGCAATGTTGCATATTTGTATTGCCCTTCAAATCAGACAGATGTTTTAGAGCTCTCTCATAAACTCTGGTGACATCTACCTCAAGCACAACACGAATGCAGGAAGAACCAGAAAATCTAGAGCACTAGATGCTACACATCAGAGATGAAAGGCCAGACACCCAGCAAAACATAACTACATATCATTCTACATTAATGTGTAGCAACAGGATGTCATCAAAATAATAATAGAAAAATGTCACTTAAAGGGAATCTGGCCAATCAACTCTGTCGAAAAAAGGAAATCAAATCACTACATAAAGAGCTTAAAACTAGAATCAGATAAAATACAGGTGCTCAGCTGATTTGTTTAAGAGTCTTACGGTATTGTGTGACATAACCGTCCTCTTCATCTTCATAGTGATGGAGTGACTGCTGTTTTTCAGCAGCGCTGCTTTACGGCCCAGTTTGAGGTAGAAGTGTGTTGTGTAGGGAGTGAAGCTGAAGTCCTCACTTGTGAAAGAGAACGTAAAGTTAGCATTCCACACTTTTAAACACGGGCGCTACGGACCTCTTCAATCACCCACCTGAAGTATCCATGCAGCAGAAGATGAATGATAATGGACTCCACTTCAAGGCGTGTCAGGGATGTGATGTTAATCATTTTTCGCTGCTTTGCGGGTCCTTTCCCCATCCACGCATCACAGACTTTCAGGGGAGTCAACTTTTCACTCGCAGCAGTGGCTAATTCAACGATTTGGACTACATCGCGAGCATGCTGGGTGATGTCTAATGTGATGTAGTCTGAAAAGATATTGCATTCGGTGAAAGTTCCATTGAATAAATATGAGGGAGACATTCCCAACTGCATATACGGAAATGATTTAAAGCAACACTTTGGAGCTTATAAGCCTAAACCAGGGGTCACTAAGAGGGCAACTGCAGTCCAGATGCAGAAGCTGTCCCATACGGACCCGAAGCTTCAAAACAAGCGAGCGCCATATTTTGTCATCATGGCATAGAACATGGTTGAAATGTTTGATGTTTTTGAATTCAATTGTGTATTATTTTTGTTTTATACCTCCAACATATATATTTTTTTTTTCATTCATTTTTAGGCATGAAATAGAAAGAATAAAATATATGGTGTTTAAAGAAATAATAACATTGAAATGTAACCCAGCTATTAATGCTACTGTTAGCATTTACTGTTAAAACAAAGCTATTTATATTTTACTTATTATGAATGTAGTGGAAAAATGATTTCTTTGCCATCCATGTATACACTTTTATTGTGATTTTATTAGTCAAATGATCCTTGTGCCATATGGTTTCTTACCATTCATGTATACAGTATTTTTTCTGGGTTTTCCCTTAACCGTGTCTCAATGTTATTTAAGCCTATCTTGTACTGTGCCTTGAAGCGCTAGCCTCCTGTGCTCCATGATACGAAGATATGAATATTTCTATGTCCCAGGGTACTACGCCAAGCGTCATAGCATTGGAGCCAACTCTGGTGTACAACATCCCATATGTGTAAGAATCTAATGGTAAGGACATGAATGACACACAGGAGGATGGTCTTCATGGTACAAATAGAGAGCTCCAGAAACTGTTTGACATGTTCACATTGAGAACGCTGTTCTCTGTGCTTGTGGTCTTCTCACTGTGAATCATCAATAAAGAAACTTCTTTTTAAAATGGTTTTCTGTGCTGTTTGTTTCCTCAAGACGTTCTCTCTCTCTCTCACAGCAAGGTGAAGGCTCATTTCCACCACAATTGTGGCACCCCAGATGGGACTCCTCACTGATGGCTGGTCCCGGCGATCCTCACTGGATTGATAGACGCAGTCGAGTCTCCGGAGTCAGGTTTCTCCACCCAACCACAAAGTTGGAAGGCAGTCGAGTGGGAATTGCTGGGGCCTGCCTCAGGGACAGAGTTCATTGGACGAACCTTCACTTGAAATGTACAAATTCTTAAATATTAGTAGTATGTGATTATTCCAGATTGAATGACTAAATTTTAGAAAATAGTAACAAGATTGAATGGATTTCCCGTGAAAAAGAGTCACGGAAGTTTTAAGCAAGTTTTCATATAGAGAGAAAACTGCCCCAGAACAGACGTGTTTCCCTGGGAGTAGAGTCTGCGCAGACCCCATCCAATTAAGGTTGGTTCGCAAGGCTGCTTTCATAGCAATCTTTTTTCTAAATTAAGCCAGTGTTCTGAGAGAGAGATGGGGAACAGGCGCAGTCAACAAAAAAAACATTTGAAAAAGCTGTAAACCTCACAATAATATAAATGTGTTAAGAATGTATGGCCCACAGAGTGTGGAGTAGCTGAATGAATGGATTAACATGCATTTTCCTGAGAGGAAGTCTCAGTCTTTTACAGTTTAACCAGTTGCAGCAGAGATTAAAGAAGACATGGTTAAGGGAAAACCCAGAGTAAAACTGTATACACGAATGGTAAGAAACCATATGGCACAAGGATCATTTGACTAATAAAATCTCAATAAAAGTGTATACATGGATGGCAAAGAAATCATTTTTAAACTACATGAACACCCCATTTATCATTAATGAAAGGTCAGTCTGGGAAGTGTGATCACAAACAGAAGTGCGACCAAATCTTGAAGAAAAAAATGAAACTGCAATAAGAGACAAAAAGGTTTTGAACATTTAAACCCATGCAAATCAAGTTGAGTATTTGTATTTTTGTACACTTTGAAAAGCGTTTTTTATTTCAGAAATTAGATAACATTGTACATTTTCACAGAAATTGTCACAGAACAATAAATTTTTAAAAAGGTTTTTTTTTTTAATTGTACTGAATGAATTAGGTTGATTAAAGTCTAATTGTTAGACTTTTTAATCTTTTGGACCCGTGGCCAAAACTATATTCTGTTTGGTGGTAAAACTACTCATTAATGCTTAAAAGCCCATAAATTGCAAGTTTGCCATCACTCCAGTTGATCTGTATTGGCTGCACTGGTGCTATGAACTTCTTGGTTCCGGTAGGCACCCTTACACAAAACTGGTTTATGGTATACATCACATCCCCCATCTGCATTCCAACTACAGGTCCTTCTCAAAAAATTAACATATTATGCTAAAGTTCATTATTTTCTGTAATGTACTGATAAACATTAGACTTTCATTTATTTTAGATTCATTTACACACAACTGAAGTAGTTTAAGCTTTTAATTGTTTTAATTGATTTTGGCGTACAGCTCAAGAAAACCCAAAATTCCTCAAAAATATTTGCATATCATAGAAAGGTTCTCTAAACAAGCTTCTTGATTTTGACCCTCTGCCTCTTTTACTTTATTATTTGTATCAATCACTTCTGATGCACGGTGTAAATGATGCTTGGATTACAAATTACTCCCAAGTTTGACCTCGGGTTACCATGACAATGCTGCCATGTAAACAGACAAGTGTCAATTCATGCTGCCATGCGCAAGCGAGTACAGTGACTGTATTCATTCAAAAAGTTGGGATCAGAGTTTGATCATGTTCTCACCACATACGAACCACTCTAGAGTTTAGAAACGTTTTTTAGTCCGCTTTTAGTGCGGTCTACAGTTCGGTTGTTGCTTTCTCACCCGCCCAAACTAAAAGGGAGACGAACTCTAGTTCAAATTAATCCAACTAAACAAGTTAGGTGTGAAAGCACACTTGATCGCAAAACAGTCATAAACAGCGGTACCTCGAGATACGAATGCTTCGAGTTACAAAATAAAAACAAAAACTAAGATACAATAAGTATTTTTCTTCGAGATACGAAAAAACACACAGTTCTGCTCTATTATTCGCTTGTTAAGTCTGACGTCGCACTGCGCTTCCAGCTCTCCACTCTCTCACTGACACACAATGGTAAAATGTGCTGATACTTTGATCAGCATCACACCAAAAATGAATGCTGTTTTAAATTAAGCAAAACATTATGTATCGATAACTAATAATGAGCTATAACAAAAGTTTATAAAATAACGTTTATAACGTAAAAAGTGCTCTAATGTAGCGCAAGTTAAAGGAGCAACCTGTGTGGTATTCTCAGAAGCGCTCACTCCATCCCTTCAAATATGCTTTTGGTACTGTCTCCGCATGTGCTTGGTTTCGTGCTGGTGTTTGTAATTCTTGAAATATCTCGAGAAAGTTCACTTTTGTACCGTAATGTTTTCTGGCATCTGTTCCACACTTTGCCTAACTCTCAAGGTAAGGTTTCACATTCGTGTACATATTACGTATTTTGCTTGTGCTTTATTCTGTTTAATTATCATTTATTACATTAACAATGAGAAGATTTAAGGATTGAAGAAACGTTTTTTTACGATGGCGCTTTTTTACGTATTTCAAAATTATAACGTAAGTGAGCCCTTATTGACGTGTTGCGTAAAATGGGGTAAATTATCCTTTTCGCTCCTAGCTTGATTTTCTCAGCCATCGCAGGTGACTAAAGGACCTCTGACCAATAACAATGTAGCGTTATGCTAAGTTACGGCAACTCAAACATTCTGGCAGAAAGATGAATGGTTATGTGGATGCAAACGGAGCATTGTGGAAAGTGTAACACCTTTTTACGTCAATTACTAGCATTATAATGTATTTGCCTAAAGGTATCAATATGTTAAAATAAAGCGTGAGCTGTTTTTTATGCATTAAATGATGTTTTGATGCACAATTTCTGAACCCATGTACAAGTCATCTGTACAGGCCTCACATATCTGACATGTTAAACCAACTTGACAAAATTCTAGGCTTGACGAGGAATACATACTTGTCCGTTGTTCCTCTGTAGCATTATTAACTAGTGTTTGATGTGTGTATAAAGGTGTGTTTAGTTTGCGTTTGAAATATTTTTGTATCGCTAATTCATATCGACCTTAAAAACTCAAAAGTTCAACTCGACTCGGATCATCCTTAGACCATGATGCCAAAAAATGAAATTCAAGTCGAACAGCGTGCAAAGAATTAGTTTGCTAAACAATATATTAAGACTATCTCTCTGCAATGCTTAAGTACCGTATTTTTCGGCTCATAAGACGCACTTTTCTTCCCCAAAACTGAGGGGGAAAAGTTGGTGCGTCTTATCGACCGAATGCAGAGCGCCGCGAAGTCCGGTCACGGCCGTATGAGAGGCGTAAGAGCTCCGGAGCTAGGCCGAATTGTACATCCAGCGCTTCGCGCTGACATCATCGCCCATCTCTGCCATAGCGCGGTCGTAACGAAAACGGAAAAAAACCTACTTTTCCCACAATGCCTTTGGCCGCAGCGGTGCGGTGCTTCCGGATCCATACTCACGAGCAAAACTACAGAGCACACATTGAACGTTAGACTCTCGCATTTGAGTGATCTCTCACGCTACAAACCCGATTTCTCACGCTAAAATACATTTCAAGATGTGAAATGGGCACAGCTTATAGTTTATCTGCGATGTTTCTTGAGCCTGACGATAAGATGATGATCGATCTGCATCGTCTTCAGTCTGTGAGGGTTTTTTTCCGCTAAACATTCACTTGGACAGTTTCACAAACTTGGACAGTTTGATCCTTCATTAATGGAGCTATGTGGGTTTTCATAAGCTGACAAA
>SRMA01026835.1:223124-339464 GCA_007224835.1 Danionella cerebrum | reverse complement strand
ACACGATCCTCTAGCTTTCCAGTCAATGAAATATAACCCTGAAAAACAAATGGTTTGTACTGCTCCTCACACTGCATAATCTTGCACACAGGTTTGACTAAAGATACACTTTTTGGCAACAAATTTTTCTTCTTCAAAATGGAACAATCTTGAATTAAATGTCCCACTTTTTTGCAATAGAAACAAGCACGTTGCTCACTGTGATCTGATTTTATGGATTTTTCCCTGAAAACAGGTTTTGAATTCGCAAATTTCAAGGTTTCCACAGGAGTAGGGCAAAAGACAGCTCTGTGCGTCAAAACGAATTCGTCAGCTAAAGTGGCGGCTTGTGACAGCGAAGTCACCTTCTGTTCATTTAAGTGCACCACAAGCTTCTCAGGCAACGATTCCTTAAAATCCTCAATCAATACAAGATCTCTCAAAGACTCAAAATTCTCCACTTTGCTAGCCATACACCACTTATCAAAAGAGACAGTTTTCTCTCTGGCGAATTCTACAAAAGTTTGGGAAGCACTTTTCTTTTGTCTCCTGAATTTTTGACGGTAGGCCTCTGGAACCAGCTCATAAGCACGAAGTATTGCAGTTTTCAAAGATTCATATTTCATGCTCTCTTCCAATGAAAGAGCCCCACAAACTTCTTGTGCTTTACCAATTAGCTTACACTGAATCAGAAGTGACCAGACTGCTTTTGGCCAACCAAATGAAACAGCAATCCTTTCAAAAGCAGTGAAATAAGAGTCTACTTCTGTTTCTTTAAAAATGGGTACTAAACAGATGTGCTTGGTAACATCAAAATTGTTTGCACTTACAGCTGCTGCAACAGGTGAGGCTGGGGTTTGTGAAGTGTCTTCAGCCAAAGAAGGTTGTGGCAATTGAACTCCCGGGAGTGAAGCCACCTTCGCAGCTCCGATCTCGAGCTGTCGAATTTTCACCTGCTTATCTGCCTCAATCTCCAATCGCCGAATTTCAAGTTTTAACTTGAAGTCAGCCTCACGAATTCTAGCCTTCTCCTCAGCGTCGAACTGCAGCCGTGCCAAACGTAACTTCAAGCGGGCCCCCTCTGACAATGATGGGGAGCGGGATGGGGAAAACAAAATAGGTACCTCACCATCTGCCTTTTCAGGAATGGTGATCGATTCAGCAGCCGGGGTGGATTTACCATGATGGGCAGTCAACTGACTCACATTACCACCTTCAGCCACAGTACTTGTCTCATACAAAGCTTCCCAAATTAACTCCTTAATCTCATCTTTACGAAGTTGTTTACTCACAGGGATCTGGAAGTGCTCAGCCACTAATAATAAATCTGCCTTCTTGCAAACACTTAACTTTTCCAAAGTTGGCTGGTTAAGAAATGCAGACAAATTAAACTCCTCCATTATGTTTAGCAGGTATCAAGTGAAAATCTTCATTGCTCTAAATTGGATATAATTGATCTCGTTAGGGTAATTGGATCTGCTGAATATCAAATCCCGGACGAGCCCCCAATTAATGTTACGTCCCTCTATTTATCTGGTCTAGGGGATACCACTAAATAAGGGATTTTTAACATTAAGATTGAAAGTAAATGTAATGAACCAGATGTTTATGGAAATAAAGATGAAAAAGATGGCAAATACACAGAGAATTTATTATCCAATAAAACTAATTACAAGCCCCAAACAAAATAAATGTGCAAACAAGAATCAACCAAACAAAGAAACTCTATCCCTAACTAAACAAGAAATAAGGGTGAAGGTACTTCGTTCCCCTCACCCACTATCTATCCCTAAACAAAAATAAAGACAGCAAATCACAGAACAAAACTAATGAATCAGACACATGCAACAACAAAACTTCTACCTATGTTCTAAACAAAAGGATCTTACACAACAAACTGACTTTTCCTATCTCTCAAACAATAACTGGCTTCCGGCTACTCCCACTAAACTGCCTTCCTCTCCAGACGGGAAGTTGTCCTTTTATAGTCCTCCCCTTCGCACTGATTGGCTAGGAGGCAGACATCTCGATCCTGATTGGTGGGAGTGACCAGGAAGCTGTTTCTCAAAGGAAGGGACCTGGAACACAGAGACAAACAAACAAGCATGCCTGCTAACAGCAGACATATGTTTTTAAAACATGATCAAAAATAAACTAGCAGGGCGTAACAATGGGGACTCTAATCAAGCTACATTTACGAATGATATTGGTAAAAGTTTGAAAAACTGATTTCAATGTGGACAATCATGGTAAACTCAAGCCATTCTTTTGCATTCAGTTTAGTAACAATAGACCAAAGCTAACAAACTGTATTAGTATTTTTCAAATTGTTGTGTTGTTTTTTTTACTTACAGTGACACCTACAAATATTTACGATTACATAAAAAACTTTGTAGAAAATATGAAAATTGTCCACAAAGTGAAGTCATTTTTGACAGAATTCAAAATATTTGATCTAAAATAAAATAATGTGGACATTGGGCAATGGAAAAGTTTTAAGAATATTTTTAGATCATTCCAGATAATTCCGACATTTGCGTGATGGAAAATGACCTCAGTTGATTTCAAGCAGAGGTAGAACAATGGATTCTTTTAATGTAACTTTTGATCACACCGAGCATTCTCATAATGATATTGACAGTGGAACACTTATACATAAATAATTATAGGTCCAATCATGAGCCTGTATACTCAACCGAATGCGTAGCGGACATTTCATGGATGACATTTTAAGACATTTAGGGACTCACATGTACTGTGGGTTATTATGGAATGAAGTATGTTTTTCCTCTGTCCATTGACATTGATGAGTAACCAGCCACATAACAAATGTTGCCAGAGACAGAGTGCCTAGGAGCAGAGACGGAGGCATCCAGGTCACATACTGTACAGTTCCTCCTAGGACCGGTGATCGCTGGCCTGCTGCCACTGAGATGAATGTGAATGTGCATGAGCAGATTTCTGCAGGCGTTCAGGGACTTTCTTACTCATTGAACATGACATCCTGCACAGCGAACACGCCACATCCTGTTTAATCATCTTTCTTTAATAGAATTACTGTTGTTGATTATTGGTTGCTATTGTTCTGTTGAAGCAGTTCAGAGTATATGTGTTACATGGTTTTGTGAGAAGTTTAAAAATATTCCTTGTACATTATTTACTGTTTCCATAAGTTATGCACAGATGAGGGCCAGATGCATTTTTCATGAGTAATCTGCTAAATGGAGAGACGTAATGTGTAAATGGTTTCCAGGGAAAGAAATTCCTGTTCCCAGAAAAGAAGGGAGAATAAAACTAGAATTAGCTTTTAAATAAATCTGAAATTATTGGTTCAGAATGTTTAGATAAGTAAACTCAAATATGTTGTATGGAGATGTTTCAGAGCAGCTTCACAGAAAGAGGATCCTAATGTAGATTAGTTCAGGTTAATGTTTTTAGAAGGACAAAGTGATTGAGGTAAAGTTATGAGTTATTTGGTAGAGGCCATATTTAAACCACTATTTTGATCTGCAATTGCTTCAAAGAAGCTTCACAAACGAAAACAACAAGAAAACAATTAAACCAGAAGTAAAGTAAACAAAAACCTTGGATTCTCTTTCAGTTGTTCCCTTTGTTTATTTGATGAAAAGAATCAACTATGGGAACTCTCCTGAAGCACTCCAAAAGAACCCTTTAAAAGGCCAATGAGCACAGAATTGAGCAGGTGATATAACCACAGCGGGAGCCTACTCTCATTCTGTCTTTTCCTTGGAGCCTCTAGTTTTACTCTAATTACAGGATCCGGACCCAGAAGCTATCCTATATGGACCCGGAGCTACAGACCAAGAGTTTTGATTCAAGATCCAAGAAATGCATTTTACTGTTCTCAAACGCCACACGTTCTATTTCTCGCGCACAGGCATTCTGATATTGGCCACCAAATTAAACCGCTATCTAATAACAACAGAAAGACAGCTGTGTTTTCAAAGCGCTAGTTTAATCTGGACCATCAATAACAATCACAACTATCCTCTCGTCACAAATTTCCCACTTAACTTTGAGCTAAACCCAAACTAAAATTCCTTTTTTATTATAATTTTGACTCAAACTAAGTTGAAATGTTAAAGTTTCACTTTATTTGATTTCAAGACTCCATTTTGTTTGAGAGTTTTATCCCAATTTTGTACTTTCTATTTATTTTAGTCATCAAATGGAAAGAACAAAAAAAAAACAGCATTGGAAGCAACACATTAATCAATAGTTTGAAATGCTACTGCATGATGGGACAAAAAGGTACACATAGCGCAACAAATCTATTTGAACATCTGTATTCTTACTTATTTTGAAAAGCATTTTTATTTCAAAATTAGATAACACTAACTATATGTGCAGTTCAATATTTTTTAACAATACCTTTGTTAAACCTTTTTTAATTGTAGTGAATTAATTTGTATTTCATGTAATGAATACACGGAGGCAACTAAAAATATATTGCAGTAAATAGTTAGACATTATAATCTTCTGGACCTCTAAACCAATAGCCAACGTGGCCTTAGAGAGTATCGCCGTGACTTCAGGTTCTGGACCCCGGACCCCGGAGAATGGCAGATCTGAGACCGAAGACCCCTGCTGCGATGGATAGCAGATCATCAACAGGATCCTACGGGGAGGCCGGTGAAGCCGGAGGGATGATGCAAAACTGGGGCCTAGGAGGAGCTAGCCAGAGTCAGCGGAGCGCCAGAAGCCAAAGCCCTGCTGTCCTCTTCCTCAAATAAGGACCTCCTGTACCTCAGTGTGCAGCTCGGCAGAGCATTGCAGTGCAAGCACTCACACCTCACGAGCACAATGCAGGCGTGTTTGAAGCCCAAACACTCCACGCATTTCTCGTGACCAGACTTTGACGAGATAAATCCGCTGCAGCCAGGAGTAATACAGATTTTGCCCATCGTTGAGAACAATGGACGAAACAGGACAAAATCTGCGGATACTGACAGGTTTTGATGGGAATCTGAGGTGCAGCGATAAGATGGCGTAGCTATCTTGGCTAGCAGCAGCACATCAAGTGCAGAGGTAAGCAACCGTTGAAATTTCAGCGTGTTATGAGAATCGAAATACAGAGCAACCACCATTCGCTCCGAGGAAGAAAGCAGATTGTTAAGATCCTCTTATAGAGCAGTTGATTGCTAATCAATAGAGTTGAGCCGGATACTTGGCTGAAACGATTATCCGGCATGGATAAAGCACTTTCGCCGAGTACGAATATCATACGAGTAATACGAGTCGATATCCGTGCTCGGATTGAATAAAATTCTCATTGGGTAGTTTACTGTGTCTGCGTTCTGTGATAGGCTAGGCCCCTCCCCTACACAAATACCCCGCTCTGCTTACACACACACACACACACACACACACACAGAACAGCGTGGTCTCTCTCTGTTCTCTCCCTCAGTCACTCGGTTTGCGGGTTTTTTCTGTTAACGTTTAGGGTTTCTTCAGCTTCAGGTTTGTTTTTTACTTTGGTTTGTTTGTAGTACTTATTTTTTAACCAGTAGAGTTTTGGTAAACGTGGGGTTTTTTCAGACGTGGTGCTTGGTAAAAGCGACTCGCGTCTCTGCCTGTCTTTCCATCTCAGTTCACCTACAAGTGCCAGTCTGAGTGTGTTTTTAGCACAGCTGGAAATGTGGTCAGTCCACAGCGTGCAATTTTTAATGATTTTAAACAGAATCGCAGAGAATGTTGTCCATGTTTTCAAACTGTGTCTCACAACCAAGCACTCGTGAGAAAGATTTGAAAACAGCACGAGTGCCACTCTGATGCGCAAGACCGGGATTATTATCAAAATGGGAGCACACAAGTTTTTTATTCATTTACTGGGTCAAAATAAACTGAATATAAACCTCCTTCTGGACCGAAACCACTGTTTATATTTCAGTCTATCCCTTTGTATCCAATGCTTATGCAACTTCTCGTTGCAGATAATCAGAGACACCGACAGACTCAGATTTCTGAGAAGCATCTCGCTAACCTGCGACTAACAGAGCGAGCCATTTTAACTCACAGTCCGATTATCACACATGTGCACGAATCTCGATTTGTATGCGATTCTCGGCATAAACTCAAATGCGTGCGCCTGAAACCAGCTTTAATAAGAAGTGGTTTGTTTTCCAGAAAATTAATAGTTTGTCTTTGTTTTTTACAGATAAGTGATCACTCATCACCAGTTCACCAAAGTGCCATCTAGTGTTCAGGACAGTATCTGTGCCCTAATTATTTAACGGAGCTCATGACGCAGATACAAAAGTAAACGCATAGGTGTGTAAAGGCCTTTACTCCCCTTTCTAATTTTACTACATATATTCTAACATTGAACACATGCATGAGTATAACTTAATGCCATGCAATTAACTGCAAAATTAGATGAGAAAAACAAGAGACATATGGATTCTGCATGTGTTGCCAGAAGCTCTGCCTCAGGCATTCTCTTTTATTTGTGAATCCTCATTTTTAATTAAGTCCTCACGTTTACCTCAGCATAGCATCCCTAAGCTTGTTTTCCTTAATTTCAAGCTGTTATCTATTTCTCTCTGTTTTTTGCCATTTCCAAACTATCCAAATAAATGATATGATGTCTGAAAAGTCCAGCAGTGGATTAGAAAAATATTACTACATAACGGGCAATTGAAATTTATAGTAAATTTATAATGCATCTGTCATTGTATAATAGAACTACAGGCTTTAAGTTTGAATGTCTATTGCCTTGGAGAAATACCATCGCATTTATAAAATTGTTTTTCATTAATATACTAATATAATTTGATATTTCACTAATGTATTTCAGGTTTTAATGTGAGGTAAGTAAACAAAGAAGCATTTATAGATGGGTATTCTCTTGTGTCCATACAGTCTTCACATAAAATAAAATACTGTTTACAAAGCAGCAAAAAAACAGTAAAGATAGAGCAGCCGTACCATAATAATGATGAAACATTACTTTAATTTGTCCTGAAGCTAGAATTTTAACAAAATACTCCTCACATCCTCCTAGAGCAGATAAACAAACACACAAACATTGAGGGGCATACACGCAAAAACAGTCCTGGCTCAGGTTTTCTGCTCCACTGATCTGAACAACTGTGATGAAACTCTAGTTCCCTTCCATGTTCTCTGTAACCCTCCACAGACAGAGATGTGTTCACTGCTTGACTGAGCACACATCTGCAGAGAGAACCAGGCTACTGAGTCCTGAGACTCTCAAAGAACTATCTTTCCACTTTCAATAATTCACAGAGCTGCTAAAACCCCCACCGGAAAGTATTCGGCTGCACAGTCTGAATGGATGTGGAGGTAAAAGGATTTAGGTTTTGTAGCGTACTCTGACTGCCACATTTGTATATCTTTATAGAATTATTGTGGGGATGATTCTTGAATGCTGATCAATAAATGACATCTCAGCTCAGAAATGTCTTTTTCTAACTCTAACATCACTGTAAATGTATGATATTACTATAGTAAGGTGATTATATAGTATACTTCTAACCTTCCATGGCCACAGGTGTGTACAGACAATGAAATCCAGAGTGGTGCTATGAGGGCTTGCTCCAAAATATTGTACCGATGGCTGTCAGTGGAGCTAAAATAAAGGGTAACAGCAGCTCATGCAGAGGCCGTTTCTCATTATAAGCCATTTCTCACTACTAAATATTCCATATTCAAAATTAACTAGCATTTGAATGAAGGCCACGCAAAATGGTCGGCCACATATAATTACAAGAGTGGAGATGTTCGTGTGCATAGTGCATAGAGCTCACTCGCAATGTTTTGCAGTTGATCACTAGAGACAGGAACAGTGCATTAGGGTCTCATGGAATGGGTTTCCATGGCTAAGCAGATGCAACTATGCCATACATCAAGTACAATCAAATCCACTGGATTCTATAGCAGTGGAGGCATGATCTCTGGAGTAATGAAACATACTTCTACAACTGGAAATTTGAGGTAGCAAGGAGAAAGGTACTGACTGCATTATGCCAATTGTGAAGTTTGGCCATGAACAATTATAAAGGAGAATGTTAAACGTTGATTTTCTAATCTATAGAAACTGAGTCAACAAAGAGTGTGTAGAAACAAAGGCAAAAACACTAAGGATAATGTAAATATAGTATGAGAACAGGAGCATGTCTGCTTATATACACAACCCTTCTCTTAACCCCTTACAAAACAGCCAAAATACACACTCTACATAAAAACTAACCTGAAAAGCAAATACTGCACAAAAAGACACAAAGGTTCACCATTATAATCTTTATTTTAATATTGCCCTGCAAACCATAAACAGTGTATCCCATGCCTTCTGGCTGCATAATGCCTGAGCAACCTGTAAGCTGTCTGTCAATCAAATCAGAAAGTGACATCAGTTGCGCGAAAGATCCTGCCAGCTCATTACCATCAACATGCCTATTTCATATTCTCAGACTCACCTTGTGAATAGTAGTCCATGGACATTTATTGTGTTGTCCTTGGGTCTAAAGAACTGTGCTCATATCTTACCATCGACTGAACCGTTGAGGACACAGTTGGCATACTGTTGGACACCTGCTGAAATACGTGTGTGTCGTGTGTTCATTCATTTTCCAACCCACTTATTCCCTTTTAGGGTCACGGGGGTCCAGCGCACATTGTGCAAGCGTCAGGTGAAACAACCTGGACAGGTCGCCAGTCCTAAGGGAAATTATTCAATTAACCTAACCGCATGTTTTTGAGATTATGCGGGAAACCCACGCAACCAGTTTCTATAAGCACTCAAGCAATTTCCCCAGTTCTATAAAATTACTCTCAATCATTAAATACATTTTTGAGATAATAAAAAAGACATAAAACTTAAGATGTTAAAAGTATTATTAAAATTACACCTAGCCATATAAAAAAAATACCCTAATGGTGAGAGCTTACTCAGTGGTGGGTCAGGCTGACTTGCATACAATTGCCACCTTACTGGTGTTCCAGTATTTTAGGTGAGCTAAAATACTGTCTGCTACGGCTTAACGTTAGTGATGAGATTGTAAGTGTAAGATAGCATTTTTCTTTTCTCTGCTAACCGGGAGAGCACTAGAATGAGCCACGGGCGTGTGGAGGAGGGATGGCACCACGTTTCCAATGTTTATTGAATTCACAGAGAGCTTTAACATGACATTTGATCACCCACGCGAGGGCAAGAGCGCGGGCGATAAACTATTGGAACTATCGCAGGGCCAAATGACCGCAGCAGAATACGCTATCACCTTCTGCACGCTTGACGTGCAAACGGGGTGGGTGGACAAACGCTGAAGGCGCTCTTCAGAAGAGGATTGACACATGAACTCCAATCCGAACTGGCTTGTCGCGACGAAGGATGGGACCTTAACCAATTCATATCGCTCACCATCTAGATTGACAACCTCATCAGGGCACGCCGACGACAGATTCCCCACGACGTTCGCCGAATGCCTGCCTCCGCGACAACCACCGACCCAGAACCCATGTAGATTAACCTCTTCCACATCTCCTCGAAGGAACGAAACCGTCGCCTGGCACAACGACTCTGCCTGTACTGTGGGGAACCAGGTCATATGCGAACTTCATGTCCCTCACGACCAAACCCCAGCTCCTGGGATCAGGTGAACTTCTCGGTCCACTCTTTAAACCCTGATACATGTGTCAGCTTGCTCATTATTATTAAAACAGGGGACAACGAAATACTAACCAAAGCACTGTTAGATTCAGGAGCAGCGAGGAATTTCATGTCCAAGGAATTCGCTTATCGGTGGCAGATACCTCTAACCCCTTTTTCCTCGCCATTACCAGTGGAGAAGATAGACGGACGCCCCCTCGGATCAGGCAGGATCTCGCACCTCACTCAGGAGCTGGAGATGCACACCGGCGTGCTCCACAGAGAAATTATCCAATTTTATGTCCTCTCTAGACATCGTACCCCAATAATACTGGGATTACCCTGGTTACGAAGGCATAACCCTCACATCTCCTGGAGAACGGGACAGATCCTCAGATGGAACGACTCCAGCTTCCCTGGCTGCATCACTCCTGTCTCGCCCCTGTCGGTCCAATCTGTCTCTATCTCGGAGGAGAGTAACCCTGACACTAACCTCCAGCCTGAATATACTGATTTGTCTCTGGCCTTCAGCAAAACCCAAGTCACGAAACTTCCTCCTCATCGTAGTTGTGACTGCGCCATTGACCTCCGACCAGGAACAACGGCCCTTTAAGGGAAAGATTTACCCACTCTCCAAATCCGAAACAGAAGCCATGGAGAAATACATCAACCTCACCCGCATTGGCGGGATTCTTCTTTGTTTAGAAGGATGGAGAACTTCGTCCATGTATTGATTACCGAGGTCTCAACGAAATAAGCGTTAACTTCCGTTAACCGCTACCCCTTGTGTCTGCAGCCCTGGAACAACTCAGAACAGCCAAGTACTACACTAAGCTCGACCTGTGAAGCGCCTACAATCTCATCCGCATCTGTAAAGGGGACGAGTGGAAGACCGAATTCTCGAGCACTGGACATTATGAATACCGGGTCATGCCTTTCGGTTCGGTCAACACTCCGTCCGTCTACCAGTCATTTATCAATGACATTTTCAGAGATCTCCTGAATCACACTGTCATAGCCTACATTGATGATATTCTGGTATACTCCGACACCTTGGAAGAACATATCCAGTATGTTTGAACAGTGCTCAAAAGACTCATCGAGAACAAATTATACGCTAAAGCAGAGAAGTGTGAGTTCAACCAGACATTGACATCATTCCTGGGATACATCATTAGCCAGGAGGGAGTAGCAATGGACGAGTGAAAGGTGAATGTAATCCTCAACTGGCCGCAACCCTTGACTCTGAAGGAACTCCAATGTTTTCTTGGCTTTGCCAACTTCTAAAGACGTTTCATTAGAAACGTCAGCACAGTCGCACATCCCCAAACATCCATGGTCAAGATAGGCGCCCACGCACACCTTTCAGCAGCTGAAACAATGGTTCAGCACAGCCCCCATCCTCTAACACCCCAGCCCCGATCACCCCTTCATCGTAGAAGTAGACGCTTGACTAGGTGCCATCCTCTCACAGAGACAGGGGTCACCTCCCAAACTATTTCCATGCGCCTTCTATTCAAGAAAACTAAACCCTGCCGAGAGAAACTATGATGTGGGTGATCGGGAATTACTGGCCAAGAAATCCCTAAAGAAACCCTCCACGGGTCTAACCCCATTCCAATGCATCTTAGGATTTCAACCTCCCCTATTTGCTTGGTCAGGAGAACCCTCTTATGTCCTAGCAGTCGATGATTGGCTACGCAGGAGCGAGGAGACTTGGAACTTGGCCCACACCCACTTACAGCGCGCTATCCACTGACAGAAGGACCAAACCGATCGTCGTCGTCGCCAAAACCCGGAATACACTTCCGGACAATGGGTGTGGCTATCCACAGAGATTTTCACCTCCGACTACCCTGTAAGAAACTCAGTCCCAGCTATGTGGGTCCGTTTCAAATAGATAGACAAATCACCCTGGTATCTTTTCGTCTTACCCTGCCTAACCACTACCGCATTTCTCCCACCTTCCATGTTTCCCTGCTCAAGCCCGCTGTTGGTCCCACCGAGGAGGGGGAGGAGGAGTCTCACAGATACACAGAGACAAACCCCGCAACTCCTTCCTCCGACCAACAGAGGGAACCATCGCCCCACTAACTTCTGCCCGCTACACTACATTTCCCACTATCCCTAGGTCCACCTTGGTTAGTCACCCAGCTGAATTGTATTTCACCCCTCTACTTAAACAGACTGAAACTGATCACACATTGCGAAGTCTTGTTTGCCTACTGCTGCAATTCTGAGTGATTACTACCTGTGCATGCCTACCTGTTGTGACCCTGCCTGTTTACCGTTTACGATTCTTGCTACCTGCCTGCTGTATTACTCTTTCTGCCATTGGAATCTGATGGTTTGTTTCCAGCCTTAACCATTAGCCTGTTGTCTGACTACGCCTTTGTCTGTCCTGTATTGCTGCATACGCCAGTACTTGAACTTTGCTTGTCTGACCTCGAATCCAATAAAGCCCGCTGATGGATCCCAACTCGAGTGACGATTCGTTACAGTCACAATGTGGGACTCCAGGTTTGACACTGGATTGTACTGAGATCTCAACACAGGAGGATAAAGTACATGGAGGTGTTTATTGTGCCCAAGTGCCACATTAGGTGCCACGTTTGGTTCAGCTCTAGGCCCATAGCTCGGTCTAGCCTTGTCTCTATGAGTCTCTGCTCTGCATCAGCTGTGGACACGTCTCTCTTCTAATTTAATTTTTTTTTCAACTAATCAGCTTATATCTACTAGATCTTGTCCCTAACCTAGTCAACGTGAGCCAATCACAGTTGTGTACACAGGGCATCTTCAATTAAGCTAATTAGTTTCCTCCAATACTCACCTCCAATCTGCTTTATCTTCATTCATTTATAATTTATTAAAACTACATTTACTGAAGGTTGTAATACAAATTGTAACACATGGAACACACTTCACATTTATTTCAATAAATACATTTAAATGAGTCCATGAATTAATAAAAGAGTATTTAATTGAGAGGCAAAATTAAAATGGCTCTGGGCTAACTGATGGCTGCCTGTCGGAAGAGTCGTATAATGTCTAGGTCAATGGTGGACCAACCTCCACCTGCTCACAGTAGCCAGGGTAGTCTGGGTCCATAGGCCTGCTTCTCAGGGGTTTAATTGTCAGATGAAATTGTCCACCCATGAGACAGGTCACACAGGAGGAATGAAAGATGGTCCATGCATCTCAAGAGTGTTGAGAAAAGAGGAGCAAACTTCTATTCCTCTGAATTACGGGTGGGGATTACCTTGGCAGGCCAGAACAAGATTCCACATACGAGGCATGTGTGGTAAAGCATGCATGCAGCTTCCCCCAGGCCATAGTGTCATTGGCAGAGCCAAGGATGGTTTGAGTATCCCTGAAGAGTTTAGACTCAGGGTTCCTCTGTGATTTCACAAGCAGTTTTTCTGTCAAAGAGTCTGTTGATGTGGCTAGAAGGAATACCCTGGCAGATCAGGGACCAGGGACCCTGGCGAAAACTTCCCAGAGTAGCTCAGTGGCTCTTCAGGATGACTCGGCAGGGCTATGTTATTCAGGGGTCTGGGGACCAACATGCAGTATTTTCTCTTTGGTAAGTTGGACTGTCATCAGGAGATGTTCTCTAGATCTGTTTTTAGATACTGTTTTTTAATAGGCTGTGGTAGTGTGGTAGTAAACCCTTGTGGATTTTGGGTAGGGGCCAGGTCATGCTATTAAAAGTCTATGGGTTATTATATTAGGATGGGGACATCACAAACAGAACTCTAAGACTGGTTTGTTTTTAGAGAATTTTAAGTATTTGTGGTGGTTAACAAACAATCGAATAATAGAGCTGTAGTTCATTGTATAATAATAATAATAATAATAAGCCTTAGCCTTATAAAAGCCTACTATCATCCATTTGCTGTTTCACAAGCACATTTTTCATCTACTGATTAAACTTTTTTGTGTCAGTTTGATCTCAATGTTTACTACTTGTCTAGGATTTAGTTTTTAAAAGTGAGCAAAAAGGAAATTATGAAATTGTGTGATACAGTCTATTGGGACCAAGAATTCAGAACATCACAAAGAATAAGCCAAAGGTCAAAAGAAACGTCAGCACTTCTGTCTTTTCACTGAGAGCAGGAGAATGAGAAATGGATGGGGAGCATCAGGGAGCTTTGGAGCTTGATGTGAGAACGCTGTCCTCCTCCTCTGGTGGCTTTTTCTATTGAGATTATGGCGAATATATAATCAGAGTAGCCTTCTCAGATATTCTGGATAAAGGGTTTCTCCACAAATGTATTTCCAGAAGTAAAGATGCATCTCTGTATATTTCCTAATGGTGCAATATATATACTTTATGGTGCAATATAATAGAAATGTGTAATATAACCTCTGTACCTTAATATTTATCTATGATTGCTCTTATTTATATGTACATATTTATATCTCAGCACATATGTATATCTGTATAAATATCCTATATTTATACAACTTTATGTGGCTTTATATGGGACCTGGGTCCTAATTTGTATCATAACATGGAAGTGTGTTGGTATGACAATAAATTCCTTGAATCCTAATCCATTAGAGCAGTGCTTAATTTGTTCCGCCGTTTGCCGGAACGCAATCCGTTTTCTCTCAATTTCTGGTATCCAAGGATCCGGAAAATTTTATTCTGGGATCCGGTAATTATCTGACCCCATTTGTCTTTATCTGCCCAATTCCTGCCCACCTTTTTCACTCTACTGTACTACAATGCATTCCCCCGACTCAAGAATATACAGAGCACTCGCCTATGGTGTGCCAGGCTGCCTTCGTCGTAGGCTGGTGCTGTCCCCTGCAGTCGGCAGGCCGGCCCGTATTATGTGGAAATTAGCGATTAGATAAAAATATTATAAAATAAAATAATTAATAATTATTGTGTTAGTGTGTTTTCTTTATTGTGCATTGTATAAAGAAAAAAATAATAATAATAATAATAAATAAAATGCACTACTAGCAAGTCTGAAAAGGATGCTGGGTAATTTACGTCCTGTACGTAACTTATTTTTAGGCAGCATTTGGCCAAAACAAAAAGTGTCCTGACTCCTTCGTGCTAACATGTCTAAAAGAAACGAAGACTCAAGTCATGTTGCTCCAAAGCAAGCCAGAACTGCAGTTAGTTATTAAACAACTAAAAAGGTGAGTAAAAAGGCTAAAACGGCCATTTAACATGATATTGAAGATTAAGATAAATTGTGTTGAAAGTTTTTTTGTGTGTATATGTCTTAAATTATGTTGTAAATGATGTATGTAAGTCCTGCTGCTTAAAAGTAGGCATGATAGACACTGAACCATTGCGTTCTGTTTGTGTTCCAGCAACTGTTTTGGGCCAGCAACAGTTGTGTTCCAGTAACTTCAAATTTACAAATTAAGCACTGCATTAGAGGATTATAAGGAACAGTGCAAAAGGAAAACAAATTAATATAGACATTTTAAACAAAATGAAAATGTTTCATTCACTTTAAATGAAATGAGGTGATGTTTCTACTTTAACTGGCAGTTGCATTTGTTAAAACCTGTAACTCTACTTTACCTCTGAATCTTTACTTAATGCTATGAAAAGTCGTAGTATTTATGTCATGCATTTAAACATGCAAATACCTCTGCATGAGCATGCTTTTGCTATGAGGCTGCCCACAGAACAGCATCTTTTAAAAATTATTTAATTCACTACAGTACTCATTTAAATGGTAACAGGCAGCATTTGACCTCTCCAGACTGGTGGCTTGAGTTCCATCAAAAGATGAACAACCTCCATCCCTCCAGTAAGCTCACTGATGAGTCGTGGCTGGGTCTCCCTGCATTGCAAGATTCTCAAATACACATGCCAGGTGTTAACACATCCTGTAAACAATGGTTCCCTTTCAGTCGGTCCCGGAGACGTTAGTCGGGATAGACCGACTGAATGGGAGCGAATCACAGTGAGAGCGACTGACGAACATATCAACGGGCAAATTAATTTGCAGGCGTAGGTGACTGATTAGCAATCAGCCGGGTATAAAGCCGGGCGTGCCTACGCTACCAGTATGCAATTTTCCTTCGGAGCTGACTGAGTGTGACTCTCTCTCCTAACTTTGACGCTAAACCAGCTTACCAGATTAGAAGGTTGCTTACCTTTGGCATATTGGTGTTGACCTCTGCTAAGTCCCAGAATTAGCATGCCACCACGCCGGCACCTCAGATCTTAGCAAGCAAGCCTGTCCAGTGTGTTTCCGCCGTTTGCTCAGAATCCTGTCCATTTTTCACGACACGATGAGCAAACGTGCACTATTCCTGGCTGTTGTGGGCTTTCTCGTCGAAAAGACGGTCACGGGAGTTGCGCAATGTGTTTGGTTTCCAGCACACCGACGCGGCTCTCTTGCAGCACTCTGCTGAGTCGCACGTGGAAGTTTTGGGTAGAGCGGCGTCAGGTGATTCCTTGCGTCATCCCCAAACACCGAGCGTGCTTCCCGTCTGGTCTGCGGGTGAATCGGATGGCGCTTCGGTGTCGCCTGGTACCTCGTATGATCCTGTAGACGATCTGCTCTCCCACGCAGCATCGGAAGGGGCGCGGCTTTCGGTTCTCCAGTTTAGCTGCCTCCTCCGGGATTGCAGCTGAGCTGGAGCCGGAGGCGTTCGCGGTGCTCTCACAGCCGCAGCCTCGATCGGCGGGAGGTGACTCCTCCCCCCCGATTCGATGCTGTCGCGGCTGGAGAATTTGTGGCTAGGCAGGCAGGTTCCCCGCATACCGCTAGTGCCTTTTCTCCCCGAGAAGCACGAGGAGCTCTTTAATTCTGGCAGGCTCCCCTGCCTGTCAGGGGATTGAGCTCCTCCCTCTTCACCACTCTGGTCAATGCAGCAGATACGGGCTACTCTTCGATTCCCAGAGTGGGCAGGTTGTCGTGGTGCTTACCCCGACAGCGCTGCTGCTTGGCGGTTTTGTTCGGGTGTTCCCGCCAAAGCTGGGAGGTTTTCATCAGCCCAGTAAATCTGCTGCATCATTGCATGCTATGGCGACCTTACAGGTGCTCCGTGTCATGCACCAGGGTGGTGGTGACCAGCAGTCTCTCTGAGACTAGCTTTCAGCCGCTGATTTGTCGCCTTGTGCTTCAAGATCAGCCGTACTGAACATCGGTCACGCGATGTCCACGCTTGTGGTCCAGGAACGCCATCTGTGGTTAGAGCAGGCTTCAATGCGTCCCGAGGACTGATTTCGGCCTCCGTACGTGCCTGTCTCCCCGGATGGCCTCTTTGGCGTCGCCGTGGAGATTTTCGTCAAAGGTCTCCACGATCAGGAAGCAGGCGGAGGGTCTGGGTATAGTTCTACGCCAGAAGCAGCGGGCGTTGCTTCTGTGCCGGAACCCTCTCCGCCTGTTCGCTGCCAAAGAGTACGTCTCCCGCCTGAACAAAGGCGCGATCGAGCTGGTACCCCCAGCCGATATGGAACGCGGGCTTTACAGCCCATACTTCCTGGTCCCCAAGAAATCAGACGGGCTGCGACCAATCTTGGATCTGAGGCGTCTAAACCGGCACCTGGCCAAGTACCGGTTCAAGATGCTGATGATCCACTGCATTCTACCGTGCATCTGTCCTGGAGATTGGTTCGCAACAATCGACCTAAAGGACGCGTACTTCAGGTAGAAGTGGTACCGAGACACAGACCCTTTCTAAGGTTCTGTTTCGAGGGCCATGCATACCAGTACAAGGTCCTACCCTTAGGTCTTGCCCTCTCCCCTCGCACCTTCACGAAGGTCGCCGGGGCCGCGCTAGCCCCGCTCCGCCGGGCAGGCATTCGGATCCTGGACTACCTCGACGACTGGCTTCTTATAGCCTCGTCCAGGGACCAGTTGATCCGAGACAAGGGCAAGGTGCTTTCGCACTTAAACCGTTTGGGTCTGAAGGTCAACTGAGAAAAGAGCCGCCTCACTCCGGTGAGGGTCATCTCTTTCTTGGGTTGGAGCTGAACTCCCAGAGCATGCTGGCGCAACTATCGGTAGAACGCGCCAGGGCCTTGCTGACCGCTCTTTCCGCGGTGTCCTCGACCAGTGGCCAAACTGAAGTTATTTCAGAGGCTCCTGGGGCATATGGCAGTCGCAGCCCCAGTCATTCGACTCGGCCTGAAGGTCTGGAACTCGGAGTGCTTCCTGCCGTCCGGGGTGCCTCTTTCGAGTTCCCCCGATCGCATGGTGGTCACCACCGACGCCTCCAAGACCGGTTGGGGCGCTGTGTGCGGTTCCCACCGAGAGTCCGGTTCCTGGATCGGACGGCTTTCTCGCTGGCACATCAACCGTCTCGAGCTAGTTGCAGTCACCCTGGCGCTGCGGCGCTTCGGCCCGCTCCTCCGGGGGCGGCACGTGCTGGTCAGGACCGACAGCACCGCAGTAGTAGCGTACATTTACCACCTGGGGGGTGTACGCTCCCGTGCTCTGCACTACCTCGCCCAACGACTGCTCCTCTGGAGTCGGAGCAGACTTCTGTCGCTCAAAGCCTGTTACATCCCCGGCGAGTGCAACCAGATCGCGGATTCGCTGTCCAGGTTTCACCCCACGGCGAGAGAATGGCGACTCCATCCTCGGGCTGTTCAGCAGATATGGGATATCTTCGGCGAGGCCCAGGTAGACCTGTTGCCTCCCGGCAGAACACCCATTGCCGGCTTTTTTACTCCCTGTCCCTGGCTCCTCTCGGGACAGATGCGCTGGCACACTGCTGGCCCCAGAACAAACGCTTATATGCGTTTCCCCCAGTGAGCCTTCTAGCACAGTTACTGTGCAAGGTCAGGGTGGACGAGCGAGAACTGCTCCTGGTCGCGCCCTCTGGCCGATCCGAGTCTGGTTCCCAGACCTTCTGCGCTCGTGACAGCCCCCCCCTGGCCGATCCCTCTGAGTCCAGATCTCCGACTCAGGGGGGGGGATACAGGCACCCGCGGTGGACCCCGAGCCTCTACCACCCTCTGGGGTGAGAACTTTAGACCACGCGTTAGCACCCTCTACGAGCGTGCTACGCTGGCAAGTGGGGTCGGTTCGTCGATTGGTGTTCCTTCCGTCTGGAAGATCCTGGGACGTGCCCCATCAGAATCGTGTTGACCTTTCTCCAGGAGAAGTTCGATCGGGGGCTGTCCGATTCGTCCCTCAAGGTCTACGCCGCCGCTATTTCTGCCTTCCACCTTTGGGTTGAAGGGAAATCAGTGGGCAGCCACGAACTGACGGTGAGATTTCTCAAGGGAACTAGGCGTCTTAGGCCGCCTAGACCTCCCTCTGTTCCCTCTTGGGACCTCTCCGTCGCCCTGTCTGGGCTGCGGAAGTCTCCTTTGAGCCCTTGCACTCTGCGGAGCTGCGTGTCCTCTCATTGAGGACCGCAGTCCTGCTTGCTTGGCCTCAATTAGAGGGTGGGAGATCTCCAGGCACTGTCCGCCGACGAATCCTGCCTGGAATTCGACCCTGGCCCTCCTGGTTACCACCAGGCCCAGGCCCGGATTCATCCCCAAGGTCCCTTCTGTCCCCTTCTGGGACCAGGGACCCTGCAAGCTCTGCCCCGGGAGGAGGCAGATCCAGCCCAGGGTTCGTTTTGTCCTTAGAGCCCTTCGGGTCTAACTGGACAGAACCCGGGAGCTTTGTTGCTCTCAGCAGTTCTTCATTTGTTTCGGAGGCCAGCGTAAGGGTTCCGTGGTCTCCAAGCAACGGCTTGCCCACTGGTAGTGGAAGCTATTCGCGTTGCTTATGAGGCGTGTGAGGTTCCCTGCCCTCTCCATCTGAGGGCCCACCCCACTCGCGGCTTTGCTGCTTCGTGGGCTTTGGCTAAAGGGGCCTCACTCACCGACTTATGTAGAGCTGCGGGCTGGTCTACACCCAATACTTTTGTCAGGTTCTACAACCTCGACGTAGGCACCGTTCCCTCTGCGGTCCTGTGTGGTGGCAGTCACCCTTAGGGGACGGTGGGGGTGTACGCTTGCAGTACTCTCCTCGTCATTGGAGAAGTACATTTCTTAAGAGCTCCCCTTTTCGGGCGGCTCTCTCATCCTCCCCCCTCCAGCATCTGACTGAGCGGAGCAGTCAGCGCTGCTAGGTTCTGTAGTGGAGGCTTTGCCTCGGCCTGGCCCCTGCAGAACTAGGGTCCAGATCTGGGAGTCCCTTTTTTGGTGCTCCCTTTCTATGTCTCTCTTACAGCTCCCCCTTCAGGTGGCTAGTATGAACCTGTTCCGTTACTCCCCTTGCTTTGGCGCGTAACGATGACTTCCGTCTCTGCCGATTTTCTCTTGCAGAACGATGACTCGCTGGTAGCCCTTCGGGCCTCGACGCGATCTCCGCCACTCCTCCCTGCAGGTCGAGGGGTGCCTCCTTCTGGTCGTCAGCATCAACCGAGTACAGCTAAGCTCTCAGTGTTGGACGACTTCCCCGTCAATGAGTATTCCGGGCAGGGGCAGAAGGAGATCCCATTCAGGTACTACGGCCTTTACTAACCTCTCTTCTTGTGTTTAGTGCCGGCCTGTCTGGACGGACTTCGGGCATGGCCCTTTAAAGAGGCTCCCATTCAGTCGGTCTAATCCCGACTAACGTCTCCGGGACCGACTGAAAGGGAACGTCTAGGTTACTTGCGTAACCCCACGTTCCCTGAATAGGGAACGGAGACGTTACCCTTCGCCATGCCCTTGAAGTCATGGATCTGAGGTCGCTGGGAGGTAAGTAGGTCCAGCTCCTCGGAAAATTCCATACTGGTGGCGTAGGCACGCCCGGCTTTATACCCGGCTGATTGCTAGTCAATCACCTACGCCTGCAAATTAATTGCCCGTTGATATGTTCGGCAGTCGCTCCCACAGGTGATTCGCTCCCATTCAGTCGGTCTAATCCCGACTAACGTCTCCGTTCCCTATTCAGGGAACGTGGGGTTACGCAAGTAACCTAGACGTTTTTCTTGGCGCACAATACTGACGAAACGCTGTCAGGACTTCAGTTAGTTTTTTGTGCTCAGGATCTTCGTATGTAATTACAAGGGAGTTAAAAATGTCAAGTGCTTCTTCCCCTATGCAATGCAAAAGAACAGCGATCTGTCTTGACTCCGACTTTTCCGCTAGCGCCGTGGCAGTGAGGTATAAGTTGAATCGTTGTTCCCACTTACGCCAATTTTCAGCCAAGTTCCCAGTCAGAGATAGTGGCGGCGGCGGGTGTAGCGTGTCCATTTCCTCCGTTTTGAGTTTGCGTCCTGCTCGCATCTTGATCACTCAGTAAGACTTTTTTGCTCTCTCACGGGTCTTCACGCAGCAGCTTCAGCAGGTGGGTTCACAACTCTGACACCATGTTGTGTTGTTCATATCGACAACAATGAGCACATATGCAGACCAGTTTAACACTTGCACTTTACTGAACTTCACGCACACTACTCACGTGTCTTAACCATAGACTCAACATACAACATTCGGATCATACCATTATACAGACCGTGTGGGGTGAACTGGGTCAAACCATTTAACTTATACCACAGGTTCGGTACAGTGTCTTGGAGAGTTCGGTTCGGTTCATTCGGTTCGGTACAAAACAATAAGAACTTACATAATCTTTATTTTGAAAAGCTGCCAATACACAATAGAATTCTTGCATAAAATAAATAAAAGTGACACATTTGGGTGATATTTTAAATAAATTGCACTCTTTAAAAAAAAAACAAATTTTTTTTTATAAAAAATGTAATACTGCAACTAGTTAGGATAGATTGGATAGATGAACCTATCCACATTTTCTGAAGAGAGCACAGATCTGGTTGCAGTGACAATATCTCCAGCAGTAGAAAATGTTGATGTGTTGCCTGCCCGATCTCCGTGGAACAATGTCGGCATACAACTTTAAATTTATCCACTCGTCTATCCCCGTTATTTATTTTAACAGAGAAGCCAACGTGTTCCCAAACAGGAGAGTGTAGTGAGATGGGAGGGTCTTCAAGCTCTGGCTTCTCTTTCCCTTTTGATATGATTCCATTTTCCTACTCGCGCTCGTGCTCGTTACTCAATAGCATCTGTGCGGAAACTCGCCTTGGAACATTGTTCCGCTGCGCTTAATATCGCGCTAATAATAAATTTAAATTATTATAAAAATACCGAATACCGAAACGGTACGCAAGTGTACCGAACCGAACAGAGCCGAAAAGTCCAAAAGCACAGGTTGGTCAAATTTGTGAAAAAGACATCTGTGGAGAAACAGACACAAACTGGTGGAGATGTAAACTATGTTTATGAGGCAGAGAGCCCACCAACAGCAGGAAAAATCACACAGAAAGAAGTTCTAGAAACTGATGAGCTTCTGGAGACCGAAGAGGATCCAAGATCAAATGAGTGTGAGACTGATGTAGACAGCAAGAAAGAATCCAGCACAGCTAATAATAAAAACTCCAGCAGGAGGTGCTCTACTATAGAAAAGAAGAAACCCAGTTATTTGAGAGATTACGTAACTGAGAATGTGGTTAAAGATGATACCAATGCTAACATTGATTACTGTTACAGAGCTGTAGGTGGGGTTCCTAATTCATTCAAGGAAGCTATGGAGTCAGTCAATTCAAAACAATGGATCGAAGCTATGAATAAGGAAATTGAATCTTTGAGGGTAAATGACACTTACGTCTCACTAAGCTGCCACCGGGTAAGGAAACAGTGGGGGGTAAATGGGTTTATTCCGTCAAAAATGATGTTGAGGGAAACAACAAATACAAAGCAAGGTTTGTTGCTAAGGGTTATAGTCAGAAGATGGGAATTGATTATGGAGAAACATTCTCCCCAACAGCAAATTTAACAAGTGTGAGAATACTGCTACAGAAAGCAGCACATGACAACCTTTTACTTCACCAGATGGACGTGAAGACGGCGTACTTACACGCACCTATTGATAATGAAATTTACATGGAGCAACCAGAAGGGTATGAAGAACACGGAGATCTGGTATGTACATTACAGAAGTCATTATATGGACTGAAACAGTCAGGGAGAAATTGGAATAGGATTTTCCATGATCATGTGACAGAAAAAGGATTTACTAAAAACCCAGCCGATCACTGTTTATTCAAAGGAAACCGAAAGTGAGAAAACAATTTTGATTGTGTGGGTTGATGACTTGATTATTGCAGCAAGCAACAAGAAAGTTTTGATGAAAGTCAAAGAAATGTTTTCTGCAAGGTTCAAGATAAAAGATTTGAGTTCACACAGAGTGAAGGTTGTGTAAAAATGTCTCAAGAAACCTATGTGAAGAAAATTCTGAAAAGGTTCAACATGCAAGATTGTAAACCAAGAGAAACACCATGTGAACCAAAACTCTGTTATTCAGATGAAGCTGTGAAGATGTATAGAGAAGCTGTGGGCAGCTTAATATATCTCACAACATGCACACGTCCAGATTTGAGTTTTGTAGTGAGCAAATTATCACAGTATTTGTCAGAGCCAACTGAAGAACAGTGGACAACAGTGAAACGTGCTACGATATCTGAAGGGAACTTTAAACAAAGCGTTAACTTTCAGAAGCAACAAAAACGATGAGTTAGGTTTAACAGCCTATAGTGATGCAGATTGGGCAGGAGACACAAGCGACAGGAGAAGCACTACAGGATATTGTGTTAAATTGAGTGAAAACAGTTCACTAATTTCTTGGAAGACAAAGAAACAACCAACAGTAGCTCTTTCTAAGTGTGAGGCTAAGTACATGGCACTAGCTTCCACAATGCAAGAGTGTCTATATCTTGAACACATTTTGAATGGGATTGACAGTCATATGTACAGGCAGACAGTCATTCATGAAGACACCCAGGGGGCAGTTCAGTGATGTACAGTAAATGCCAGTGTTTTAATATAGATTTAATAAGAGAATGAATGAAGGCTAGAAATACCACTTCCTCTTTTAAAAAGGGGACGAGACCAACAAAAACTTTAGAGTTTAGAGAATAAAACCTGCTTCTGACCAGGTAAGGTTCACAGAGTAAGTTACCACAGCAACTAACTATGAGAAACTTGCTTCACTTACCCTGCTTTCTCGAGTTTGACAGACCTGCCATTTTGAAACGGAGAACCCAAAGTTTCTCTCATTTCAGGGTTAACATTCTCTGAGTTTTCACTTAACATCCTTTCTGAAACGGGCCCCAGGTTTATGCTCACCGATCACAAATGACCCTCGTGCATTTTGTGGGAAAAGTGTTTGTTTCAGACATTTTCAGCTCAACACAGCTCCTTCTGCACATCTAATACCAGTAAGTATTGTTTTAAATTGTTCTAATTTTACATTAAATATATTTTGTTATATATTATATTTTATTATATAATTGTAAAAGATGACTATATGTGATTTGGTTTAGCTTACCTTGAGAATATATGTTAGGAAATTACAAGTAGTCAATACTAGCTAGCTAACTAGCAGCTACTGCAGTTTGCTTAGATAACTAATTATCTACTTAGCAAAAAGGTTAGCAGAGCTTTCTTAGCCATATCACGAAAATAACTATGTGTATGTATATTGTTGTGCATCAGAAATTATTATTGCGCTCGCTTTTTTATCCAGAGTAAAGCTGTTAGCAGATTCACTACTGAAATGGTTTTAAGGGTTCTGCAGAAAGAACAACATGAGGAAGATGAGGAGAAAATTTGTTCTGATCCAGAGTCTAAAGTTTCTGATAATGATAATCCAGACTGCCACATATGAAGAGGTGCACAGAGGGGTCACCCAAACTCCAAAATCATACCATTGAGGCAATGGAAAAATTTGGGTTAAAAAAAAACAAAAACAAAACACAGCGACCAGCAACCTACAAGAGATCATCAGAAAGGAGTGCCAAAAGAAGAGGAAGTTTCCAAAGACAGAAAGTCAGCAGCTAGTGTTCCAAATGCACTAGGCCTGTGTGCAAGGAGCACAACAACTTGGTGATCATTTATCATGCATATAAAGATTGAGCTGGCAATTCGCGCTCCAGTGATGTGTTCAGCTGTATTCAGCTGTTGTTTAGATGTTCTTTCACTAGTCTACAGATACAGTTCAATTCAATAAACATGTCATAAGTTCAATAGCCATGTTATCTGTTGTCAGAGTTATGTGTATGGGACAAAATCACAAAAATGTTGCAAGACATAAGTTTTGACCTGAAGTTGCTGAAGTTATTATATATGTAACAAAAACACCAAAAAAATAAAATAACTTCCATTCATGTAAGAACCTGGGAAATCCTTTTTGACACATGTTGTGCATCGGAGACTCATTCAGTCTTGCATGTAATGGGCAGCTGGTCATCACGACACTCCAGGTCCCAATCTTGTTCTTTGAAAGGCCTCATGTTCACACCATAATCAAATTTCAGCTGAGTGTCGACGGCGATGTCCTGCAGTGCTTTAAACAGGATGACATCCGTGTTTTCGTCATTTATCCTGAGCACACAGTGAAATGGCTTCAGGTTTGGTCTCTTGGAAGAATGAGTTATTCTTCTGCCAATAGTTTGTACATTGGGGTGACACTGACAAGGGAAGCTCAGCGCGTCGATGCAGAGGTCTCTATCTCCAGCTTTAAAGAAGAAGAGATAGTCAGCTTCGTAATCTAGCCACAGGGGTTTCAAGCCAGTGCCGGTCCCAAGCCTGGATAAATAGAGAGGGTTGCGTCAGGAAGGGCATCCGGCGTAAAACATGCCAAAAACCAAACAATCGAATTTCATACCGAATCGGTCGAGGCCCGGGTTAACAATGACCGCCTCTGGTGCTGTTGACTTACAGGGTGCCAGTGGAAATTGGACTACTGTTGGTTGAAGAAGGAGAGGAGCATATGGCAGCCGCAGCCCCAGTTATTCAGTTATACCTATTCAAGGTTTTTCAACCTTGACGTGGGCTCTGTTCCCTCTGCGGTCCTGAGTGGTGGCAGTCACCCTTAGGGAACGGAGCGGGTGTACGCTTGCAGTACTCTCCTTGTCATCGGAGAAGTACACCTTTCTAGAGTTCCCCCCTTTCAAGCGGCTCTCTCATCCTCCCCCCTCCAGCATCTGACTGAGCAGAGCAGGTTCTGTAGTGGAGGCTTTGCCTCGGCCTGGCCCCTGCAGAACTAGGGTCCAGATCTGGGAGTCCCTCTCGGCGCTCCCTTTCTATGTTTTTCTATACAGCTTCCCCTCCAGGCGACTAGTATGAACCCGTCCCGTTACACCCCTTGCCTTGGTGAGTAACGATGACTTTCCGTCTCTGCCGATTTTGTCTTGCAGAACGATGACCCGCTGGTAGCCCTTCGGGCCTCGACGCGATCTCCGCCACTCCTCCCTGCGGGTCGAGGGGTGCCTCCTTCTGGTCGTCAGCATCAACCGAGTACAGCTAAAGCTCTCAGTGTTGGACGACTTCCCCGTCAATGAGTATTCCGGGCAGGGGCAGAAGGAGTTCCCATTCAGGTACTATGGCCTTATACTAACCTCTCTTTTTGACGTTTAGTGCCGGCCTGTCTGGCATGGCCCTTTACAGAGGCTCCCAGTCGGTCTAATCCCGACTAACGTCTCCGGGACAGACTGAAAGGAACAGGGAATAGGGACTGAATAGGAAAGAGACGTTACCCTTCGCCATGCCCTTGAAGTCATGGATCTGAGGGTGCCGGGAGGTAAGTAGGTCCGGCTCCTCCGAAAATTCCATACTGAAGCGTAGGCACGCCCGGCTTTATACCCGGCTGATTGCTAATAAATCACCTACGCCTGCAAATTAATTATCGGCAGTCGCTCTCACAGTGATCCGCTCCCATTCAGTTGGTCTAATCACGACTAACGTCTCTGTTCCCTATTCAGGCAACGTGGGGTTACGCAAGTAACCTAGATGTTACAGCACGATCTCTATAGTGATTTCGCCCCACCCATTCTGTCTCCTGCAAAACAACAACACAGAGAGCATTAAAACTCGCAAAAACACCATACTCCATCAGAAAAAAAAGCTGAGTGGGCGTAGGGGTGGGTGTGAATGAATGAGTATGGATGGGATCCGAAGGGGTGCAGCTGCCGCCTGGTTTTTGCCACGTCCCCCCCTTGGTGACTCTACCTTGGCCCAGGGGCGGTGCCTCCCCTGGGTGGGGGCCGGTTGGCTCGTCGGCGTGGTGCCCGCATCGGCTCCTGGTACATTTCCTTCACCCCCACACATAGGACCCCGGGGGTCTCAATCTCTGTGGGGGATTGGGGGGGGGGGGGTCGGCCTATTACTGACCGGGCCCCCCCAGCCTACTCCAGGACAGGGGACCCCCAGTTTTAATTAAATTAGACACTTAACATCTCCAGGGCACTGGAGAGGGGCCTGCCTCCCGGAGTGGTCAGAGGACCAATAACATCTGGGGATGCTTCGGGAGCCGGTCTCCCCCCGGTGCCCCATATATCACTTGCAAGGACACACTACATTTAGGATTGGAGGGCTAGTCTCTCCGTCCAGATTTGATGGGTGGGGCGGCAGATTTGGGGGTGGGGGGGAGGGTTCTGAGGCTGCTGGTCGTGGTGGGTGCGGGGCCTGGTTGTGGCTGGGGGGGTGGCTCCGCTGCGCCTGGTGCGGTCTCCCTCTCTGCTTACAAATACAAATAGCGAAACAAAACCTTGTCAAAACCTGAAGCACGTGTTGTGCCATTTTTCGACTCCCCGGCAGATTCTGACTCCCCTCTCTGTGTGAATGCGCATGACGTCAGGGTTGACGGAAGTTTTCAGGGACGCTTTTTGCAAGGGTTTTTTTTCCATTATGCATACTGAGAGATGATTAAAGTGAGTTGGTCTGTAGTGTCTTAATTTTATATTAAAAATATTTTTTTCTGTTTCTTATTTGCAGTTGTATGTTTCCGACTGAGAAGCATTTGTATATTATTCAAGTTCGAGGAGAGGAGGGATACTCAAAAATGTGTTTTAAATAAAAAAGTTTGTTAAATGAGGGAAAAAAATTATTTAGTTGATCCATGAAATAAAAAAAATCTTTATAACTGTGTAATTTCTTCAGGTCATCATTTCCACATGATTATAATGGTCTATTTAGCAACAGTCTTTGTGACTTAATTGTATGACATCTTCATGTTTCTGATTGACACACTGACTAGTTTTTATTTCCATCTGAATTGTAATGAACAGAAAACTGACTAAAAATGAAGAGGGACCAAAAATAAAATGTCGTACAAATTTATTGATTAGCTGGGCACACGTAATTGTTGGCATTTATAGAAGTCCTTGCACAATAACAATGATACCAGCGAGGGCACAGGTCACAGCCAATCTAAACAACAAAAAAAAGTAAATTAATTTGCAATGTAATGTCATGAATGTTTTAACAGAATTTTACTTTTTCAATGTTGAGCTTTACTTTTAAATAGGTTTGAACAAAATTACACCACCAGTACTCACCCAGTCAGTGCAGTCATTGGCACTTTCTTTTTCCCCACAAAGGAAACACAAATCCTTAAGATCTTCTATAACATAGAGAAAGAAGACAGACTATTATGCAAAATGTACCATGTTTATTTTATTGTGCGGAATATTTCATACATACCGCTGTTCTTCAAGAGGCACATAGCTATGTCCCATCTCACTGACTCCACATCTTCCGAAATTGTGACTGGTTTGCCAGTAATGATACATTCTGCAAACTAACAAATTACAGACTTTGCAAATTTTAGTTAAATCAGCATCCTTGCTAAGTTCCTGAGCACTCACTTTTAGGACATAAGCCCCACATGAATTGTTGTCCTTTTGCAGTGGGTGTGGCAACATATCACATGCCCACCTGGACACATTAACCCCCTTTTGAAGCATGAATGACCTGTTGACAGGAACAAAAACAGCAGTCAATTTATGTATGTTGAGCTATACCAGGGGTGCTCATTACGTCGATCGCGGCGTGAACTTGAAGCAATATCAGCCGATCATCCATCCCGTCACAGTTCAGTGTGCCCAGCCGCATCGTATTTGATTCAGTTTTCTGCTCAATAGCTCGACCAGAATGTTCTTAGTAAACAAATAATACCTATTTTTAATCTGTGTTATGTAGCGGACAAACTACAAAACGTTTTTTATCAAAACAAGTTTCCCTCGGCATTCGCAGAAACACATTACCGTCTATGAGCAACCCGCTGACATGGAATCGCTTAGGGACCGTCTGCAAATGAACAGATCCAAAATATGTTTTACCCAGAATACGCTTCATAACTTCATTCTGAATTGCTCTATTACAACCATAATCAAGCAAACAGCCACTCCTCACCTGCATATTGTACTGCACCACTCAGTTTCAATAAAAATTTGAAATATTTATTAGAGCATCATTTTATTCTTGATTATTTGGATCAAAGCTCAATTGCTCCCATAAAAATTACTCAATTACCAGCAAATTCAGGTCACACACAACTGTTCTAATGATTCAATTCAGTGCAAGTCATTAAATTAAACTCACGTTATTACAAAAAATGTAAATAATTAATTATTATGTGTGTTTTGTCAATTCTCAATAAAGTTGAAAATAATTGTTTGTTGATTGATGTTTTACATTTTTGTAGCGGGTACATCACTTTGACTTGGTCATTTTAAAAGTAGCTCACAAACTGAAAAAGTGTGAGCACCTCTGAGCTATACCAATGTCTAAAATAACAATTTATATACAAGTATAACAGTTATAAGTACCTTGTTACTTGGCATCTTTTAATATTTGCCTAACTCTCTCCAACAGGTGTTATGGTAAGTATTGGGCTTTTTGTTTGTGTAATTGAATTACTACTTATAAATTTATTTGTACTTTATGACAAACCATACCACTATAGGAGTGTAGTCGGATTTCTTTTTAATTGAGTCTCTGCTGGCTTGGCATGCTTCACTTACTTCATGCTGCATTTACAGTCAGCCAGATGTACAGGGATTTATTTAAACATAATCTTTAGCATCATAAAGTATGTTCAAATATAATGTTTTTTTTTCTAGCCCCTAAACAACTTTATGACATGTACAACATAGTGTCCAAAATGTGAAATTCCACATTTCACCTTCCCTAATTCTGTATTTATAACTTTATATTTACATTTATAAATAAAATATTATTTCACACTTACCCTCAACATAAAACGTGTTAGCTCTTTTACGAAAAGTGTTTTTTTTTTTTTTCAGTTTTAATGAGTCCCTCAGGGTACACTCCACTAGATTTGTAAGTTAAGATATTATTATAAAGGATCTTGTCCATCTTTTGGTCTGATCTTTCAGCAACGACAAGCCGGATGATGAGTAACCCAAAAAAAATGAGGGACAATGACCCTCTTATAAAGGCAGCTTCAAATGTAAGAGTAGCTTCAGGTGTAAAGGTAGTAATTCCAGAAGAAATTGCTAATGATTGGGTTAACAGTGAGGCTTGGTGGTTCAATGCTGCATGTCTTTAATCAATTTAATCAACTAATACTAATTAAAGACATGCAGCAATGACCCACAATCAGTGTGTCAATCAGAAACATGAAGATGTCATACAATTAAGTCACAAAGACTTGAAATGATGTTGAAATGATGACCTGAAGAAATTACACAGTTGTAAAGATTTTTTTTATTTCATGGATCCATAAAGAAGTCAACTAAGTATTTTTTCCCTCATTTAACAAACTTTTTTATTTAAAACACATTTTTGAGTATCCATCCTCTCCTCGAACTTGTATAATATACAAATGCTTCTCAGTCGTAAACAAACAACTGCAAATAAGAAACAGAAAAAAATATTTTTTATATAAAATGAAGACACTACAGACCAACTCACTTTAATCATCTCTCGGTATGCTTAATGAAAAAAAAAATATTTAGCACTACCTTTAACTAATAAAACACTAAAATGTACTAAACGTAAGTCTAAATAAAATTATTGTATATGAAGAATAATAGGTAGATTTAAGAATTAAGGATTTAAAGTTAAAGAAATACATGGCTCTAAATGACCACTAGATGACAGTATAACACAATTAATGAAACGCTATTGGCTGTGTCCCAATCCAGGATCTAAAAGCCTCCGGAGGGCCTTTCCTACCCAGCCCTTAAGGCTACTGCTTGGGAGGAACCTCCGAAGGCTGCAAAACCCCTTGGTAAAATTTTAAGGACACTTCGAGTTTTGCTGAAATGAGACGGCCGTGGCGCACCATTGTGACGTAAGTTGCCTTAAAATGCGTCCTCGGGAGGTAGCACACTTCTGGATTGGGGCACAGCCATTGTTTAATACTTTTATCGCAAGACAATCAACAATGGTTAAATAATTAAACAATAATCACGCTCACAAAACAAGATATTTCATACTCAAAGTAAAAACCCAGTTATGCAATGTATAATTCTATTTTTTTTTCTACAATGTAATTTTCTACAATTTTTTTTCAACGTTCTCATCCCACTACAATATCAAACTGTATTCAAACAAGTAAAAATTCTAACAATAAACAGGAAAATTCTAACATTAAACAAGAGCATGCATTACCTAAACATCCTAACACAGTCCAGGTTCTTGGCACTAAGCTAAATTTCTCTTATTCTAGTCTAAACTAGTTGAAAAAAAAAACTCTCATAATGTTGCCAAGACTCAGACCTTCAAACACCTCCTTGAAGTATATGAAGGCAAAAATCTCCCTGTCGCTTCTTTTTTTCAGATGAGAAGTAAAATACATTCATATATCTAATATCTATGCCTCGTGCTGTGTGTTCAATGTGTACAATTTCGATTTCAAAAGCATACAAACAATGATATTTTTCAAAGACAAAACTCATAAGATTAATTGCAGTGTATTATTGTCCTCGTATTAGTCACAGTCCCTCTGATGTTTCCTTTTCTCAAAGTTCCTCTGATGTTTCTTTTTTCCTGGACACACTAAGGTGATTAATTACCAGAAAAACAACAAATTCAATGAACCCAGTCAATTTTTCTCAATTCGGAATGTTTTCTAGATCATCAAATGGTGCATTCCATTCCTCATCCATCATTTTCACCATTTTATATCCTTCCATTGTGATGACCGAAGTGACAGCCTTTTGCAACAAGGTCAAGATGCATCGCAAAAGACAAGGCAGGCAAATGATGATCAGCAAGATCATAAATATCACCGGGGCAATCGTGTACATCAACCAATGGAACCATCCACTTCCCAGGTTTAAGAACCATGAAAACCATGAATTATCTACTATTGGTGGTATTACTATAGAATTTTTCATGTGTTGTATTATGTTTGATATATTCTTGGATTCGTCTGAGATATTGAAACAGCAATAAGTACCAAATAATTAACAGACTCCTCCCTTTTCTGCTGTAAGAATATCCAAAGCCAATCTATTTTGAATAACTGCATCTCTAATGTTTCTCATTTCATTACTGATAAGTCCTAACGCAACTTCAGTATCATTAGCTAAGGATAACATACTGTAAGCTAACCCATTTATTTTATTCAACGCCATCGTCGTACCACCTCCTAGAAATAAAGACCATCCTATGTTCGCTGCCGGTGACGTCCATGGATCTGATAAAACATACCCATTAAATCTTGGTATTCTATTTATGTCTCTTTTTGCACGTGAGTTTTCAATTGAACCATCCTGTATTAGAACTGATGTACCCATCGAGAGTAAGGCAGCATAACAACACCCTCTCCATTTCTAAGGAAGTTGATGATATGCTCTCATACCACATACCCATACTGCAGCCGGGGCTGAATCTAATACTGAGAATGTGTAATCCAGTGTATTATTTTGCTGTATTTGTTTTTGTTTAATTTGAAAGGGATCACACCCCCTGGAGGCCCTCAGGACGCAGGAGTTTCTACAGGAATTCCCCTCTTTACCCATGAATACCTTCTAACTCTTTTAATTGCTTTTAACTACTTCTTTAAGGAGAAAAGACTCAATCTACTTGAATATAACCTTACAATGCTTTGTTATTCTTTCCTGTATAACTGATAATGTCTGCTAGACTTGACTAGACAAAGACGAATGAATGAGTGAATGAGTGATTACAAGTGTTAAACTAGTCATGTTTGGTATCATTCTGCTTGAAATATCAGTTCTGAAACGATGGCCTCTCATAGAAAGGTACTTGATATTCTCTTTAGTAGATATGATCACTTATATGAACTGATACGGATTATTGATACAGTCTGTTCCTGCCCTGCGCTCAAGTTGTAACGTCACTACAGCTCCGGTTTCAGAGTGATCTCATTGGTTATACTCTGCCTCGCCTCCTTGGTTCAGATTTTGCCGCACAGCTGACTGAGACAGAGACGTAAGGAGAAGAGACAGAGAAGAGAAGCTCCAACAGGCTGCAAAAGCCTTCCACACAACGAGAACTCGGCTCAAAGCGCCGAACGAAAGTCATACGAGTTACGAGGAATCTTAGAGTGTTACAGCGGTATGAGACAGCCAACTCCGGCGACCCGAACTCTCGCGTGCTCCGAGCTCGACGCCTGAAACTCAGTGAACCCTGCAACAGAACTTTGAAGTGCCAGTTTCAATTCATCGCGAATCCCAACTTGATTTTGCTCGGGACAGACTCTCGTGTACTCTCAGTAACTCTTCTATAAGTTCGACCTGTCTTCTCATCATCACCCATCGCTTGGACTCTAATACCGAATCAGCCATCGCTCTGCACGGACAACGCAACCAAAAAAGCTTCGCCTGACCCAAAGAACTTCCAGGACACGGTAGAAAGCGCATTAAATATCTCGCTGACTTTGTGCAAAACGATTCATAGCTGAATCCCATTTTCTTGTCCTTACAGACAAACGTTTGATGAGGCTCATAGTTAATGTTTATCAGTTAATGCTATTTGATATTAGATTTCAGAATACAGTTGCCAATAATTTCTTCTCTCTGTGTGAATGTGTGTGTTTATCCATATAGCTTTAGCAGTAGTTAGTTTGTGTGTTTTAGATTAGTTAATTAAACGCATTACTTTGTTTTTGGTTCATGCATGCTCAATCGCTCCCTGAGATAGTCGATCTTTTGCTACTAGCTCTCATTTCAGTATTAGTGTCTTTGGGACACGAGTCATATTTGATTAAAGATCAATATTGATTGCCGAATGTGAATTACTGGTGGACAGTAAATCTAACGAAGCTTGAAGTTGCGGTCTGAACCGATCTCATTTGATTCCGAGTCTTAAGAGTCGACTGCCAATCGATTCTTTGGTTCAATTCCCCAAAGCAGGTCATCACAACTCTAAGGTAATCAATTAACGATCCTGCAGAATTAACTGTTTTATTTACAACGGCGAACACAGCGGTAGCCTCAGGAGATGGAACGAGGGACAGGCCGTTGGAGAGGGCAAAGTACTGGTCCATGAAATTACCCTCAGTGCCGGTGTCCATGAGTACAGTACAGGATACGGCACGACCTGCAAAGCGGAGCACTGCTGGCACCTAAGGGCATAAAGTGTTTGGGGTCGCAGACATGGAAGAAGCGCTCGCCAGTAGACCCCAGTTCACCGCGAGCGTTGGCTTTTACCGGGCATTCGTAAAATTAATGCCCGGCGGGCTGAACGGCGTCTCTCTTGACGTAAGGCGAGTTCCACCAAGTCGTCGAAGGAGTGTGGAATATCTAATGCATAGATATGCATAGATAAGCCGCCAGAGTACGGAACTCCACTGCGTAATCCACCACTGAAGAGGATCCTTGCTGAGGTGAGACCAGGGCTCTGGATGCCTCCTTACCGTGGAGAGAGCGGTCGAACACTTTCAACATATCCTCCTTGAAAACCCAGAAGGAGCGGCAGACCGGTGAGCTAGCTTCCCATAGAGCGGTAGCCCAGGCACGCACTTGGCCCAACAGCAAGGACAGGACAAGGGCCACGTGTGTTCTGGAGCCACACCTACATCAATTATTCCATCCATATAAGCTGGTCCTTCCTCTTTTTCCTTGAGTCAGTCTAAATCAGCTTCATCGCTTCCACCTACATCCCCTTCACCTCTCATGGGGGTGTACTCGGACGCATCTGAGCAAGACAGCAAGCCTCACGTTTGTACCTTCCACACTCGCTTATGAACTTAAAGCAGGTTCAGATATTCGAACTCCTGAAAGAATTAGTATGAGCTTAGTCAGTTAGAAGCCCTTATGCTAGAACAAGTGGAATGTTTGAAACTATGACCTATAACTCTTCTCAATTGTTCATGATTTATTTTACTCGTAGTATTCTGTATTGATATGAGATATTGAGCAAATAAAAGAAGTTGCATATATTAAAGTGTGAACCAGTGCTCTGAGAGATGAGCACTGGTTCAGATCCTCTGTGTTTCGTTTGTGCGCTCTCTGTTTCATTATACCTTCAGATCCAGGAGTCCAGCACTTTAGTGTCGTGGGTAAGATGAACATGTGCTGTGTGTGTTCACAGGTGATGGAGAGAATAGCGTTTGTATCTTTTGCCCCATCATCAAACCCATGGCAATGCATTAATGTTATTGAAAATTGAGCATTGTGTGGTGGATCAAAGCAGATTAAGACTAAGCCTTCGGTTGACTTTGGGTGTATAGTTTAAGCAAGAGTCAAGAAATTTTTTCACAGGTGATTTATTAGAGATGGGTATTTCAAGGGGTTGGTGTACAAGTGACATTCAAGCCCTGTGTCTAAATTTCTGTAGAAGAGAACATAAGTGGTATGCAGTGCAGCACTGAGGCAGGATGATGATCCAGAAGGCCCATATGAATGACTGGAGAATAAGAACAGCACCATAATCAGAATCCCAGTCAAAAGCACTTCATTACATCCTTCCATCAATGTGTAACAGCATGTGATGGCATTCTAGTGCTCTTTCAGTAACTAAACTCATCAAATATCTTCACATTCAAGTTGAAAATCTAGGATTGTTTTCTATAAGGATCTTCATTATGTTGTGTTAGTGAAATTGCTGTGGCCATGACATTGAACACAAGCCTGACATTTATTACTTCTCTTGTTATAATAAGTTGCCAAGAAAGCAACAGTTTTCTCTTTTTCTCTACTTTATGCAGGTGATTTATTCTTGACAGGAATGTTATTGCATTTGGTCATGATTATAATACTCATATGCAGCCATTCCTCTCAGATTTTGAGCTTACTAAAACTCACTCAGTACTGGTGATATTTTCGAGTTAAAATTGAAAATAACTTCACAACTCTTGTACTTTAAACTTGCCTGAGGTTTGTCCTTTTCATTTAGCATTTTGAATGTTTTTTTCTAGTCAGCTGTAGTTCTAAAAAGTACCTTTGAGGCAGAGGTGGGCAAGGAGGGCCGCAGCCCTGCAACCTTCATGAAACATACCTGATTCTACTAATTAAGCTCTCTTTGGTTTGTTTATATGGGATTCATTTTGTGCCAATAAAACAAACAGAATTTCAGCTAAAACTAACAAAATTCAATTGACTACACAGAAAAAAAATCACCCTGAAGACATTGATTTTAAATAAACTAAATGGTTTGTTGTTTCACTTTCTGCTTCAGTTTCACATCTCACAGTTTTGAAAAACCTCAAAGCTTAATGGAACAACATTATTGTGTTTGTTCATTTCTTTAGAATTCTTTCACATTTCAGCTTGCAACACAAGAAAACCTCTGAAAAAAGAAAACACAATATCACTCATGTAAAACATTCCAAACCTATATTATGGACAAATATAGCAGCCCAATATATTATTTAATTTACCTTTAAATCATCAAAAATGACAAACTGCCAAAACTGTATTACACGACCTGTAACAAGCTGTTATGGTATGTTCAGGTAGGTATTCTTCCAACTCGTGAATCTTTCCCCCTCACCTACATCTTTCATTCAACCTCCCCCCCCCCCACCATCAGTATACATTTTGTATGGTAATTGCTTGATTATTTTTGTTTTCAAGTATTTTTTTTCTTTGTAATCAATTTATTTTTGTTTGTTTTAGCTGAAATGATGTTCATTTCATGGGCACAAAATGAATTCCATATGTTTAAAGCTGTCAATGTTTACTGATGCAGGGCTTTAAAACCAGGAACAAAACCAGAAGGAACACCGGCCATCCTGGAAGGATTTTGCCCACCCCTGATTTAAGGTCTGGGGGTGTTTATGTTAATTGTTCATTTCTGTTGATTATTGTGCTTAATATGTGTGTTAAATTCTCAGAATTTAATTTCTTTTCAAAAAAAAAAAAAAAAACAAGCATTTTGATAACTTTCTTGCTGTTGTAAACCTACTTGAATGGGCATGCAGGATTCTGGTAAATCATATAAATAATGTATAACATTTTGATTTCGTCAACAACCAACATGGCATTTGTGAATGCGTAGACATCCTCTTTCTTGTCTGGTCCCTTGTTAATCGTGATTACACACACTCTGAATAATACTGTTAGTACAAGTTATTTTTATGCATTCTTCTTTGATCTTTACTTTGTTGATTGTTTGTCCTCAGGGGCCTGTGTTTAGTTAGCTAGGTTTTCCCCATTGGGTTTTTTTTTTGTTAATGTCATGTTTTTCATTTTATTAATGCCACCATAACCATTCTTCAGTTTCTCAATTCTAGCGATGGACTTCTTTCTACCTCAGAACCTTGACACTTATAGAAGTAGAAATTCAGACATCTCCGGCCATCCCGCTAGGAGATATGTATTTTTGAGAGATAAAAATGAAAAGTGTAGGAAGTGAGCGATGTGAAAATGATCTAAAGGCACTACAAATGTAGGACTGGGTTCTACATTAGTGACGTTAAAGGGGAACAGGACTTTGGTTACAGGGTAAAGAAAAAGTCCATCAGGAAAATTTGTATTATGTTTTTTCCTTCAATATTCACAATGTTGAAAATGAGTGGTCCTCGTCATCTGTTTACTATCTTGGAGAGACACTTCTCTCTCTTCATGTGATAAGCTGAGAAGGGGTTTGCAGTGGGTGTATGCTACTAAAGGATGAATGTGAGGTACAGGAAGTGCAATATTTGATGGGTATTTTTTTTATGGCTATTGATTCTGTCAGACCCTTATCTGGTATCCGTTGACATCGGATCCTGGTCGCCTCTCCACTGATGGCCTGACAACATAAAAAAATTCATTCACTGCTCTGGGGTTTAAAAGCAGTATTCATAACATACACATTAAAATCCTAAATCCTAGTTAAATAAACTCTACTCAGAGTGTACTTGGTCCCACTCTATATAGAGTTAAATCGACTCTGAGAAAGATTTATTTTAATTATCCATTTTCTTCATTTTTTCTCTCAAATTTGCAAAGAAAAATGCAAAGCAAAAAAATCAGAGAGGGACCAAATTCACTCCAAAATAAACTGTATTTTTGATCATTAGTGATGAGCATTTATGATTAGCAAGCCAATAGAAATATACTACAAAAACAAAAGGTACAGTACAAAAAGATAGAATTTTTATTCACAGTTTTTGAAAAACTCTTCTTCAAAGTCGGTTTAACTCTATATAGAGTGGGAGCAAATACACTGTGAATAGAGTTTTTAAATACAGTGCACCAGGAAAGGTGACACATATAAATATGGATAAAATGCAATACAACTAAACCTACATTCAATACTTAAAGAGAGCGTGAAAAATCTTTGTTGGAAAGTTTGATAATAAAAAGAAAGGTAGAATTCACATAAGAATCCATTCTTTGTGAATGGACCTCTGATAGCAATTACGGCCTCACCTCTGTTTGAATATGATGCACAAGCTTGAGGCAGTTCTCAAGGACGGATGAGCAGCACTGTTTTTATGATCTGGAATAATAAACCCCCTTTAAATTGTGTGAAGAAGCTATTTCCACAGACTGTTATCATAGGTTCTTTGTGACCAACCCCACTATACTCGCTCAGAAACCGGATACAGAATCCCTCAATTACCCAATCCATCTATGGTTCAATCCAGATTGTCAGACTTCAAACAAATACTGTAATGTAATGCAAGACACCAAACAAATCAACCCTTGATTGGAAAGCATTCTCATCTCATTGGAAGACGCTCTCTGTATATGGCCTATAAAATGTACTCCTGTAACAGAATGGTTAATTCAGTCAAATTTTTACATTAGCCCACGTTATCCGCATCCGATTCAGAGACTAGCAGTAACATTTGCTACTGTACTATAATTAATAATGTACTGTAATAAATATACATCACATATTTTAGCTTTATTGTCTGAATTTGATAAAAATGTAGTACATTTGTAACTAGATTCCATGCAAAATTTAATGTTGGCTTGTATTTGTGCCATTTAAAACTATTTTAAAATGTCAATGTCACAACAAGCAACATAAACCTGAGGTAGGAGTCACTCGTGGCCTGTACAAAGTTCGTTTAGGGGTTGCCTGCATTCTTTGGCCTTCCAAATTCACTACAATATGACACAGCTCTCTTCAGATGACGGAAGAAAATGTAATAGTTGGGAGCTTCACATCAAACAGAAATGTTTAGGTACCTTCTGCAGATTAGTGTTGAACACAATCTCAAAATGACCACAGATGTCTATAAAGTAATAAATAAATGTTTATAAAGTAATAAAGCAATAAAGAGGGAACAGGAAGCACAGCATTTCACAGGACTTTATTACAAATGCTGTAAATGTTTGAGTGTTAAAATAAAATTTTTAATTAATACTGATATGATTAAGTTAGTATTGGTATGATTGGTAAATTCATTTTATTCCTGTGTTATTGTAAAAATTTTGAGATTTGAGTTTGAAGCACCCCAAACTTTAATGCAAAAGGGAACATTTGTCTGTATGCTGCATAATTACCTTCGGTTGCTCTGGCTAATCTTCTTCATTGGACTGCTGGGGTTCCTCAAAGGAGATCCCATGTCTTTCTTACGCTCTCTAGAAGGTGATGGAGGGCCAGCTTTACCGATCTGAAAAAAAAAAATAAAAATCCCAACATAAAAAAGAGCAGAGACTCTTAACCATGAGGCCGCGGACCGAGATTGGGCCTAACTAGTGCCAACTAGTAGGCCGCGGCCTCATGGTTAAGAATCTCTCGTTAAGAAAAATAAAATCTGTTCTGAACCTGTGGGCCACGGGACCTGTATGGCGCTTCCTAGCCTTGGTGGCAGTGAGGCGTCAGTCAGGCGTTGTGGTATGCGCCAATAGAGCCTCGGCCAAATAAGCATGTGGCTCTTTGCCATCAGAGGACATTAAAAACAAATAATAAATAATATTAATAATAAAATGAATATGGAAGATTGCCTATTTTTTGCTGCTCCGGGACACGTGACCTTGCGAGCAACCTTGCGAGTATCACTTATTGCTAATGCACCACGTCTCGCACTGCTGCAGTTTCCCGGGCAAACGCTAGGTCCTATCAATGACTACTTTTTACAGAATAAACGAGAGATCCTGATTCCAAGTGTGATGAAAGTAGTCGCAGAAGACATGGGGAGGTTTTTAAAATGAAAAAATGAAGAAAAAAGTTATGCCAGTCCCTTTTAAAGGCTAAATTTATACAAAAATACAACCCTGATTTTATAAGGTTTGGTTTATAAAAGGCAGTGAGGCAGAGCCCAGTGTGTTGAGTGTGGGCTAACATTATTCAATGAAGGATATTTCAAAATTAAGGCGCCATCTAGAAACCAAACATCCGAAGCTCGTTGGAAAGCCAGTCGATTATTTCAAAAGAAAGTATGATGGGCTTCAGATGCAGAGAAGGTCTATCGTGTCACTGACTGGCGAAGCTAAGTGTGCGTTGAAGGCCAGTTATCTCGTAGCCAGACGTGTGGCGCAGAGTAAGAAAGCATTCACTATAGCGGAGAAACTGGTGGAGAAGAAGCTCAAGACCATCCCACTGTCAAATGACATTGTGAGTCACCGTATTGCTGTAATGGCCTCAGACATTGAGGAGCAGCTTCTGGGGAGAATAAAAAAGAGCCCATTTTTCTCTTTGCACTGGATGAGTCGACAGACGTCCCAAATGCTGTGCTACTGTTGGTTTTTTGTTTGCTACCGGTGGGATAGCTCTTTGCATGAAGACATAATGTTTTGTGGAGAACTACCAACTCAAGCAACAGCTGAAGAATGTTTCCGCTGCATGGATATCTACTTCACTGAGAATGGCCTTGACTGGCAGAACTGTGTTGGAGTGTGCAGTGATGGCACAGCGTCAATGACTGGCAGGCATCGTGGTGTCATCAAGCAGATACTTACTCTTGGATCAGAGTTCCAAGAGGTGATGGATGTCAGTGTGAAAACCATCAACTTCATTAAAAATAATGCTGTGAACTCCAGATGTTTTGCTCAACTTTGTGAGGGCATGGAAGCAGATCATGGAAAAGGGCAGTGGGGCAAACTGGACCTAGGTTCCTTCTGAATTGTTGTCTCAAAGGAATACCCACTTCTAGCACTGAGGGCGATTAAAGTCCTTCTTCCTTTCACAACCACATACCTGCATGAATCAGGATTCTATGAATCAGGAACTAAGACCAAAGCTCGCAGCAGACGGTCACGAGGGATGTGTGGCCTGTTTAGGCTTCAAACACGCCTGCATTGCTCTCGTGAGGCATGAGTGTTTGCACTCCAACGCTCTGCCGAAGCACACACTGAAGTACAGGAGGTCCTTTTTCGAGGCTTCGGCTTCTGGCGATCCGCTGACTCGGACTAGCTCCTCCGAGGCTTCAGCCGGAGGCGCAGGGCTAGTGACGTCAGGGAATCCCTCGTGTCATCCCTGTTCCCCGGATGTGCGCCCCATCTGGTCTGCGGGGGATGCCGCTGTTGCTCCGGCTTCACCGGCTTCCCCGTATGACCCTGTTGACGATCTGCTATCCATCGCAGCGTCGGAAGGGGCGTGATCTTCGGTGTCTTCGGAGTCAGAACTGCCGCCCTCTGGGGTTGTGGTAGAACCGGAACCCGAAGTGACTGCGTAGCTCTCTAAGGCCGTGACAGCCATTGGTTTGGAGGTGCCTTCGCCCTCTGAATCGATTCCGTCGAGGCTGGATGATTGGTACTTTGGCAAGCGCCAGGACGCCGCTCCCCGCCCACTGCCAGTACCTTTCTTCCCGGAGGTGCATGACGAGCTTACGAAATTCTGGCAAGGCTCCTCTGTCTGCGAGGGTCTGTAGCTCCTCCCCCGTCGCCACTCTGGCGCAAGCTGAAGCTAGGGGTTACACTGCGATTCCCCGAGTGGAGCAGGCTGTTGCGGTGCACCTGTGCCCTAAAAGTGCTGCCGCTTGGAGATCGCGCCCAGGTGTCCCCTCCAAATCCGGCAAGTTTTCGTCAGACCTGATGATGAAGGCTTACTCGGCTGCGGGTCAAGCTGCAGCTGCATTGCATGCTATGGTGACTTTTCAGGTCTACCAGGCCAAAGTCCTCCGTGACATGCACCAGAGTGGTGGCGGCATCGAGTCCTTGCAAGACTTGCGCTCTGCCACGGATCTAGCGCTTCATGCGACAAAATCCGCTGCACAGAGTATTGGCCGCACGATGTCCACACTTGTGGTCCAGGAACGGCATCTATGGTTGGAAGAGGCGTCTATGCTCACCGAGGACCGTAACAGGTTCCTCGACGCACCTATTTCCCCAGATGGCCTCCTTGGCGTCGCCGTGGACGACGTTGCGTCGAAGGTCTCCACGATCAGGAAACAGGTGGAGGGTCTGGGCGAGCTCATGGTGATGGCAAGATGCTAGGACATGTCCCATCAGAGTCGTGTTGACCTTTCTCCAGGAAGGGTTCGATCAGGGGCTGTCCCCTTCGTCCCTGAAGGTCTACGCAGCTGCGATTTCCTTTTTCCACCTCTGGGTCGAAGGGAAATCAGTTGGCAGCCACGATCTGACGTTGAGATTTCTCCAAGGGGCCAGACGGCTACGTCCCTCCAGGCCCCCCTCGGTACCCTCTTGGGACCTCTGTCCCTGTGAGTGCTGAGGATGTCCCCGTTCGAGCCGCTTGCCCTCGCAGACCTGCACACCCTCTCTATTAAGATGGCGCTTTTGCTGGCTCTGGCATCGCTCAAGAGGGTTGGAGATCTCCAAGCACTGTCCGCCGACGAAACCTGCCTGGAATTCGGCCCTGAGGACTCTCTGTGGCGAATCAGACCCAGGCCCGGATTCATCCCCAAGGTCCCGTCGGTCCCCTTCCGGGACTAGACGGTGACACTGCAGGCCCTGCCCCGGGAGGAGGCAGACCCAGCCCAGAGTACTCTCTGTCCAGTGCGCGCCTTTCGGCTCTACCTGGACAGAACCCGGGAGTTCCGTAACTCCCAGCAGCTCTTCATATGCTACTACGGCCAGCGCAAGGGGTACGCTGTGTCGAAGCAGCGGATAGCTCATTGGATTGTGGAGGCTATCCAGCTGGCTTACCAGGCGAGTGATGTACCCTGCCCTCTAACGAAGCTGAGGGCCCATTCCACCCGCGGCATCGCCGCCTCGTGGGCACTGGCTAAGGGTGTCTCACTCGCCGACATATGTCGAGCTGCGGGCTGGTCGACACTCCAAACCTTTGTCAGGCATTACTGCCTTGACGTAGGCGCTGTGCCTTCTGCGGTCCTGAGTGGTGGCAGTGACCCGCTGGCACAGTAGGGGGTAATACCCATGGATGCACATACCCATGGGTTTGTCGAACATCCGCTCCCTCATCACCAACTCCAGTACCGATAAGGGCTCTGATCCGGGGCCTAAGCACCACTAGGACCCCCGCATCAAAGATGTGAAGGGGGATGAGCTACGAACCCTTGCAGACAGGGGAGCCTGCCAGAATTTTGTAAGCTCGTCATGCACCTCCGGGAAGAAAGGTACTGGCGGTGGGCAGGGAGCGGTGTCCCGGTGCTTGCCAAAGTACCAATCATCCAGCCTTGATGGAGCCGATTCAGAGGGTGAAGGCACCTCTAAACCGATATCCGCTGCGGCTTTGGAGAGCATCGCCATAGCTTCTGGCTCCGCCTCCGCTGCAACCCCGGAGGGTGGCAAATCAGAAGCAGAAGATGCAGAAGAAGGCGCCCCTTCTGATGCTGCAATGGAGAGCAGATCGTCTACAGGGTCATACAGCGACATCGGTGAAGCCGGAGCAACACGACACCTGCAGACCGGATGGGTCGCACGTCATCTGGTACACGGGGGTGACGCGAGGGATCGCCTGACGTCATTACCCCAGCGTCGTCCGCTAAGGCTTCGGAGGAACTAGCCCGATTCAGAGGAGCGACTGAGGCCGAAGCTTCAGTGTCCTCTTCCTCGAAAAAGGACCTCCTGTACCTCAGTGTGCGATTCGGGAGAGCATTGCAGTGCAAACACTCTCGCCGCACAAGAGCTGCGCAGGCGTGTTTGAAGCCCAAACACTCTACACATTTTTCCCATCGCCGTGAAAGGAGGGCGTTACAGGGAAAAACGACAGACTGACAGGCTCAAGCTGGAAATCAAAGGTGCCGTGATTTGGTAGCCGGCTATCTGGGCTAGCACGAGCTTCACCATATGCAGAGGTAAGCAACCTAAGATATTTCAGCTGAGTATAGCGTTGAAAATCAGAGGATGGCACCACCAGAAAGATATATAGAGCGGCTGATTGCTAATCATCTACACTTGCAAATCAATTAATTTGCCCGTTATATATTCGGTACCACTCAACATTCGTCTGCGTTCTCGACTGTAAGGGAACTCTGAAATAGAGCAATACAACTGCCATCCTAAGGTACAATATATTGTTACTGATGCGACAGACAAGGACCCAAGTGCAGTGGTAAGGCAGGATCTTTAATATATAATATAACAGGCAAACGAATACAGAAAATCAAGGCATCAAACTAAACACTGGCGTGAACGTAGTATAACCAAGTGAAGAGGTAACAGATATATATATATATATATATATATAAAGAATGACTGAAGTAAATAAACTACCAGCACCTGTATATATTGGTTTTCTACCAAAATATATATTTTTTCTTCAACCTTGATTTGCTCGCAGACCACTGCTTATAAATACAGAAGTTAGTGGGAGATGATTATTAGCACTGAGCAGAGTGAATGTGTCAACCAAACATGAAAACAGTTAAAAGTTCATACCTCCAGCCTCATATCTCGAGTGTGTCTCTCCAGCTCCCTCCTCAGCTCCTCAAAGCCCATTCGCTCCACATCCAGCACAGAATGACTCCAGTGGATTCGCTCCACACTGTGTGGATCATGTGAGACATAATGGCCTATCTTCACCCGGCTCAATGTGTGTTGGCAGCGCCCATAGGCCTCCTGGAAGTCCAGCAGTAGCTCAAGTAGAGATCGGTGTTCTGGCGGTCTGTACATTAGCTCTGGGCGGCGACTGAGTCCCAGTGCCCCCCAACGACCCCCACACTGAACCCCTAGAACCACATGATTGAAGAAGTGGGACCCAGAGAATCGCGTCTTGAAGCTGAGAGGGAAGCGCTCCGCCCCTGGCAAGCTGTTAGTGAGGTAACTGAGTGCTCACGGGGGTTAAGAAAAGCACACATTCAACATTGTATTGACATTTCATACAATATTTGAGCAAGCAAAAGGTGTACACATGGATAAATGCTTTAAACAAGTTGCTGTGGTGATATGGAAACCACTTTATATAAACCAAAAAAAACTTCTTTTTCAGCCTCAAGAGTCGAGGAGGCCAATAGCAGAAGGAAAGAATGCTATAAATAGCTCTTCAGAACGTTTCTGTCTATTCTCTCTTCTAACAAAATTTTAGAAAGGGGTTGTCTTTAATCAAGTGTCATTTTACAGAATGTAAAACCAAAATCAATCACAATTTTAATAGTGAATATTGTCTGGGTTGTGTCAGTTTATTTTTACATAAATACTCACAGAAATTCTTGGATTAACATGTTTTGCTATACAAATTGTATTCCCTTTGTGTATACAAAACAAAACAAAAAAAATGTCACACAAAATAGTCACAATACAAATATTGCAACCATGAACTTAATATTTGTTTTCAACAATTTTAATGCCCCTCCACTAGTGTTTAATATGACCTGTTGGCCACTCAAACTGGCACTCTCAACACTTTGCAGCCAGAATTTTGGGTGCTTTTGATGAATGTTTGGGGTGATCATCCTTGTTCTGAATTATCTATGTGCGGCAGCCGACACGTGGGGCCAGGGAGAATTAAATTTGAAAAGGACAATTCATAGTAGTAGCATCCTGTCTTGGTTAATAACTTCGATATTGCCACCCCAGGAATTTCACCTGGAGAGTCTCAATAAGGCACGCAATTCATTCACTTGATTAAAGGGGTATAAGGCAGGACACGGAAAATGAAGTACCAAGCAAAATACACTTTATTAGTTCACTCAAAACTTTAAAAAGGCAGGGTTTCTAGAAAAGGTTCGCGCTGGACGCGCTGAAGACCATTGGAGGGCGCTGGGCCTGATGCTGGGCCACAGGAGCCAGGGGTGCCCCAGGAGTGGGGGGGATACGTTCTCAGACCACACACGCCACTCACCGTGAACTTATGAAATAGCCTTACCTGAGAGACACTACAATTTCCTATGGTTCACTATCCTTCCAAGGTGCAAGCTAGTATCCCACCACTTCCAGGTCCCAGCTCCTCAAACACAGCAAAACACGGGGTTAACCCAGCAGTTACTCCACCCCCAATGACAGTACAACCCCCCCAGCACTCTAACAGTTTGCAATCATGATCCAGGACATAATAATTCAACAGTAAATATCTACTTATATCTATACACACACTAAATACTTAAATACACACCGTCAATCACTTTAATTTAATTAAAACTAACTGTTTCACCCTTGCACTGGCGCCAAGCATTCACACCACACTCACAAGCACACTTTATGTTAAAAATAGGTCCTTGCTCACATACACACACACACGCACGCACATGCACACACGCACGCACACACACACACACGCACACAAACTAATATTCACTATTGCACTTCAATCCAAAGCCTAATATTGCACATGGGGTACGGTGCTGAGAGAGTATGTAATATTGCACAAATTCTCCTCAAATGGGGATTTCCAGGGATAGACAACGCTTGAGAAATCAAACTACTGTAGTCTATATTGCACTTCGCACATGACCTGTATTGCACATGTCCTAACAGCAGCGTCCCCCTCTGGGAAAATGAGCCACTCGGTGAAGCCAAACTCACCATTCACAGAGAGTCAAACCCCATATCAGCGCACAGAGAGCTCCTGCAGCACTGAGTGCTCACTGAGGCAGAAAGGCGGCTCAGATCGCGACCAAAACTAAAATGACTAGCACAGCATTTAGAACTAAATCAAGGCATAGCAACTGGTTAGCTCCATGCTAGCTCCATACCTTGTACGGCCTGAACGCCACATCGGAACGAGCGCGGTCAGCTGGAAATGACGCATGACCCAAACACGCCCACTCAACAGTTCAATCTTCGTATCTCCGTGCTGCCCTATGCCCTTCGTATCTCCGTGCTGCCCCTTCATACGGTTACATGTGTTAAATTGTTTTAAATCTTTTTACGGGTGGTTGGTGTGTGCATTTTTGGACGGGACCACTGCAAGTCACACGTATTACGTAGAACACGTGATGTACGCTTCTTTTGAGGTATACTAGTTTTTTGACAGTCCTTCAGTTTGTTCATAACGCACTTGTTCAATGTGTGGATTGTTAGAAAATAAAGGATTTGAGTCATCTAACGAGAGCCATTTTCACTATTTTATCGGAGTCCTGACGGGGTTGCGGAAACCTGACCTGGCGCTCAGGGGTAACATTAATACCCCACAATCCTACTGGTTTGTATCTGAGACCCAATATCTCAGATAGAAACCCATTCTGCCCTCGCTACTTCCCAGTAGCTAGACAGATGGCAACATAACTGTTTCTCACTTTTGGCTATGAGTTCCAAAAAACCTCAAATGAACTCAGATGACTGTTGGGGAGAAAGCTTGGAGTGGACCTGCCATGTGTGCAGTACACCTGGCTTCAGCAGAATATCACCCTTTTAATGCCAACTACAACAACAACAATAACCATATGAGCCAACCAAAGCAACAGAGCTGTCACCGCGAAGCTCGGAGAAAATGCAGAAGGACCATTCCAGTCCAGATTAACCTGGACAAAATCAGCATGTGCAAAAGACAGGATGGAGCATCAACAGACTCACTGAGGTTCCCAATGCCAACTTCAGTGAAGAGGCATTTTCTGACATGGGTTTTGGTGAGGTCTTGTTCAGCATGCAGTCCATATAGATAAATGGACACAAAAGGACACGAGGCTAGCTAGACAAAACAGAGATATGCACCAAGCTCAGCAGACTATGCAGCCCACACACACACACACTCTGATCAAGTTCAAAGAGGAAAACACCACAGAGAAACAGTGGTGAAGCAAAAGACTATCCTGCACTGGTTTTTTGTGTGGAAACAAATGACATTGAAGATCAAAATGAAGCAAGAGACCACCATCATCTGGATGTGGATGTAACACACATTTACAAGGCATCAAAGAGGGCGACTTGCCCAAAGACCTGTTGCTCTAGTCATGAGAGCATAGCCTTAATTTTCTTCTCTCGTTGACCCTTTCGGTAGATGTAGATGGGACATATCTTTGAGCAGGAGTAGCTGCTATTTAAGTTACCACATGCTGAGTCAGTCTGTTCAGTTGTATGAATCTCCCTGCCGTGCTCTTTCCTATCTTGGTACCGACCATCACAAGTTGCGCTCATTTAACGTCTCTCTTAAAGGCCCTACATCTTTTCTTTTTTTACTTTGTCCTATCCTGCTTAAAAGCCACCACATGGGAGGGTAGGTTCTTCGTTTGAGCCGAATGATTTTGTTATCTCCAGGGGAGGGAAAATATGATGTGGTGTTTCCAGATGGAAGCTGTGAATTTAAGTAATTATTTATTTATCCCATGGACCAATTTGCTTTAATTACATCAGGAGTGAATGAGAGATGTAGGTGAGGGGGAAAGATTAAAGAGTGGGGAAGAATACACACTTGAACATACCATACCAGTTTGTTACAGTTCGTGCAGTACAGTTTTTGCAGTTTGTACATACTCACAAACTGAAATATTTAAAATTGAAATACACATACAGCAGTACCCCGAGATTCGAAATAACGTTTATAAGGATAACAATGTTTTGTTAAACTCTTGGAAAACATTGTTATCTGTCTAGAGAAGATTTCTAAATTACCTCTGCAGTTCCATAACATTCATTCAAATGAGCCCAGACCCTGCGTAATTCTTCTGCTGGGTGATTTATATTACTATATGGTGAAAAGTAGTTGAACGTATTTAGACCAACTGTCTCGACCAGATAGTTAGCAAGATTAGCCAAATCGTTCTTTCCATTTGCCTTACTTGTGGACTTACAGGGTATTACAGATGGCATGTTAATGTTGAAGTTACTTGCTTGAAATCACGTATCTCTGTGGTTGGCATTACGGTAATGTAAGTAGAAATCTCATTTCGTATATTCTGATAAAAAGAATGAAAGAATGCTGTTCATATTCCCATGATTTTCCAGAGTGTAACTGGGTCCAATTTGTGTAAGGGTTCATTTAACTGTGCATTAATGTACACATCCTTTTCTTGATGGTCTGATAATAAGTGGAGGCTTGTTTGTTGACCATAATCTTCTACATGGAAACTGTGGTGAAGGTGGACAGAAAGCTTTAGGGCTCTCTGTCTGTCTTGTCCTTCAGGTGTGCAAGGGAAGATTGCGTTTCCTTGTGAACTCCCCTCTGCTGCAGCTGCAACTTCACAAACACTGGCTTTTGCAAGCACAGCTCTTGCTTCCTTCACATCTCCGATGGCATCTAATGTTGCATTTAATTCAGCTTAACCTCTTAAGCCCTGAGGCCTATTTTCCGAAAATCCTATACTTTTACTTTTTAAGGCATTTCTCAGCTTTTACAAGGTCTAAACTGCAAATCTTGGTATCAAAATGAAGATAGGTTCTTGGGGAGTGGTGTGGATGAGTTAATTTGACAGTCAAGAACACTGGGTAAGAGTAATTGATGTTGGAATGGCCAAAAAATGAACTCCGCCTAAAAAAAAAACACATGTTTCCTCCAATATCTCCTTATTTTACTTATAACGAAGCAAATAAACACAATCAATTGTAACAACTACATGTCAAGGACATCTGTAGCAAGTTTGGTGTTCATACTACAAGAAACTAATATTCTGTAAAGGTTTTGATTGAACAAAGTTCAGGCGTAATCCATGTTGGCACAGTTTGGCACAATTTGGCACAATAATTGAAATATGGAAAAAATCTTGTCCAAAGCTTCAGCTACGTTCATAGTCTTGTTTTCTTGCTTATGGGACATGATTTCAGCAAAAAAAACCTCCTAAAGAAACACTGTAAAAGGGGGGTAGAAGCTCATTTACGCCATCTTGCTGCGCTTTTGGGAACATTTCATTCACAAACGCTTTCGACGTCGAGCTTCCGCGTGTCCCTACCCCCCGACCATCTGTCCAATCCGGGAGCTCTATATATCGCTGGAAAGCTCTGATTCTGAGGAAACCAATCAGCTCAACCATTTTGAGACTGACGGGATCGCCGACGAATCACACGACGCGCAGCGTGGAGAGACGTGCTCTTACGCACGGGGAGTCATTCCATATTTGGTGACGTAAGAGGAGCACTGAGCTACAGAAAAAACACAAAATGGACTTTTCGCGAAGCTATCGACCGGACATAACAACAAACGGACTTTTATCGCTATGGAAATAACTTTTTGTTGAAAAAACGGCAAAGGTAAGACAAGATTTACATGCTTGCTTGGTTTTTGCTGGCGTTTTTTCGGGGAACTTTCGCTCCCTGCTCTGAAATACTTCATGCAATGTAATGAGTTGCATATCACTGGATTCAGCTGGTTGTTAGCTTTCATTTAATGTAATGGTTTGGGTGTTTCCGTTTATATTGTGGATACATATCGCACATAAACAAAAACGTGGTCATGAATTATACTCCGGACATGTTGTTGTTTATTTGCATGGCGTTCGAGCTGTGGTTCACGGATATGAAATTGAATTAGATACGTTTTTAGAGGAGTTTCCGCTGAACACAACAGTATTTAATATGTGTGGGTTATTCTCAGGGTTAGTGAGCTATGATTGAAAATGTAACGCACAAGGGGGCAAGTCCCCGGTACCGGGGACTCTCGGGCTTAAGAGGTTAATTTGCTTTAATTTCAAATTCCTTGCATGGAACTCTGCTCTGGCACGTGCTTCAATTGCTGTTGTCTGGATTTGAGAGCTGTTTGATCAAGCTGAGCGAAGTAGTACAGACTGACCGGACCCCCAGATCATCTCCTAGCTTGCTCCATCATTACGATTCGCTTGAAACCTTGAAGAAATCTCCACCCATTTACAGGCCTTTTTTTATTGTTCTGCCCTGGCTACTTCCCCGTAGCATCTAGACAGATGGCTAACTCCTCCAATGATGACACATTCTTCAACTGTTACACGTCTTACTTTTGGATGTTCCCAGTTTAGAGGGTGCCACAGCGAATCATCTGTTTACAACTAACTCTGTCCTCAGTATCCTCTACTCTTGCACCAAATAACTTCATGTCCTCTTTCAGCACATCCTGTCTTTGGCCTTCCTCTTGACCTCTTGCCTGGCATCCTTCTACCAATATAACCACTATCCCTCCTCTGCACATGTCCAAACCATCTCAATCTGGCCTCTCTGACTTTGTCTCCAAAACAACCAACCTGAGCTGTCCCTCTGATGTGCTCGTTCCGAATCTTGTCCATCCTCGTCACTCCTAAACTGAACCTCAACATCCTCATCTCTGCTACTTCCATCTCTGCCTCTTGTCTCTTCCTCACTGCTGCAGTCTCTAACCCATACATCATAGCTGGTCTCACTACTGTTCTGTACACCTTTCCTTTGATTCTTGCTCACACTCTTCTGTCATACTACTCTTTCCCAAAGTTTCATTGTGTTTCTCATCAACTTTAAGCCTCTGTAGTTGTTACAACTCTCCACATCACCCTTGTTCTTAAAGATTGGTACTAGGACACTTCTCCTCCATTCCTCAGGCATCTTCTTACTCTCTAAAATCCTGTTAACCCTCAAAGGCCCAGTGTTGCAATATGGCAACATTTTTTACAACTTAGGGAAAACACACCTAAAAATCTCTCTATCCTTCAACAAACCACATTTACATAAAGAATGAGTCTTATTGTTTAGCCTGGTAATGTCCTTGACTGGAAGATTATTCAAATAGGCTCTTTTAACGGACCACAAAGTTAGTCACTTTGTGATTTTTACATAGCAACTTCACCCTGTTCCTCAGATGTGAAATAAAACAAGATACATGTAAGTAAAACACCTCCAGTATTTTTTTCTATGTAAAGTAAGATGTAGATATTGCCTTGATGTCATTGTAGTTCTCAGTTTATACATTATCTCTTATTTCTAGCTGCTTTATCAATGTTGCCATATGGCAACATTGGGCCTTAGTGGTAGCAGAATTCCCCTATGTACCATCCCCATTCAGTCAATTGCTATTCCTCTTCTATACATCAAAAACTTGCACAGACATCAGTTTTTTATCATTTAAAAGTTTGTTACACATTCTGTGTCAACTATTTGTAATCAAACGTTTTATTTACACATTTTGTAATTATATTACTGGTTTATTTCAAGTAAGCTCCAAGTTTCTGTAGCTTATAGAATTTCTATAGCTAATGTATTTCTGTTTTCCTAATCCTTTTTGGATTCCTTTTTTCTGTATGTTATTCTTGACTGAGGGCAGTGTGATAATATCTTTAGGGATGTGGTGCTTAGTCATGTAAAATAAGGGGCATAGGCAATCAGTAGTAAGCAATAGGCTATAGGTGATGGGCAATTAGAGAGTCATCCATAGGCCAATAGGCCTTCCAGACGGTATTGTCTGATTAAATAGGTTCTTTTAAAATGTAGACTATCTGTGACGTCATTGAGGCCATGCAAAACGGGGAAAGTGATTTTGAGATGGACACTGAAGATGAGACTGAGGAGGAAGATTTTGATTCCCCCAAAAATTCCCCAATAAACATTGATTCCCCAATAAACATCTGCCACTTTGCCCCCTAGACTGTGCCCCGCAACAGATATCGCTTGCAAAAAAAAAGAATTCTACACCCCCAACACTGCCTTTTCAGGACAGTCAATTAGTTCTGATGTCATCTGCCCAAATACACCCCTTCAGTACTTCTGGAGGTTTGTGTCGGAAAAGATGATCCAATCATTGCCACAAAACACAAACAAGTACAGTTTTCAAAAAAAGGAGTATCCATAAACACCTGCACAACAAAAATAGACCAACTGATTGGTATGTACCTCAAAATGGGCATAGTACAAATGCCCGGAGCCAGAGTGTATTGGGAGACGGACACCAGATATGCCCCTGTTGCAGATATTATGTCCTGTAACAGATTCCAATCTCTACTGGCATCTTTACATTTTGAGAACAATTTGTTGGTATCAGAAGAGGAAAAAATTATAAAGTGTGGAAACTTCGACCATGGTTTGAGGATTTCAGGTGAAATCCTGAACCACTGGCTACACTTCTTTACTTTGCATCAAGTGTGACGTGCATCTTTACCTGTCAGAAAACAAGAACTGCTTTTGGGATTACCATCACTAGGCATTGATTGTACAAAACTCAATAGTTAAAAAAAAAAAAAACACATAAGTTTTGTTAGGATGGAACTTTGTGTAACGCTGTTTTATTTTTTTAATAGAATGTTTATAAACGTTATTTAATAAACTATATAAAAATATATGTATTTAGTTTTTTTATTGTCATATTATATTGGTATGTATTTGTACAAACTAGAAATAAGATAGATTAGCCATAAATACTTAAAAAAAGAGCTTTAAAATCCCACCAACTTGTTGAGACATAGTGAGAGAATCAGTGAAATTCTGCTACCCCTAAGGCCCAACGTTGCCATATGGCAAATCTTAAAACACACAAATTTATGAATCAATGACCTCCTACAACAATATTTCAAAGGCCAAAAAATTTTTTATAGGCTTTTTCTATATGTGGGTCTTTGGGGGTTAAATAACCTAGATAGGAAGTCCACTGCTGTCTCTCCTAGACACTTACACCTCCACAGGTATGTCATCTGGACCAACAGCCTTTCCACTCTTCATTCTCCCCAGAGCCTTCCTCACCTCATCCTTTATTGTCTTTTCAACTTCCTGCTCTACAATATTCACCTCTTCCCCCCTTCTTTCCCTTTCATTCTCCTCATTCATCAACTCCTGAAAATACTCATTCCATCTTCTCTGCACACTCTCCTCGCTTGTCAGCACTTTTCCATCTCTATCTTTAATCACCCTTATCTGTTGCACATCCTTCCCATCTCTGTCTCTCTGTCTCGCTAATCTATACAATTCCTTCTCGCCTTCCCTCATGTCTAATCTAGCATACAACTCATCATATGCTTTCTGTTTGGCCTTTGCCACCTCCGTCTTCACTCTGCGCTGCGATTCCTTGTAGTCCTGTCTACTTTCTTCAGTCCTTTTCAACGTCCCACTTCCTTTTAGCTAGCCTCTTCCTCTTGATGATGTCCTGTACTTCCTCATTCCACCACCATGTTTCCTTATCTTCTTTCCTCCTTCCTAGCACCTACCTACCTGTCTCCCTGATCACATCTGCTGTAGTTTCCCAGTCATCTCGAAGCTCTTCCTGGCCACCCAAAGCTTGTCTCAACTTCTGTCTGAATTCCTCACAATATTCTTCCTTTTTCTACTTCCACCACTTGGTCTTCTATTCCATCTTTCGTCCCCTCTACTTCCTGATCAGAATGGAGTTGATGTGAGTGACCCACTTCGGGTCCTGGGAGAGGATGGTGCCCAGGAACCTAAACGACTCCACTGTTCTAACGGAACTCTCCATGAGGGTGAGTGGGCCTCACTCCAGTCCACTGTCATCTCTACCATTTTGAGCATATTAACCTCTTAACAAACTCCTCCTTCAGGATCACTCCTACCCCATTTCTCTTCCTATCCACACCACAGTAAAACAGTTTGTATCCCATGCCAATGCTACGCGCTTTGTACCAACGTTAAGAGTCCCTATTCTCAGATCTATACTCCTGCCTTTCCTCTTATATCTCTGCCAACTTATCCTTCTCCCTCCTCTCCAACAGTAGTCCAATTTCCACCAGCACCCTGTAGGTCAACGCACCGGAGGCGGTCGTTGTTAACCCGGCCTTGACCGATCCGGTATGAAAATCGAATTGATGACCGCATGTTTGGATGCAATACTCTCTATTTATCTGGGCTTGGAACCGGCTCAGAAGTCACTGGCTTCAAACCCCTGTGGCTAGATTTGTTTTTATTTCATGTAAACCATATTAAAATCTTCACAATAATAAACAAGTGACTAAACAGATTAAACTCAATACCTCAAACCTCGAATAAATCTCTTTTAACACCCACCCCTAAATGTTTAAAATAATATTATGTATCACTTACAGGTCATGCTCAAGGCAGGGAAGAAAAGAATTTCAAGAGGATTACAAACAATGTTTGTTTTGAGAACATCAAAACTGGAAGTAACCGCGAGTTTACACAATTTAAAAATTTGTTACAGGTGCGGCCAGAACAAAAGCCATCTTTCTGACATTCTGACACTGGGCCACCAAGTGTGTTGTAATCATCAGACTTCACCAGACTGTGCCCAGTGACAGAGGCAGCAAACCATCCTCAAAACATTCATTGAACCTCCTTTTACTTTAAGATCTGTGACATCATTCTTGCATGTTCTCCCCGTGCTTGCGTAGGTTTCCTCTGGGTACTCCAGTTTCCCCCACAATCCCAAAAACATGCTGTTCGGTTAATTGAATAATTTAAATTCCCCTTAGGTGTGAATGTGTGTTGCCCTGTGATGGTAAGAATGATGTGCTTTATGTTGCCTGAGCCTGCAGGACACCTGTAATTTTTCCAGAACTTGTTTTTGTCCACCATCTGGATTATCCTGCATTGTAACATCTCATCAAATTTTCTCTTCCGTTCACACACAGGAAGATTAGCTACAGTGCCATGGGCCAAATGTCTTCACAATGGTGTGTACTGATGGCAAAGGCAAATCTAGATCTCTGTATTTGTAACATTTAGGTTTTTCCACAATTTGGGTTCTCAAGTCCTGAGTTTTCTTCTCTTTCTGCTGTCCATGCTTAGTGTAGCACACTCAGACACACAGCGCATACATTAAATTAATGTTTCTTGTTTTTATCTTATTTCAGGTTTGACTTCTATACTTACCACAGCTGTTACTCGCACCTGGTGAATATAGTCACATGCTTGCTACAACTTCTTTATCCACAATTTTGAAAGAACACCAATAATTTGGTTTTGTGTGACATTGTCAATTTAGCTTTTTCACACAAAGGGAAGAGTATTTCTCTGTGATGTGATATTCAGCCTGAAAAAAAATTCAAAACTACCAACACTTTTGACCATGACTTATAGAACTTACAGGAATACAAACAGGAATTCCTTCTTCTGGTTAAAGGATACATGCCAAGGATGACTGCTTCCAAGCATTTTATTGGCAGAGACTCTCGTGTCATTTCCTTAGCAATGTCCATTAATCTGAGGGAGTAGAGGAGCAGCAAACAAGGAATAAAGATCTTGTGATAAGCCAAATCTCATTAGTTTTTACCTTTGTGTAAATTTATGTTATTTGAAAAATATGTACATCTGTGCACTTCCTAAAAATGTGAAAGAAAAATATGACATAAGTACTCCAATGCAGTACTTATGTCATATATTTTATTATAATGAATTAAGCACAGGGCAGCACGGTGGCACAGTGGGTAGCACTGTGGCATTCCAGTTAGAAGGTTGCCAGCTTGAGGCTTTCCGGTGATCTTCCTGGAACGAGTTTGCATGTTCTCCCCGTGCTTGCGTGGGTTTCCTCTAGGTACTCCAGTTTCCCCAACAATCACAAAAACATGCTGTTCGGTTAATTGAATAATTTAAATTCCCCTTAGGTGTGAATGTGTGAGGGTGTGTTGGACTGGCGACCTGTCCAGGGTGTACCCCTGCCTCTCGCCCAATGTGCGCTGGAGACCCCTGTGACCCCAAAACGGGAATAAACTGGTAGAAAAACGAATGAATGAATGAATAATAACCATTTATTGTTGGTGTTTTTTTTGGTTGTGCTGCTTTCCAAAACACAAATAACACTTGAAAAAAATAAACCATCAAAAGCATTTTTTGACATCAACTGTAGGCTTCTTTAATCTCTGTTATTCATAATAAAAATAATTATCATGACAATTACAGTGCTGCGGATTGTGATGAAATATGTCAGAGATAGCAGTTTTATGAGTTTTAAATGTTTGAAAAGGAAATATTATTCATCTCTTTGAGTAACTTGAAGTTTGTCTCGTCTAAAGAAGTCCTTATGTTCCGTTTTATTTACATTGTGCCATTTGGATTTTTATCACATACAGTGTTTTAAATGTAAATTAAACGTCTTTTATAATCTATTAAACAGAACTCAACCAAAACAATATCTAAACTGCGAGTTGCATTCTGTAGTTTGTTGTGTGAAACGCGGATTGAACACCTGAAGGAAAATGTAGGATCCGCCTACAGATGCACCACATGTCACTCAAACAGAGTGACAGCCAATCACGCGTCAATCAAAACGGGCAGCAACCAATAGATGAACTTAGGATTCGACTAAAGTAAAGCGCTTCAACTTTAGGGGTGTTGCGTTTACGCTTGGTTTGAGTCGAAGTGGTGGATATAGCGGTGGTTGATGGAAAAGACGGCATTTCTGCAAAAGGATTCCAGACCAAGTATTGAGTGCAGAACTGAACAGAATTATTTGAAGATTGACTTTTTTGTATTAAAAACACTTTTCTTTTATTGGTCCAATGAAATATGCAATTTTTTTAGATTTTGTTTATTTTTGGGGATTTGGCTAATTTTAGGTTTTCATAAGCTTTATGCTGAAATCATCAATATTAAAACAATAAAAGGCTTGAAATACTTCAGTTGTGTGTAAATGAATCTGAAATATATTAATGTTTATCAGTACATTACAGACAATAATGAACTTTATCACAACATGCTACTTTTATGCTAATGTACCTAAAAATCTCCACCTTTTTATGTCTATTCCTTGTATCCTTGTGGTTTCCTCTCATTTACATACAGGCATACATTTGTCCTGCTGCAACTAACATTGCAACCCTCTTGTTTCCAGTGCAACTTCCACATCTCTATGTGTTCCTCTACCTGCCCCCTGCTGTACCTACACACCACAATGTCACCTGCAAACATCAAGGTCCATGGAGATTCCTGTCTGACTTCATCTGTCAGTCTGTCTATCACCATAGCAACCAAGAAAGGGCTCATCCTAAATGCAGTCCCACCTCCACCTTGAACTTTCCTGTCACACCTTCATTTTATTTGTAAAGACGTGTTTGCTTAGTGTCGTGGAGAACGAGGGCTTTCGTTAGAGTACCGCTATTCCATACCTTGTCCCGACTTCAGTCAATGCACAACAGCCACACGGGAGGACAGTGGTGGACAGTAGCGAAGTACAAGTAATTTGTTACCGTATTAAAGTAACTTTTAAGCAAATCTGTACTTTACTTGAGTATCACTTTTGGTGTGACTTTATACTTTGACTCAACTACATTTCGAAGTGGAAAACCGTTTACTCGACTACATTCCTAAAATCTGTCATTTCTTTTTACGTTCCACAACGTACTGTACATGTGTTAACCAGTGACGGGTCAAAATAAGTTCATGTGTTCTGCAAGTGTCCAATCAGAACACGTCGTGTTTCGTGCAGTTTGCGTGCTTTACTGCCTAATATGGCTGTTGCTGTCTGCTTGCTCTGCTTATAGCACAATAATGGAATAAAGGAAGAAGTGCCAGACATTGAAATTGAGCACCCATGGCCAGATTTCAGCAAATTTTTTGAAAGAAGTGGAAAGGAAGAACGAGTTCATTTCTACACACTGTGTAAGTCTTCAGGGAATTCTGGTGGTGTGTTAAGTTTCTGCTTTTGTGTGATTTATGCAAACACTAACACGTGTTTATAGAGTGGACATACAGCTGTGTTGTAAGGAGTCATGTTTAGTAAATTGGAAAAAAAAGACATCCTTTGTAAACTTGAGTAAATCTGTTTTTGCTAATTATTGCACAGCTCAGCTGTGATGTAGTGAAGGAGCAAGGTGCCGTGTGATAAAGGAATAAGATTTATACATTACTTCAAACAATAAATTTTTAAAGAAATACATGACTAACGTGGTTTCCCCCCACCCTATTAATTCCTAATCACGTGGTTTCCATTTAGTAGGATATGTTTATGATAATTTCAAAAGATATCACAAATAGAACACATTGTATTTTTAGAGTGGTGTTAGTGGGCTTTTTTTACTCTGTATGACTTGATTGAGTGTATAAAGGACATGACATTGGAACTACATTACACCAAATTACTTTTACTTTTCATAAATTAAAGTTAAATTTGAGGTCAAGTCTTTTTATACTTTTACTCAAGTCAACGTTTAAACGTTTGCTCCCACTCCACTTTTACTGGAGTAATATTTTACACTGGGCATCTTAATTTTTACTCAAGTACATGGTCTGTGTACTCTGTTTATCACTGAAGGAGGAAATATTACAGGTTTAAACCACAAAGCCCTTGAGAAATGGGGCTTAAATTGTGGAAGACAATTCAGTCAAAATGGTTTTGGCACTACTCTAGCAGAAACAAACCGAGCACAGTGTTTCATACAGTGGTATTTAGTTATTGAGTGGTTAGTTTACTACCACAATAAATACATTTAATTATAAAGAAGTATTAAAAAGTCACATGAATGTTATACAGTGAACCCTTGTTTCTCTTTAATAAGTGAAACAATCATCTCTCTGTGATGCACGCTCTTGGGCACACAGTAGAGACCTGTTCTAGTTTCTCTGTTTCACTAGTTTCTCTTTCGCATGTAAATAAATAGAAATGGAAAACAAATATGTTTTAATAAATGAATGTGACAGTTTAATAGGGACACAAAGAATGAGCTTTTCCATAACATAGAAGTATAGGGAAAAAAACAGGCTAATAATTTGAACGAAATGAAAAAAAATATCTAAAGGCTGTGTCTCTCTCTCTCACGCAAATTCTCTCTTGCACCCAGACAAGAATCTGTTTCACTGCACTTGGATCGCTTTTTAATCTTATCCGACACGAAGACACTAATCTAAATGTCGAAGGAGTACATTCTCAATAAAAGGATTCCTCTCGGCTGTTTCTTTTCCAGAGGTTATTGTTCCTTGTTTTTTCTGTTTTACAGCTTTTTTTTTTTACAGTGTGTCTCTCTCTTTCTCCAGCTTCTACTAATTCTCTTTTTCTCATGCTCTGTTGCAAATATGTTCAGGATCACTGTAATTGAAAAACTGTGTGTGGAAACCAGTGTTTAATTGATGTTTTGTAATGTAATTACATTTTTTTTTTATTTTTATAAAAAAAAGGACTTGGAATTTCTATGGGTAAAAACAATATGAATATCTGTGCTCATATTTAAATTAAATACAATTTATTTCATACATTCAGTTCATGAGAAATTTGTATTAGTATCTAGAAAGGTTTTCATTGTTCATATTGTGACATCGTGATGCGTATCGTATTTTTACCAATACATATATATATATATATATATATATAAATCCTTACGCAGTAAGAGGTCGATTCTTCTTAATCTCGTAAAACTGTGTTCCTGTGTGATTGTATCTGACAAAAATATTGTTAAGCAATAACACGTCAAAATACAACAGTAACACACACACACACACACACACGCACACACACACACACACACACACACACACACACACACACCCACACAATGAGTAAACATTAAAATCTTTAAACATAGATGATGATGATAAAACTGTATTTATAAACACAGTATAAATTAGAAGAGCGCTTTTAAACCTCATTATCATTCATTCTGATTGTCAAGTTTTTTAATCGCTCCCTCAAAAGAATGTGTTCACAGTAGGCACTCCTTGGAATGAAGTGTTGCTGAACTGAAACTGGAATCAAAACTGGGAAGGTGCTCGATGCAGCGGAGGAGCTACAGGAAAAATCAGAGAGGAGGGGCTTAATGAAAATAAACCAAGAAGAGCTACAGGAAACATTGAAGAGAAGGGGGAAATGAATATCCGAGAGGTGGAGCTACACATATGAGTGGAGCAGAAAGAAGGTGCTTGCCGAGTTTCAGCAATTTTTTAAAACCATTACAATGTTTACAAGAGGTTCAATCTTAAGATTTATTGACGCAGTTGAGTAATTTATTTGTCATCCTGGAGAAATGTTAACTTCACAATAATAAAACGCACACCTACAAGTGAAAATAAATCATCGAATAAAATTCATGGCATCAACTAATAAATTCAAAACTTTGCAAAATTAAAAAGACATTTTGCGTTAGCTAATATAGCATGTTTAGTTTTTCTAATAGTCATTCTTTAGGCTTGGGCGGTACCATCAAACCTTCCCATCTTACCTCGGCATATAGGATTATCGTACATTAAAAAAAAAAAGAGACTGATTTGCACAATGGATGTAAGGATGAATTAATGAATGAATGAATAAATGGTTAAATTAATATTTCTAAAAAAACTAATAAATTGAATGGTATGTCAATAGAATGAATTAATAGAATAAATTTATGTAAGAACTGGCGATAAGTCAAAACCATGAAGAAGGCTATTGTATTAAACAGAATGAAACCAAAGATCCTTCCATCCATCATCTCCCGCTTTTCCTGGGTCGGGTCGCAGGGGGCAGCAGTCTAAGCAGGGATGCCCAGACTTCCCTCTCCACAGACACTTCCTCCAGTTCCTCGGGAGGGAGGTGTTCTCAAGCCAGTCCTGGGTCTTCCCTGGTGAGACAAGCCTGAGCCAATCAAACACAAGCCAGTGATGACCTGTCTGTGATTTACAATTAAACTTCTTTCTCTTTGTTTCGCACACTGTCAACACCTTCTGCCATTTCTCACCTCTTCCTGATCCTGACATCTGTCCTGGACACGTGTTTTTCCTTTCCCTGAGTTGACCCACATCATGCCAAACCAACAGGTCAACAGAGGACGCGGTTTCCACAGCTCTTCACTCGGCACTCACTCACCTGGACAAAACCAACACCTACCTCAGGATGCTTTTCATTGACTTTTCGTCAGCATTCAATACAGTGGTTCCTTCTGTATTGGTCACTAAGCTCGGTGACCTGGGTATCTGCACCTCCATCTGTAGATGGATTCTGGACTTTCTCACTAATAGACCTCAGTCTGTTAGATGGGGAGAAAAGGTGTCCTCTACCCTCATCCTTAACACCGGCGTTCCACAGGGCTGCGTTCTGAGCCCACTGCTATACTCACTGTTCACCCACGACTGTGCTCCCATGCATGTGTCCAACACCTTCATAAAGTTTGCGGATGACACCACCGTGGTTGGCCAGATCATCAATGATGACGAATCAGCCTACAGAGAGGAGATCCACAGCCTGACATCGTGGTGCGCCAACAACAATCTAACCCTTAATGCCAAGAAAACCAAAGAGCTCATTGTAGACTTTCGGAAATCAAGCAGCAGGAGCTACTCCCCTGTCTACATCAATGGAACTGAAGTAGAGAGGGTCTCCAGCTTTAGGTTCCTGGGAGTTCACATCTCTGAGGATCTATCTTGGCACCAGAACACTTCAGCCCTGGTTAAGAAAGCGCAGCAGCGTCTTTTCTTTCTGAGGAGCCTTAAAAAAGCTCATCTGTCCCCGAACATTCTGACGAGTTTCTACCGTTGCATTATTGAGAGCATCCTGACCAACTCTATCACTGTGTGGTATGGAGGCTCCACTGTCTGTGAACGGAAAGCTCTGCAAAGGGTGGTGAACACCGCCCAGCGCATCACTGGCACCAAACTACCTGCCATTGAACAGCTCCACCACAGCAGATGTCTACGGAGAGCTCGCAGAATCATCAAAGACTCCTCTCACCCTAATCACAAACTGTTTAACCTCCTTCCATCAGGCAGGAGATACAGAAGCATTCGCACCAGAACCAGCAGGTTCAGGGCCAGTTTCTTTCCTTCCGTCATCACACTTCTGAACTCTACACAACATCGTTGAATTCTATCACACTGCATAGAATCCTTTCATTTGCACATACAACGTACATTTTGTCTCAAATCCGTCCCTACACACGGGGCCTTATATACATTGCACTGACTTCATTTCTTACATATATTTATACCATTTTGTACATTTGCTATTGACCTTGCTGCCTTACCCCTTACTTATGTCTGCACATTTCTCACTTACCATATTGTACTTTCACTAATATATAGACATGTGTATATTATTTATATTGCGTGTACATATCTTATTTATATTGCGTGTACATATCTATTTATATATGTTTCTGTTTACATTTGATGCACCTTTTGCCACTTTTGCACATCCTCTCTACCATAACCTTATTATTTATTGCTGTACATTCACCCTGCATTTATCTGCACTTGTCAATTTGCACACTGCTACTATTTGCACTTCTGGTAGATGCTAAAACTGCATTTCGTTGCTGTGTACCTGTACTATGCAATGACAATAAAGTTGTATCTATCTATCTATCTATCTATCTATCTATCTATAAAGACTCCACCAGGGGTCATCGTGAGGCAACGGACCAATTGAGACCCATTGGCAAACCCGTTGGTTTTCCTTTTTTATGAGGTTTTCTTTCCATCTCCTTTCCTTGTGCTTTGTTTAATTTCTCTTCAATCTCTACTCTGTTCCTCGTCTAGTCTCATTTCCTCTAATTAGTCACGTTATAGTCAACGAAAAAAAAAGTTTTAGTCTAGTTTTAGTCAATGTAGATTATTATTGATTTGATTAAAAATGGTCTTTTAATAAGTTAATTTAACTCTTTAAATATTAAATTGTGTATTTAAAATGAATTAAAGCTCCATTGTTTAAAGACTTTTCATCCAAAAATACATATATACAATCTAGTAAGGATTATGCAAAATAAAATTGTTAAAACAATGGAATTGATCTTTTGTTTATGATCCTCAAAAAGAATGATAATTCTCATGTTTGTGGGGAGTTGGGTCCACAGGACGCCCGGTGCTCTGTTCAATGTGTGCACAGCACGCGACCAGACGAGGATAGCAAGTGGCGGAGGGTACTTTATATTTTGATTGATCGATTACACCACGTATCAGAAATGTCTTGAATGTGTAACCATCCACTCAAAAACATTTTCATCCACTCCAACTTGTGCGAGGTGTCTGGTCATATCACTCTTCGTCTTCTGAGGACCAGTTCTCACAAAGTCCCAGTGCAGGAGATGGCGGAGAAAACACCCAGCCGGCTCCAGTGGATTGAGCCAGTTTCTGAGTCTGTTCCCTTCTCCGTTTCTAGTGTGAATCTCTCATTTACATGTGTTACCATGTGACAGGCAGTTTGTGAACTGTCCATGACTGTGTGCAGTCTTCCTCATCTGCTGAGTTTGTCGAGAGACTCGCCCTTCTCTGGGAGCAGATTGATGAGCTACAGACCAGCCTCTCTTACCTCAATGCCACCATGGTTTCCACGGTGACCCGGGAGAGCTGGGTTTCCCTTGTTAAGGATGCCTCTGTTAATCCATCCTCACGGGAGATTACGTCAAATGAAGAGTTGGACTTTTTCGAACTGGCTGTGGCTGCTGTTCCCACGTCGGAGAACCAATGCCAGCCCTGTCTTATGTCTACAGTCTCTTGTTGATGAGGACAGAGTTCTGTGTAATTCTTGTGAGTTTCGTGTTATCTTGTAATGCGATGGTCATGGTGGGACTCCATTTTTTTGTTTTCTAGTTGAGACCACACCACATATTAGCCTAACTAACTGTTGAGTGCTCATCCATCGCCCCTCTTACCCTGCTTGCACCTTAGGCATGTTGAGAGTTGTGCAATCTGAGCAAGAGCATCTCATTTCCTCAAATCAGCTCGCACCCTTGACGGCTCCTAGAGATTGTTTTTCTCCAGTCAGATTTAAAGAGCACTGGGTAGTGAGCTCCCTGGTGAGTGCATACATTCAGTTTTTGTTTATTTTTTACCCACGCAACTCAAACACCAGTTTGAGAGACTGAGGTTTAGAGATTTCATTTCTTTCCCAATAGAACTTTTTAACCTTAATCTCTCTGCACAGTGCTTGTTTTTGACTCATAACTACCCGTCGGGTTGTGCAGTTTTCCTTTTTGTGCCTTAGCAAGTGCACCTTGGGCACACCAGCTCCAGTCCCCTTGGACTGCAGTGTCCGGCGCTTCCCTGATCTGGGCTGTGAGCTACTCAACCCCTATGAAGGACTTACATTCCCTGACGGTGTCCATCTCCCTGTGGTGTTCTAGAAACCCTTCTGGATCAAGACCCTTTTAACATACCTAGGAGTGGATTCGCTTTTAACCCTCTAACGTTTGTATTAACTATTCGCCTCTAGCATTTGCCAACAAGTTATTTATTTTTAAGTTTAGCTTAGTCCTTGTCTCTTTGAGTGTTTTATGTTATTTTAGGTTTTCCCCCTGAATGTGTGTTTGTTTGTTTCCTGTGTTTTACGATGCCCTCTTCAATAAAATACTTCAGTTTGGAGACCCTCTCTTGCACTTAAGATGCAGAGTCTGCTGCAGAAAGGCATTTTTGCATTATGATTTCATACAAAACCGTGTTTGACCAAGAAACTTGAATGTACACACATTCACAATGAAGGGCTTGTTATGAATTATGTACATTCAGGTTTCTTGGCCTTTGCAAAACCTTAACGAATCTCAAAAGACTCATATGAATTTTCTTACATGGATATATATATGTCAAATAGTTTAAAATTATCCTCACATTATCAGTTAATCAAGATATTGTAATGAGGCACAAATGAAGGCAAACAAGCTGTGTCCACAATAATTGAAAAACATTTACAAACCAATGTCAATAAAACAAATGTCCTAAAGGTAAGCTCAGAGTGTGGCTATTTTTCAAGAAATTGGCAAAAATCCTTATGTAAAGAAAGTTGAAACTTTGGGTTAAAATGTTTAATTGACGTGGAGTTTTCCTTCTATTGTTTGTTACTTTTTACTGGAAAAAATTCTCTACGTTATAATCGGACAGAAGTTTTAATTTACTGCTCTTTGTAATTTAGTTTGTCACTATACTGGAGACATTGAGACAGAATTATTGAACACTCACAGAAAATAGCTTACATCCCTGTTGAAAAATAATATTAATAGAACTAGTCTTTGAGTAGCTGGATGCACAAGTACAGTGCACATGGTTTTATAAAGGCAGCTGATCAAAGTTACTCTTTTTGTGTTTTGGATTACATCATAAAGTGCAATTTAAGCTGCAGACACACAGCACATTTGTGCATGCTGCAAAGACACATTCAGACAGCCTCCACCCACGGCACAAGCAGCAGTATCACTTAACGCACACAGCATTAATTCAATTGCCAACTGTTCCACATGGACGTCAAGCTGCTACACTTACATTTGCACCCCCTTCATCTCCATGCCAATGGCACACCATCAATGTCTATACTCAGCAGCAACAGCTCCATTTTCAGCAGAACCACCTCCAGTCCCTGCCTGATAACCATTACCTCCAGTTCCAGGATTATGTAACAGGCCACAATTCTTGACTTGTGAACATTGAGGTGACTTTACAAGGTAAACAGTGTAAACACTTTCAAATAAAAGGATTTTTTATATAAATAAAAGTTGTTTTTACTTTTTTGTTCATTGTGTTATTCCTGAAGTATTTTGTAATTGCTAAATATAATGTTCTTTGGTAAACGGACTATCGCTGTTTATTTTTGTGTCTTTCATGTTAAAAGTATTTAAAGGTAACGTGTGTTACTAAAACCTAGGGTTAGAGTTATGAATATTAACTCATAAATAATGAATTACGCAACAGTGCCTGGCTCCTAAAAGTCTTCCTGCAATTTTATCCAAAAAACTTTTCTTTGGTATAACTCTGTTAGCATGTAGGCTGATCTGTCTTTAGGTTTAAGTCTCCTTCGTTCATCACACTAGTTCAAGTTAACAAAGCGGTCCGTGCCAGTCCTTCAGTTCTTTTGTCACCTGACTGCTCCCTCATATTAACCAATGTAATATGAACTGGAATCAGAAAAGATTTTTTCAAATCTCTTCGTTCTTTTCTGTTTTCGGCTCATACTGCATTGGTTAACCTCTTAAGCCCTGAGGCCTATTTTCCGAAAATCCTATACTTTTACTTTTTAAGGCATTTCTCAGCTTTTACAAGGCCTAAACTGCAAATCTTGGTATCAAAATGAAGATAGGTTCTTGGGGAGTGGTGTGGATGAGTTAATTTGACAGTCAAGAACACTGGGTAAGAGTAATTGATGTTGGAATGGCCAAAAAATTAACTCCGCCTAAAAAAAACCCCCACATGTTTCCTCCAATATCTCCTTATTTTACTTATAACGAAGCAAATAAACACAATCAATTGTAACCACTACATGTCAAGGACATCTGTAGCAAGTTTGGTGTTCATACTACAAGAAACTAATATTCTGTAAAGGTTTTGATTGAACAAAGTTCAGGCGTAATCCATGTTGGCACAGTTTGGCACAATAATTGAAATATGGAAAAAATCTTGTCCAAAGCTTCAGCTACGTTCGTAGTCTTCTTTTCTTGCTTACGGGACATGATTTCAGCAAAAAAAACTCTTAAAGAAACGCTGTAAAAGGGGGGTGGAAGCTCATTTACCCCATCTTGCTGCGCTTTTGGGAACCTTTCATTCACAAACGCTTTTGACGTTCGAGCTTTCTGCGTGTCCCTACCCCCCGACCATCTGTCCAATCCAGGAGCTCTATATATCGCTGGAAAGCTCTGATTCTGAGAAAGCCAATGAGCTCAACCATTTTGAGACTGACGGGATCGCCGACGAATCACACGACGCGCAGCGTGGAGAGACGTGCTCTTACGCGCGGGGAGTCATTCCATATTTGGTGACGTAAGAGGAGCACTGGAGCAACAGAAAAAACACAAAATGGACTTTTCGCGAAGCTATCGACAGGACATAACAACAAACAGACTTTTATCGCTATGGAAATAACTTTTTGTTGAAAAAACGGCAAGGTAAGACAAGATTTACATGCTTGCTTGGTTTTCGCTGGCGTTTATTCGTGGAACTTTCGCTCCCTGCTCTGAAATACTTCATGCAATGTAAATGAGTTGCATATCGCTGGATTCAGCTGGTTGTTAGCTTTCATTTGATGCCATGGTTTTGGTGTTTCCGTTTATATTGTGGATACATATCGCACATAAACAAAAACGTGGTCATGAATTATACTCCGGACATGTTGTTGTTTATTTGCAAGGCGTTCGAGCTGTGGTTCACGAATATGAAATTGAATTAGATACGTTTTTAGAGGAGTTTCCGCTGAACACAACAGTATTTAATATGTGTGGGTTATTCTCAGGGTTTGTGAGCTATTAGCGAAAATGTAACGCACAAGGGGGCAAGTCCCCGGTACCGGGGACTCTCGGGCTTAAGAGGTTAACATTACGGAGCAGTTATGAGTTGGATTTTGAAAAGATTAGTTCTTTTTCAGAATTTTCCTGGTCCTTTTGTCACGTGACCACTCGCAAATATACTTTATCCTGTGTCTTTATATTAGTTTGTAATTCTAATGTAAAGATGAATTTAAGGTTTTATTGATTTTATTTCTTTTCATGAATTTAAGAATTATTTTTATTTATTATTATTATTATTATAATACAACGTTAGCTGATATAGACTAATATAGACTTCTGTGCCAGTCCCAAGACAGGATAAATAGAGGATTGGGTCAGGAAGGGCATCCGTCTTAAAACATGCCAAAACCCAAACATGCGAATGATCAAATCAATTTTCATACCGGTTCGGTCGAGGCCCGGGCTAACAACAACCGCCTCTGGGTCTGTTAACCTACAGGGTGCCGGTGGAAATTGGACTATTGTTGGTGGAAGAAGGAGAGGAGGGAGAAGGATTCGTACACAGAGAGAGAAGAGGAAAAGCAGGAGTATAGATCTGAGAATAGGGACTCTTAACGTTGGTACATTGACAGGGAAGGGTTAGGGAGCTGGCTGCAGGAGACCAGGTGGAAGGGTAGCAAAACACGTAGTACTGAAGGGGGGTACTATGGTGTGGATAGGAAGAGAAATGGGGTAGGAGTGATCCTGAAGGAGGTGTTTGTGAGGAATGCTTTAGAGGTGAAAAGAGTGTGAGACAGGGTGATCAGTTTGAAGTTAGAAATTGAAGGGGTGATGTTGAATGTAGTGAGTGGTTATGCTCCACAAGTAGGCTGTAAGTTGGAAGAGAAGGAGATATTCTGGAGTAAGTTGGATGAGCTGATATAGAGTGTTCCCAGAGGAGAGAAAGTAATAGTGGGAGCAGATTTCAACGGGCATGTTCGCAAGGGCAACAGAGGTGATGGGCAGGTTCGGTGTTAAGGAAAGGAACCTAGGTGGTGGACTTTGCCAAGAGGATCGAAATGGCTGTAGTTAAGACTTATTTCCAGAAGAGGGAGGAACATAGAGTTACCTACAAGAGGTAGGAGTACACAGGTAGACTACATCCTATGTAGACGAGCCAATCTGAGAGAGATCAGAGACTGTGGAGGTGTGGACAGTAGAGACAGCAGTGGAGTTCCTATCTAGGTTATTCAACAGGATTTTAGAGAGTGAGAAGAGAAAGCCAATCTTTAAGAACAAGGGTGATGTGCAGAGTTGTAACAACTACAGAGGCATAAAGTTGATGAGCCACACAATTAAACTTTGGGAAAGAGTAGTGGAAGCAAGGCTAAGAAGGGAACTGGATATGATACAAAGATGGTCAGAAGGAGCTACACTGCCTCTTTGTGGATTTAGAAAAAGCGTATGACAGGGTGCGGAGGGTCCTGTATGAGGAAGTCAGGAGTGGTAGAGAAGTACATTAGAGTAGTTCAGGATATGTATGAGAGGAGTAAGACAGCAGTGAGAGGTGCTGTAGGTCAGACAAAGGAGTTCAAGGTGGAGGTGGGGCTACATCAAGGATCAGCTTTGAGTCCCTTCTTGTTTGCTATGGTGATGGACAGGTTGACAGATGAGGTCAGGCAGGAATCTCCGTGGTCAATGATGTTTGCAGGTGACATTGTGATCTGTAGTGAGAGCAGAGAGCAGGTGGAGGAACACCTGGAAAGTTGGAGGTCAGCTCTAGAAAGAAGAGGAATGAAAGTCAGTTGCAGTAAGACAGAATACATGTGTTTGTACGAGAGGGAGGGAAGTAGAACAGTGAGGTTACAGGGGGCTGAGTTCAAGAAGGTGCAGGGTATTTGGGGTCAACGGTCCAGTGTGAGGTGAAGAGACGAGTGCAGGCAGGTTGGAGTGGATGTAGAAAATTGTCAGGGGTGTTGTGTGACAGAAGAGTGTCAGCAAGAATCAAAGGAAAGGTGTACAGAACAGTAGTGAGAGCAGCTATGATGTTTAGGTTAGAGACTGTCTCAGTGAGGAAGAGACAAGAGGCACAGATGGAGGTAGCAGAGATGAGGATGTTGAGGTTCAGTTTAGGAGTGACGAGGATGGACAAGATTAAGAACGAGCACATCAGAGGGACCGCTCAGGTTGATTGTTTTGGAGACAAAGTCAGAGAGGCCAGATTGAGATGGTTTGGACATGTGCAGAGGAGGGATAGTGGTTATATTGGTAGAAGGATGTTGGAGATGGAGATGCCAGGCAAGAGGCCAAAGACAAGGTATATGGATGTGCTGAAAGAGGACATGAAGTTATTTGGTGCAAGAGTAGAGGATACTGAGGACAGAGTTAGGTGGAAACGGATGATTCGCTGTGGCGACCCCTAAACTGGGAACAGCCGAAAGAAAAAGAAGATTATATAACGTTAGCTCCTTTGGCTCAGAAGTGTAATTTGTTTTAAACCTGATTAATTTTTAAAACGTTTATAGCTTGTGCATGTAAATGTCCTCTGTGGCTTTAGTTTATTTCCATTAACTTTTTTATTTTTAATTGTATTTAATAAAAAATAAACAAACAATCCAAGAGTGTGTATAATGTTTCCTTCATTCATTCATTATTTTTTAAACGCCCTTCCAGCTTCTATGGCTATTTCCAGGGTGAGAGCAATTTAAGTTATTGAATTAGATAAAATGTTTAAAACCAGCTCTTCCTGGAAATTTTAATACCATATTTGGATCTACTTGATTAAAAATGTGATCTAGAGTTGTAGAAGAATAAAACTGTTTTCTGATGGGGGTTAAAAAAGGACAGTCAGCTAGAATATGTTTTATAGATAGAGGAACTTTACATGAGTGGCATTCAGCTCGACTATCTCCAGTTACTAAAAACTGGTGCGTGAGCCTAGAGTGTCCAATTCTGCATCTTGTATAAATGACCTGTTCCCATCGATTGTTGAATTGTGTTTGTTTCTTTCCAATGTTACGATTTATTTCATATAGTTTATTTTTGATGCACTGGTTCCATTCAGTCTGCCATCTTTTTACAATTTAAGAAGTGAGAAATGGTTTTAAATCTGATGCTGGTATCTGCCATAGGGTTAGTTCTTGTTTTGTAGAGGCTTTGGCGGTGCGGTCCGCTCGTTCATTTCCTGGAATTCCAATGTGTCCGGGTATCCAGTAGAAGAGTATGTGAAAAGATTTTCTTCTCAGATATGCCAGTTTAATAGGATACTTCCAAGTTCTTGTTCATATCGATCTGATAATGTATTTGTGACTTTGACTCTAAAAAATCTTTTGGCTAAAAAATTCTGGATAAATATTGGCAGTCGCCCTTATAAAATTCATTTCGTGTAAATCTTTTAAAATTCCCTGTTTCCAAGTTGTATCGTAGGCTTTTTCTAGATCAAAAAATACTGCTATTGCATGTTGTTTTCTGATGAAAGCATCTCGAATGTAGCTTTCGAGTGGAACAAGGTGGTCAATTGTACTTCGTCCTTTTCTGAATCCACATTGAGCGTTGCTGATATGTTTTTCCGATTCCAGCATCTAGACCAGTCGTTCATTGACCATTCTCTCCATGGTTTTACACAGGCAGCTGGTCAGGGCAATAGGCCTATAGTTTGAGGGGTCACTGTGATCCTTTCCAGGCTTTGGAATAGGGATTATTACAGCTTCCCTATTACAGGTGGGATATTTCCAGAAATCCAAATGGAGTTATAGAGCTTAAGCAGTAATCTAAGAACAGTGGATGGCAGATTTTTATAAATTGATAGTGGACATCATCTGGACCAACGGCTGAGTCGTGAGATTTCTTCATAGCTTTTTGTAGTTCGTCCAATGTAAAAGGCTGATTATATGGTTCTTCATTATTTGAGGTAAAGTTAATTTTTCCTTTATGTCCATCGTGGAGGGCTCTGAACGCTGATGTCAAGATATCATCCTTTCGCTCAATGTGTTGTATTTGTGGACTAGTATTTTTTCCTTTCATTTTCCGAATCAGCTTCCACACTTTAGTTGGTGAAGTATTTGTTGACAAATTGAAAACAAATCTTCTCCAGCTTTCTTTTTTACTTTCATTTATTGTTCTTCTTGCTTGTGCCCTTTCCTTTTTGAGTTTAATAAGATTTTCAGTAGTTGGATGATTAGAGAAACATCTTTCAGCTTTTTCCCTCCTTTTAATAGCCTTCTTGCAATCTTCGTTGAACCATGGAGTTCGGTTAGTGGAGTTTTTCCAGGATGTTTTTGGGATGGATTCTTCAGCTATAGAAATGAGGATTTTTGTGAAGTTTTCCATAGCATTTGGATCATCTTCAAGGAAACCTGCAAATTTCTCATCACATAGAGCTTTAAAATAAGTCCAGTTTGCTCTTTTAATTTGCCACCTTTGCACTTTAAAATCTTCTTCTTGTCCTTTAATTGTTATGACTAATGGGAAATGGTCACTTCCACATAAATCAGGGTGGACTTTCCAAGATAAGTCTAAAAGGAGTTCGGGCTGACAGATGGTTAAATCGATTGCAGAGTAGGTTCCGTGTCCTGGGTGCAGATAAGTGTTTGAACCATCATTTAAAAGACATAAATTGTTATTCTCAATAAAATCTTCTATTTCCTTCCTTTCGCATTGCACTGGTTGCTACCCCACAAATAGTTATGACTGTTAAAATCTCCCATTAAAATGAAAGGGGGAGGAAGTTGGGTAATAAGCTGATTTAGCTCTGTGTGTTTTATATTTGCATCTGGAGGGATGTAGAGAGAACAAATTGTGATGGTTTTCCTGAGTGTCAATCTTACTGCAGTTACTTGTAGATTACTAGTGAGTTTGATATTGCTGTGAATTAAATCACTGCGTATTAGAATGGATGTTCCTCCAGAAGCACGCTTGTTACTGGGACCAAGAGTGTTCAAAATATTAAAATGTTTGAAAGAAACAGTGTTGTCTTTTGGGAGTTGTGTCTCCTGAAGACATACAACAATGGGGTTGATGACAGTAATTAAGCGTTGTAGCTCTGTATAATTAGCCCGAACTCCAAGACAGTTCCACTGAATACATCGTTTTTCCATCACCTGTTTGTTACAGTTTTTCTTACTGCATCAGCAAATGATTTGTTTATACTGAAGAAGGGGGTAGGAGCAACCAATTTCCTTGCTTCAGGGTAACTGATCTTCTTGGTGCTTCTAATCTTCTGTATTTCTTTTTCCCAGATCCACATTGGACATTGTTTTGATGCAGCTGAGTGGTCCCCTGAACAATTACAACATTTGGATGGTTTTTCACAGGGTTCCTTGTCATGTCTTTCTTCACCACAGTTACAACAGATGTGTTTATTATTGCAACTGTTCGAACCATGGCCATATTTCTGGCAATTAAAATATTATTCTTCTTGTATTTCTTCTTCATCAACATCTTCAAGTTCTCTGGTGCGGATCACTCCTTTACTATAATTGAGAGTTGGGTGTGGTGATGTCTTCACAGGAACTGTTGCTATCATTTTTGTTTGTAGTAGGTTCTCTGAACTGGCTTTTTTATAACATTCAACAAGAATTTGACCTGATCGCAGTTTTTTCACTTCTTTAACTGTACCCGCTATACCAGCAATATCTTTCTGGATAGCAAAAGGAGACAGCCTAGTGATTTGATAGTCAGCAGAAGTTGCTTCAATAATTATAAATTTTGGCCACTCATCATTTTTCGTTGTTGTGTCATTAATTTTTCCATTTGGGTTGTCAGTTTCTAAATCCGTCCGATGTCGTTTGTGGTTTGGTTTATTTGCCATATTTTTGAGTTTTCTTGTTCATCATCAGTACTCCTCACCCACCTTGGAGCCCAAAAAAATAGGGATGCACAGAGCTGCGGAACTCCAGCAGATTATGCATCAAGGGTATACTGATGGTATACTCAAGCCAGTAAAAGCAACAGGTTGCTTTTTATAACTTGATTGACTCTGAGCCAAAGTGTCTTATAGATGTTTTAAGATCATTTCTTTGACCAGCCGATTGATTGGATCGAGCCATTCCAACCTCCCGTCTAGACGAAGTAGGAGCCAAAGTGTCGTGTTGGAAAGGTGGCAGCCGCAGCTAACCATTTTCCTCAAACACCAGGACCTCTTCCTCCGCCGACACGGGTCGCAACTCACGGCTAACAAGTTGCCCCTTACAATGGGGAATCAAAAAAAAAAGTTTGTTCTGGATCTTCACAAGCGGTGTAGTGGTTGTGTCCAAAATATGCAGATGTAAGTGCAGTCTAGATTTAGTGTAACCCTCGTAAGGGGGGCTTAAGGGTTAATCTCTCTTGCCCAAGGAGAAGACCCTAGCAGTACGGAGGGAAGGAGCGTGCCACTGTTCCTTTCACAGGCTGCCATCGCAAGGATGGGTCCTGCGCCGTACCCGGGTGTGTATAATGTCTAAAACATCACATTACAAACAATACACTGACAATCTGACGTATTAAAGAGCTACCTAATTAAAATCAAGTATAAAAAGTAATTTAATAAAAATATATAGATATGTTACATATCATTGGTAAGCTTGAAGGTAATTTATTCTAAACAAAAAATAAAGTGACTTTAAAAAGGCTTCTTGAATATATAAGGTGTATAATGAAGATTAGAATCCACTTTAAAACACAACAAAATACAATAAACACAAAAACCTTAAAAATGATTTTAGGAACAAGTCTTTATTACCACATTCTTGTTCGAATAAAAAATGACAGATTAATAAAAAAATAATATAAATAAAAACCCCACAATGTGGCTTCAGTAAAGCATCAAACAACTTTAAGTGGAAATATTAACAACAACAGAAGTAGTAGTAATAATAATAATAAAAAAAAATCATACTAATCACCCAGTATTATTTTCATACTGCATTGGTTAAAATTTATGGAGCGAAAACCTGGGGGACTTGAAAAAAAAAACAACTTTCTGCAGTATAGGGATGGGCGATACCACATTTTTTGGATTCAATACTGTAGCGGGGTGAAGGATCACACGACAAGGATTAGTGTAATAAAGTGCCCGGAGGGTGGATTTATTCACACAAAAAGACAGTGTTCTTCGCTGATGGTGAGTTCTTCGTGCTTGTTCCCCTTTTGTGCCCGTGCTCTGGTCCCATGCAGCAGTGAAGTGAAGTGAAGTGAAGGAGTTCCCGGAAAAGTGTTCCCCTTGGTCTCAGCTGCTTTCTGGAGGGAGAGAGAAGAGCCATTAATGTCTGTCATCTAGCCTGGTCGAAGCTCAACTGGCTTGGGTCTCTTCTCTCTCTTATCTGGTCCCACTGATTGCCGGCAGCTGAGGCTAGGTGGCCAATGATTGCGGGGTCCAGGTGTGTGTCGTTTTAGCCAGGACAGCGATGAATGGAATGGACACCCGTCACACTCCCCCCCGCCCCCAAGCGATGTCCTGGTCCGTCCTGAAACATATCGACTTTGTATGCTGGGGAATTAGGGGAGGGTGGGGAGTGACCCCTGACAGACCTGCATATCCAGCCCAGATCCGAGACAGTCCATCAGCGTTCGTGTTGGCCACCCCAGCTCGGTGGCGGACTTCAAAGTGGAAGTCCTGGAGCGTGAGGAACCACCGGGTCACCCGGGCGTTGGTGTCCTTGGCTCTGGACATCCACTGGAGTGGTGCGTGGTCCGTGAGCAGGGTGAACCGCCGGCCCAAGAGGTAGTACTACAGCTCCAGGACTGCCCACTTGACGGCCAGGGCTTCCTTTTCCACAGCTGCATACCGCGTCTCGGCTGGCCTCAGCTTCCTGCTGATATAGAGCACAGGGTGTTCCTCACCTTCCTGGACTTGCGACAGAACGGCTCCCAACCCTGTGTCTGAAGCGTCCATTTGGAGCAGGAAGGGGCAGTTAAAGTCCGGCGCTCGCAATACTGGCTCGGTGGTGAGGGCTGTCTTGATGCTGCGGAAGGACTTTTCCAGTTCCGGAGTCCAAGTTACCTTTTCCGGCTGCCCCTTCCTGGTCAGGTCTGTAAGGGGGGCGGCTAGGGAGGAAAAGTTGGGGATGAAGCAGCGGTAATATCCCGCCAACCCCAGGAAGGCTCGTACCTGGGTCTTGGTGCTGGGTCGCGGGGCCTCCTGGATGGACCTTCCTCTCCTGAGGCCGGATCATCCCTCGACCCACTCTGAACCCCAGGTACTGGGCGTCGAACAGAGCCAGGTGACACTTTTGGGGGTTGGCAGTCAACCCTGCTTGCCGGAGCTCCGTGAGCACCCTCCGCAGATGGTCCAGGTGTTCCTCCCATGTCTCCGAGTGGATCACGACGTCATCCAGGTAGGCGGGGGCATAGGCATGTTGGGGCCGGAGTAAGATGTCCACCATCCTCTGGAACATCGCGGGCGCCCCATGGAGACCGAAGGGAAGACGGCAGTACTGCCAGTGGCCAGTAGGTGTCGAGAAGGCCGTCTTCACCTTGTCTTCTGGGGAGAGCGGAACCTGCCAGTGCCCCTTTGTTAGGTCCAGTGTTGAGATGTATCGGGCATACTCGTCCACTCATCCACTCGGGGCATGGGGTAGCCGTCGAACTCAGACACTTCGTTCAGACGTCTGAAGTTGTTGCAAAAGTGGAGGGTGCCATCCGGTTTGGGAACCATCGTGATTTGGGTTTGGGCTCCGGGATGATTCGATGATCCCCAACTTCAGCATTTGTTTTATTTCCTCCTCTCTAGCCTGCCGATGGGCTTCCGGAATTCTATAGGGCCATTGCCGGACGATGACTCCGGGTGGCGTCCTGATAGAGTGTTGTACCACGTTGGTCTGCCCGGGGAGGTGGGAGAACACATCATCGAACTGACTGACCAGCTCCTTCTTCTGGGCAGCCGACAGATCCGGGTTGGTGTCGACCACTACTGGAGAGATGGAGGCGAGGGCAGTGAGCTGGTCCCGGGTCCCCACCCATTTCTTCAGGAGGTTAACGTGGTAGATCTGTTCGAGTTGTCGTCTACCAGGTTGTCTCACCCTGTAGTTTATGGGGCCTACTCTCTCGACTATGGTATGTGGGCCCTGCCACTTGGCCAGGAATTTGCATGCAGAGGTGGGGACCAACACCATCACTCGCTCTCCAGGTTGGAACTCCCGGGGTTGGGCTGCCCGGTTGAAGTGGCGTTGCTGGGCCTGCTGTGCCTTCACCAGATGTTCCCGGACCAATGGCATGACCCGCTCGATCTTCTCACGCATCTGGGTAACGTGCTACCGGCTGCTGCTCCCACGCGTCCCGAGCGACATCTAGGAGCCCCCTCGGCTGACGGCCAAACAGCAGCTCGAAGGGTGTAAACCCAGTGGAGGCCTGGGGTACCTCTCGGATGCCGAAGAGGATGTACGGGATCATCCTATCCCAGTCGCGCCGGTCATCAGCAGCCACCCTTTTTAGCATCGTCTTAAGGGTTTGGTTGAATCTCTCGACGAGGCCGTCAGTCTGGGGGTGGTAGACGGACGTACGGAGCTGTGCTACCTTTAGCAGCCTGCAGAGGTCAGCCATCAGCCGGGAAATGAAGGGGGTTCCAAGGTCAGTCAGGATCTGGCTGGGGATGTCCACCCAGCTAAACAGCAGGAACAGCTCGTGGGCGATGTTCTTCGCGGTGGCTTTTCGTAGGGGCACAGCTTCCTGGTACCGGGTGGCGTAGTCCACGATGACCAGGATGTGCTCATGGCCTCGGGCAGACTTCAGCAACGGCCCCACTAAGTCCATCTCAATCCGCTCAAAGGGCACCCCTATGATGGGGAGTGGAATCAGTGGACTGGGGGGAGGCGTTCGCGGCGACGTCTTCTGGCACGTGGGACATGCTCTGCAGAAGGCTTTTACCTCGCCGTCTATCCACGGCCAATGGAAGCAGTCTCGGATCCGCTGGGCCGTGTTTCCCGCCCCCAGGTGCCCGGCCATTGGGTGGGAGTGTGCAAGCTCCAAAACCGTCTCCGTCTTTGACCGGGGGACGACGAGTAACTCCTTTACCTCCCCCCGTCGTTCTGCGACACAATAGAGCAGGAAGTAAGGGAGAGTATGGGGTCTGGGCTGGAGCTCCTGTCCTTCAGCTACACGCACCTGAGCCCAACAGTGCTTCAGTCGATCGTCTTCATGCTGTTCGCGGCTGAAGGACCCCCCTCGTGTAACTCGCTGAAACACATCATAGAAAAGGTTAGCCAAGGGGGGGCGGACTCACCATCTCTCCCGCTATCCGTTGACAAGGTGACAGCCGGGTTGGACGAAGCCTTCTCCTGCGACGAGGTTGGGCGGGTGGAGGCGGCGAGCAGACTTGCGAACCCGGGGAAACCAAACCCACCTCGATCATCCAGGTCTCTCCTCTGGCCTAGAGCTGGACTTGGCGGGCCCTCACTTCTCGAGTTTCTCCATGGACACAGGTCAGAGGTAGCACGGCGTGGGTTTCATACGAACGGCCTGCTTCTGCGCACAGGGAAGGGCCCTTAACAGCTTGTCCAGCACTACACGTTCCACGACCTGGCTGGCAGAGGGGCTTCCTTCGAGCAGCCAGAGTCGGGCGAGATGGGACAGGTCAGCGGCTTCGGCGCGAGCTGGCCGGCAAGGGCGATACTCCCATCCGTGAAACTGTTGTGCCGCGGAGATGGGTGATAAGCCCAGTCGAGCGAGGATCTCTCTCTTGAGTTCTTTATAATCATCACGTATATTCGGTTCCAACGAAAAGTAAGCACGTTGCGCCTCGCCGGTCAGCAGCGGTGCCAGCGCCCGTGCCCACTCGTCTCGTGGCCACCCTTCAGTCACTGCAGTGGACTCAAATAGTTGCAGGTAAGACTCGACGTCGTCATGGGGGGTCAGCTTTTGCAGAAGCCGCACAGCCTGCGCTCTTACGTCGGGTAGCGGGATTTGCTGGGCGCTGGCACCCTGAAGATTGCTGACCCTCCGTTCTGTCTCGCTCTGCTGCTTTACCAGGAATTCCACGATTTGTTGTTGTCTCATGCTTACTTCCGCTAGGTGCTTAACTAGGTCTTCCATTGTTCTGGAGAGCGTCGTGCACCGTACTTAATCCTGAATCCAAGGGAAAAGAGAAAGAAAACAAAAATGCAGTGTTAGGAATCCGGGGTGATGAATGCTTGCGCGTGATCCCCCTTGGGTGTTACACCCGCATTCTCCACCAGTTGTCGCAGGAGAGGGATCACACAACAAGGTTGTAAACAGAAACTATCCCCGGAGGGTGGATTTATTAATAATAATAGTGATGCGGAGTGCTCAAGTGCGGTGCAGTCTTTGGAGTGCTCGGTGCTCGTGTCTTCTTCTTCTTCTCCTCTTGTGCGTGTCTGTGAGTTTTCCCAGTGGTGCTCGTGAAGGTGGTGTCCTAGGAGGATCGGGCTTCTGAGCTGGGCCGTTCCTTGGGCTCACGGGCTGTCTGCTTGGGAGAGAGAGAGAGAGAGAGAGAGAGAGAGAGGCGTTAGCTGCTGCACTCGCTGGAGATCAAGCTCAAACTGGCTTCCTCTGCTCTCTCTCTTATGCTGCCGGGCTTCATTAGCGCGGCTGCTCCCGATCCTCCTGTGATGACGGGCGCCAGGTGTTCCCATTTTATGCCAGGACCGCGCTGATTGGAATGGACTCCCGTCACAATACACAGCACTAACAAGTATTATTCCCTTAAAGGGGTAATTAACTCGATATCCAGCAATAAGAAAGAAGACCACCGATCAGGTGTGCTGGAGATAGGCATAGGCAGACCCCCGTGAACCCTAAAGGGAATAAGTGGGTTGGAAAATAAATGAATGAATAATCAATCTCTGTGATTGTACGTATCTCTGTGATTGTACGTATCAAGCTTCCCAAATACACCTTGCGTCACCAGGCTTGTTAACGCTACGCTGAACTAGTGAATATTACAATGGATTACAAAATATCTAAAAACCAATATTGTATTTCTGCCATGTTGTTTATTTTTCAATTCAGTTCTATTTTCACATTCACACCATTTTTAGAAAACAAAATGTATTTCTGGAACAAAAATAAAAATGTCTCAAATCTCACAGGACTTCATCCAAGTGCTATGAAAAGCTTGACCCATGGGAACCTGACCTCAGAACACATCAGAGGGGATCACCAGAGATACACTAGGCACTGAATATAATCTTTGTATTGTGCTTTGTTTATATTTTTTAAATCTAGAAGAATATAGTGAATTTGTGAAAACTCACTGTGTAACGATCTTTTGATAATAGGGGTATGTTTCCTTTAAAATGGCAGTCCCCTCAAAGAATGCGGTGTATCATGTTCATACTGTCAGTAGTTCAGTTTGGGAACACAGTGTTTAGCCGAAAGGAAAAAAAAATCACATTAGGCATTAGCTTTTTTAAAAACTATGATTTATAACATTTGAAACAAAAATAATTCAGTGTTTGATTAATTACTTGTTATGCAGTTCTCACCAAGACCTGTATAGAGGTTTTGGATTGGTTTGTGACTATCTTTGGTCTGGGTCTTGTGGTGGTCTCGACTCTCTTTGGTCTGGGTCTTGTCTTGGTATCAATCCTAAAATCTGGGTCTGGTCTTGACTCTTTGTTTTGGGTCTTTATTTTAATTTTTTTGCATTTAGCAGACGCTTTTATCCAAAGTGGCCTACAGTCTGAGAGTAAACACATAAGCAGTTTGTTACGAGGTGGCATTAATCATAAGACATGAACAGAGAAGTTTTTACATAAATTAGTAATGGCTCTCGGAAGAGCAGAGTTTCTTGTTGCTTTTTAAAGGTTGAGAGAGACTCAGCTTTCGGGATTGGGACGGAAAGAGAATTCCACCAGCCAGGAACTGTGACGAAGAAAGTTCTGGTGAGAGATTTTCTGCCGCTCTGAGATGGAACCACCAGACGCTGTTCATTTCTGGAGGGATGTAGGACTACAGGAGTTTGTTATGGAGCAGAGCCTGTGACTGTCCTGTGTGCAAGCATCAGTGATTTGAACTTGATGCGAGTCTCACTGGGGAAAGATGAGGAGCGGTGTGACAGGAGATCGTTCAGGTTCCATGAAGATCAGTCCAGCTGCTGAGTTTTGGATCATCTGAAAAGGTCTGACTGCACAGGAAGAAGAGCATTGCAGTATTCGAGTCTTGATACGACCAGTGCTTGGACTAGAAGTTGAGTTGAATGTTCTCTAAGGAGGCGTCTGATCTTTCTGATGTATTGGTCTCAACTCTGGTGTGGGTCGGGGTCTGGCCTCTCTTTGGTCTGGGTCTTCTCTGTTTCTCGACTTTCTGGTCAGGGTCTTGTATTAGTCTCAACTCTATGGTTTTACTTTTGTTTAGACTCTTTTGTCTGGGTCTTGTCATGGTCTTGATTGTAGTTGGTCTGAAACATGTCTTTGTGTAGGTTTCTTTGTTTTGATCTCAACCATTTGGCTCCAAGGCTTAACTTGGTCTTTAGTCTCTTCGGTCCTGATTTCTCTTGCTCTCGACTCTCTTTGGTTTGAAATTTAATTTCTTTTGCTCTTTTTTTGTCTGCGTTTCCAGACTTTCTTCTGGGTCACTCTTTGTCGGGGGTCTTTTCTTGGTCTCTGCCTCTTTTGCACTGGGTCTTGCCCTGGTCTTTACTCTCTTGAGTTTCAGTCTCGCCTTGGCCTTACCTTGTTTACTTTACATACCCTTTTGGTCTTGACTTTAATTGGTATTTGATTCACATTGATCTCAACTCTCTTTGATCTTAAACTGATCTAAACTTTATTTGCCCTCTGCATTGTCTTAATCTTCTATCTCTTTTCACTGTCTTCCATTTTAATTCTATCCTTTTTTGATATTGCATTTGAATGAATTTGTAGATGTTTATACAGTAATTTTCTTAAGCGTGATAGAAAATACTTTTAGCTCAGTATCTGTTGGATTTGAATTTATCAGATAAATAAATTGAATAGTAACCAATTGATATAGAAGATGAAGGAGGGGGAGTTTATTTAATTGTTTTTAGTACACTGCAGTACTTTGTCCTGCATCAGATTCTTTGGTTTAAATATAATTGGGCAGATTCAGGCAGCAGGAAAAACGGACACTTTGCATGTGAGATATTCTGCTCAAGGATAAATGATGTTTTGATCTCCTGATGTGAGAGGATGTGCAAAGCAATAATCACTGTGCCTTCTTGCATTAAGGTCTTAAACAGCCATCATTTTAGCTGTATCATCCTGGATGATGAGTGGAAACTGTCGTCACGACAGATTATCCTGTAAAATGCCATATGGCGACTAAATGTAAATGTGGAGCAATTGCCAGATTGAAAGACTGAAGCATGTCATTTCTTGGCTAGAGACATGGAATCTGTTTGGAAACGAGCTTCTCTGATCGCTTTCAGATTTGTATTTAATCTTGTGTTCATGCACCCTGAGTAAAAATAATAATAATACACCAGTCAAGTACACTCATACAAACTAACCACTCTTTCTTGGGGGTGAACCATGTTTTTGGCAACTAGAAAACCCAAAGGCAAACCTGCAAGAAGTGTGAGAACACTTGGGATCAAATGGAGGTGCAGTAGATGAGACTCAAACCATCTCCTTCATTTTATTGCTGCCTGTATATGAAAATATCACATATAAACCTTCATTATTTGGCGCAGGTTCACCAGTGCCAGTTCAAATGTGCCTGATCCCAAAGAGCTGAGTAAAAATTAAAATGATGCTTTCGTGGTGTTTTAACACATTCACGAAACACTCAAGATTGGAGCGTTCTCAGCTGTTCGTGATGAATATTACCAGACATCGGAATGTTTTGAGAGCTTTGCTTTTAAAACCAGGAGTGCCAAAACAAACTAAAGAACAGTAATGAAAGAGAACTCTGGGGGTAACTCTGGAGAAAATTGTCTACTGTGAGCTGAATTCTTTTTTAGAGGGGCACCACATTCTTGAGATGTTTCAGTCTGGGTGTAGAACCCGTCACAGCATGGAGTCAGCACTGTTGAGGGTTTTTAATGATGTTTTTTTAGCTTCAGAAGCAGGTCAATGTGTTGCTCTGGTTCTGTTGGACCTAACAGCGGCCTTCGATACAGTGGACCTCTTGTCTCGCCTGGAGAACTGAGTGGGCATCCAAGGTGGTGCTTTAAACTGGTTAAGGTCCTACCTAACAGGGAGAACCTTTTGTGTACAACTTGGAACACCTCTCATGTGTGGCGTTCCTCAAGGCTCTATACTTGGCCCTCTTCATTTCTCGCTGTATATACTTCCTCTTGAATCTATTTTCAGAAAGCATGGTGTCACATTTCACTGTTATACTGATGAATGTCAAATTTATCTGCCAATAAACCAGGTAGAGGCTTCTTTAGACCAACTTTTATACAGTATTGCAGAGAGTAAGGCATGGATGTCATTGAACTTTCTCAGTTTGAATGCTGAAAAAACTGAAGTCATGTTGTTCGGCCCTTCTGATGCTTCCAAAGTCCTCTGAGTCAACATGTGACACAAACGGCCACAAATCTGGGGGTAAAAATGGACAGTGGTTTGAAATTCGATGTGCAGATCAAATCAGTTGTCAAGTCCAGTTTTTATCATTTACGACAACTAGCCAAAGTCAAGCCATTTTTATCAAGACATCATTTTGAGATTTTAATCCATGCTTTTATCTTATGTAGACTTGATTACTGTAATGTCCAACCTGCTTCAGCCATACATTCCCTCACGCCCTCTCAGGTCGGCAGATCAGTCTCTTTTAAGAGTCTCACAAACAAAGAGGAAATCTAGAGGTGATCGTGCTTTTGCAGTCGCTGCCCCCAGACTATGGAACAATCTGCCCCTGCACATTAGGCAGGCTGACTCTCTTGTAGCTTTTAAATCCTCTTTGAAAACACTTTGAAAACATACTTGTTCTCCCTGGCTTTTAACTCAGACTGAGATGTTGACTTTTACAGTTTTATGTTTTTACTATGTTTTTATTGTTTTTCATCTTCATGTGTTTTGTATGCTTCTGGATTTGTGGACAGGACTTTGGCCAACTGGGTTGATTTTAAAGTGCTCTATAAATAAAGTTGAGACCAACGTGTTCAGGTATAAAGTGTTCTGAGGACTCAATGTTATGCCACGCGTGCCCTTTGCAGTTCTTTGGACTCTTTTGGCTAAGGCTTGGACGTTGAAATATTTTACTAAAAAGTAACTATAGTCTCGTCTCGTCTGTCCCATTGGCGGATCGCCCGCAGCTGACATCTCCTTTCAGCCAGATCACAGTGGGAAATATGAAGTATCTGTTTGTCCTGTGTTAAATCATGGCTGCCGTTGCATGGCTCTTGCATGGCCCCAGATGGCATGAGACCCAAAGGCTATGGCTGGGATGCTGTGAAACTGTGAACGCATGAGTTGCCAGCAATCAGCTGAGGGGTGCTGGAGGTGGCAGCTGCCACACCGCTCTACATCATCACAGAGCCAGGAGGGTTACGAGGCAGAGCATAGGTGGAGCACTAAAACAACAGCTCCTACGATAGTTGGTGTTAAAAAGATGATCAAAATATTGAAAATATTTTTAGAACATGGTGGACAACGATAAAAGAATCTGTTTTGATGGATCAGTGATTATTCTCTATGATATGATCCTCACAATAAAGACCTACATACAGTACCGGGAACACAGAGGAATTAAATGTTATGCAAACAATATATTGAAAAAGTGTGGAAATGACAGAATTATCTTTTTGGCAGATAAGTAATGAAAACATTGGGTCAATTTTTGCTTCCTGTGGGGTTTCGAACCCACAGCCTTTGTGCTAGAGCGACGCTCCGATGACTGAGCCGCAGGACGGATGAACATAAAATTGTTATAATGAAGGTTCACTGCCATTCATCTCCATGAGTCGGCTGCATGTTTTTGTAAAATCCTGAGAACAAAATACTGACAAAATGTTCTGTGATTGGTCAGAAGCGTGTTTCAAGCTCATAAAATGAGGTTGATCAGGTTCCTCAAATCACACCTGCCATTGAAGCGAAGCGGAATACATTACAGAGAAAAAAGGTGAAATGAGCAAGGTGAAAAAAATAGAGATTGAATATTTTATAATACAAGATATATCTTTATTGACCCATGCCTTTTGTGATTAAAGTAAATGGCAGAGAGAGGAGACGGTAGGGGAACAACCACACACCGGGGCTCATGCTAAAGTGCTCCCATAGCCACACCAAGAAACTATTGGCAGGAATTCAACGATCCCAGAAGAAGAAGAGATCTGTGTGTGGAAGGGAGGAAGAGAGGAGGTCTTTGGCGAGTGTGGCTCTTTGCTCTTTGTTCTGAAAGGTCTAAAATGGCCACACGAGAAAGTTCTTTGCTCTCAGGCGCTCCTCTGCTAGACCCAATGCATTCTCAACCCATGGCTAATGAGCAGAGGTGGAAAGAGTAATAAAACATTCTACTCAAGTAAAAGTACTGTTACTTCAATAAAATTTTACTCAAGTACAAGTAAAAGTACTGACCAAAAAAATCTACTCAAGTAAAAGTAAAAAGTAACTCTTCTAAAATTTTACTCTGAGTAAAATTTACTGAGTTTTTTATTTTTGATCAACAGTGGTGGGTGGATGATTCTAGTGTAGTTAAAAAAAAAGTAAAAGATGGGGATATAAATTTAACCTGGTTGTTTTTAATTAAGGAAACAACTTTACAAATTAAAGTGCAATAAAACCAAATAATTAAAATACAATAAAAAAAAATAAAATAACCATATAAAACATTTAGGGAAGTCATTTTAGGGCAAATGAACCCATAAAACATCACAATCACTGAATATGGAATAAACTGTGACTCAGCATCCTTTTGTTAAACACTAAACAGTAGAGCAAGAGTAAGTCATAATGAGTCAGAAACTTTCAAGCATTTATGAAAAAAAAAACTGTGCCATTGTCAGATAACAGACCATTCTGTCTACTAATAATAAAAAATATTGTTTAGTTTATTTCAGTATCAGTCCACAACTTGAGTCTACTGCAGGTTATCCACTTTCACAGCAAAAAAAAAATCTATTACGATTTGTCATTTAACTTACGATAATGAGAGAAATCTCAAATACAGAGTCAGCTCACGCGTTGAACTCAGTGACGAATCAAAACGCTTTGATTGGATACCGCATTCTCAACAAAAGTGTCTGATTGGTTAAACAGTAATTCTAACACGACATCTGCTGCAGATCAATTGTAACTCTTTTCATAGACTTGAGTAAATCGTGACACTGGAAATAGCTCAACGTTAATTTTGCATTGACAATTTTGTTCTAAGTTCCTGTTAATTTCTAGCCCTAGTGCTAACCAACATTAGTAATGTCACGAGATGATGCAGCGCAACAGAACAATAATTACGTAAAAAAAGTAGTATTTTTAACTTACCTCATTATGCTAGTGCAGGTTTGATGCTGAGCTTTTGTAAGCTGCCAATTCAGTCGTCTTTGGCAAACAAAGTTTACACCGCATAATAAAGCTGTTGCCTTTCTTGCACTTGCCTTTCTCTTCCGTCTCCATCTTTCTTGAGTTAGCGCACTGCGTTTGTTCTCCAGTTTCTGGCGTGCGCTCCCCTTCTTCCCTCCATGCACAATTATTATTTTTTTAATTTTACTTTTTTTTTTTTTTTTACTCAGTAACGGATTGGATTTAAAATGTAGTTAAGTACAATACTTACATCAAAACGTACTTAAGTAAAAGTAAAATTACAAAATTTAAAAGTTACTCTAAAAAGTAGAAATAAACAAAAATCCTACTCAATTACAGTAACGTGAGTAAATGTAATTCGTTACTTTCCACCTCTGCTAACGAGATATAAGAAGAGCGTTTGTCCCGAAAGACCTTAAGCGAGTTATATAGGAAGCTTTAAGCTTTAGGGGTGTGGCTTTAGTACAGTGTCATGCATACTTAATGAGGGTGAGTCTACTCTGAACCCACATGGATGGAACCTGTATGAGGTATGAGGATATAGGCACATATATCATACCTATATATATATATATTTGCCACTTGAGATGCATTTCTGTGCATATACAGGTCATATATGTCTCCTGTATAGCGCACATCTCACTTTGGCTCATATTTTCTACCTTCAAGGTAATAGTTAAGATCTAACAAAAAAGTGCAAAAATAGTAATGACATGTTATGGAAAGTGAGAGATGTCTACACATTTTCCTGAAACATTTAGTTCAACTGTGCCTTGTGAATGTATAACAAAATGTTTTTTTTTTTTCAAGCACATCCACATTTTTTATTTTTTCCCACATCCACACATTCACCGTTACATTCACCAAATCAATGCAATGTGTATATAATGCAATATAACCACATGGAAATAAATGTTTAATGTAGGTTTTTGCTATTTTTATTATATGTACATTTTATATGTCCCTTATATTGAAAACATGTGTGAGTGAGTTGTGATCAGGAAAAACTGTTTTTGACAGTTAAATGTTAAAAGTTATGATTTTGGTAAAGAATTCATATCAGCATTTGCTCTGGCATCAGATGAATCACAAAGTCTGCAGTACCCCCAGCCCTTCTGCTCTTACATCAGTAGTGATGTCATGAATCAGATAAATTGGCATTTGTAATAGCATAAAAATGATAATGATAATAAAAAACACTATTTTGGAGTGGACCTTTCAAATGGTTGAAAGAGATGTGACAGATTCATTCGTTTAAAACGCTGTAGATACTTTAGAGTCTGATCAAACATGTTTAAGTAACCAAACGAATGCAGAAATACAAAACAAAAGCATTCTATTAGTCAGTAATTTACGAGGAGATCTCTGTGAAGCTACTAAAACATGCTCTGAATGCTGACAAATACGTACACCACAGAATGTGACCCAAACACGTTTGCGATGCTGACTTCCAGAAATTCCATCGACTGTTTATTTACACGCTCGAAACATAAAAACTGCTCATGAGTTTTGTTTAGAGATTGATGAAATGATAAAACAATATTTGCATTGTTTATGGGAACTCGGAGGAAAAGAGTAAACAGTAAAAGGTTCATCCTGTATTTATCTCTCCACTCCGGTGGGAAAGCTCCAATCAGAGGATCCTAGAGAATAAACAAATTCCACAGGAGAGTAAGGAGCTGAAATACAGCTGTGAAAGCTCCTTTATTATAGATCCAAGGCCGGAAACCTGTGGAATAGTATTTCCTGTTCACAAACATATTGCTCAATTTAGAAATATCTGTGCGAGCGTTTGAGTCTGCGTTACTTGCTTCATGGAAGCAATATCATACTTTAGAACGTACGAGTAAAACAAGCAGATTTCTGAGCTGGGTTTGACCCAGGAACATCTCCTCAGGAGGCTTTCGGACACCATCTGTTAGATTTCACCCTTGTTTATGTGGATGACACACCTGAACTGACTTGTGTGGAAACAAAGTGAGATGCAGAAGGTTTGTTTCGGGATGGAAATCTGACTCTTGTGTCCAGAGAACCAGTAACCCTTGTGTGACCTCGTACCTCCTTCTGTCCTCAAACTGTCTCCTGCACAGTCTGTGTCCCTAAACCACACGCCAGACAGTGTATCATGGCTCTCAATCTGTTCCTCGCTCACATTTAGTTTCAGGGCTGCGATCCCACCGCAGGCGCTACTCCAGTCACGCTCCAAGCAACAAATAAACAGATGTCCGTTCTGCCGTTACTCGTCCGACAGCTTCATGCTGATACGAAACACACATTAATACGTCAAAAGGTAACACTGTAACACATATATCCCCTACTCAGACTGTTGTTTATGCAAATGTGAAAAAATGCAGTTACCAGAGAAAATAATCCGCAAATCTAAATAATGATTGTTGTGAACAAAAGAAAAACATCTAAAGAAGCTAATCGATAAACTGCTTTTAATGATAATGAATGCTTCACATGGAAGCATAACACCCAGTTATGAACTGAAGCAGAAACAGCTGTGCACGAGACTTACAACTGGGTGAGAAACAGCAAACTCTGATACCACGGTGAGTTTAAGAAGCAGTTTCTTGTCATGGAAAGCTTGAGCTCAGCGACGAGACAGGGGGTAGTTCTGCTGCAGCAACAAGGGCTCTCCCAGACCAGGATTTCACAGCAGACTGGGGTTCAACAAACAAACAGCAACTGCTAAAGGAACCTTGTGCAGGAGATGCAAGACACAGAAAACAAAACATTGAAATCAGCTCAGAACTGGAAGAAACCAGAGGAACCAAGGTCCTCGCATCTACTGTCTGGAGAAGCCTGGCCTTCATGGAAGAGCTGCAGCCGTACCTCAGGTGACTCAAGTATGCATGAAAGGAAATGGCAGCAGAGGCTCTAGACTGATGAGCTCAGTCCTCAAACGTTTGGGGCTGCATTTCTGCAAATGTGATACCATCACTAAGTGTGGCCCAAAATTAAATCTGCAGCAGGACAATGACTCCAAACATACAACCAAAATCATTTAGAAGCATCTTTAGGGAAGTTCAGCAGAAGTTCTGGAAGCAAAAAGCCCCTTCTCAGCATCATCGAGTGCATCTGGGGTTACATGAAGAGAGAGGCGAGCTCTGGGCTTAGATGTTTGGAACAAGCTACTAGAGGAGTTCCTTCAGAAACTGAAGATCCGCTGCTTTATTTAGATTTCTTTTTGTTCTTTTTCTGAAAACAAGTGTTTTTATAAATTATTGTTTATTTACAGCTTTTTATCACACTTGTTTTTCTGGCACTGTACGACGTCGATATCTGTTTCGGTAGTATAAAAATCTCAGCAGAATAAAGGAAATCAGATAACAGTTGTGTTTCTAACCCATCCGGAATCATTGGGAAACCCTCTTTGTGTTGCTTTGATTCAATCAGCTCTGAATGATCTTAAGCGAAGCCAAACACACTCAGCCAATCGCAGAGATCCAGGAACGCTGAAGAGCTTTGAAGCCCACGAGTGTTTCTCTATTGTAATGGTTATGATACCATTGTGAAACCGCTCCAAGGTTAGATGCCGCCTTTTCTTTGGATGTTATAGCTGCTCTTTTCTGGGCTTATCTCAACTGTTCCAAATGGCTAAGTATGTTTTTGTGAAAGAGAGAGAGAGAGAGAGTGAGAGAGAGAGAGAGAGAGAGAGAGAGAGAGAAAATGCAAAAAAAAAATCCCTTTCACTCACAGAAAAGCTTTTGGATTATTGAAGCAGACAAGACTTTTTTCCAGTTTAAAGTAATCCTTCATTTCTGTCCTTATTTGATATTGAATCTCCATTTCCTTTTCTTTCTCTTCTCCAGGATGAAAAAAATCAGGTATTAATAACCAACGCCTGGTTACAGCTGGTGAGTTTCTGTTTAATTTCCTTTTCCACACCTATCCAATTCATTCTGGAATGGGCAAAGTTTTAATTTGAATGGATTGATGCAGCTTTATCCCATTATTTAACTCCAAAAGTTTTTCTATATAAAATACTTTAAAAGAGATGAATTCAACCTAAACCAGTCCTGATATTTTAAGAGTCGTGAAGTTCTGGTATCACTGGCAGCAGAAAAATCTGACCCCAGCAAACACAAACATTCGAGATGCTTTAGGAAGGTAGAACTTGCTGAAAGCACTTTGCCTGTTTGCTGCAGTTGTTCATTTTCCAGGGACAGGTAAGTTCCAGCTGAAATGCCCGCGGAGAGGAACCAACCCTCCGTGATTTCAGTTCCAAAACTCACGTCTCGCTCACTCGTGGTGCTCAGTGGCACGTGTTCCTCACATCGATCAGATATCACAGCAATAGCAATATAATCGTTCGAAATGTAAACAGTTTGTTTGTATCTCGTGGCTCCTGGGAGAAACGCACTCGAGTTTCATTCCCCAGAGCAACAAGGTCACCATTCTTCTGAACTCAATGTCCTCAAGAGTGCAAATGTTTGCAAACGCAGGCATCTTTTTAGGGGCGAAGCAGCAAAGCTGCGAAGGCACCTATTGTGTTTGTTCCGTTTCTTCTTATTATTATTCTTCCCTCTTCTTCTTCCGTAATGAAGTCAATAGGAGCCGTATGAACCGTTTGCGGGAAAGTTATGAAATTTGGCCCACTGACTGCCAAGACTCTGACATACAATCTGACCAAATTTGAAGTCTCCAAACCAACCGTCTAGCGCCACCAATAGGCCAAAGTTACACCTATGTTTATGCTAATAACTTTTGAACCGTAAGTCGTATAAACAAATTGGTATCAGCGCGTTTGGAGCATTAAGCCGAGTCGAACCATGTCCATTTTTAATGTGTCGGCCATTTTGGGTGTCGGCCATTTTTGAATTATGTCAAAAAATGCTGTATTTCAAACATGCTTTAACGTACAATTAGGTAAGCTGTTGAGCATATTTGCCACCATGCTCTGAAGGGACTTAACAAATTTTATGCCAGTGCCACCTTGTGGTCAAACAATATAAACGAATTTAGAAAAATGCTATTTACTTTTGCTAGCTTTAGCCTACTGTCAAAAATCCCATCCAGTTTTGTTCCTTAGGTCGAGCTGAGAACATAGATATAAAAATTACCATGATTAATTGAATTTCCTGTCTGCCATGTTGAATTGGTTGAAAACCTTACTTTTTCTAACTCCACCCAGACCGTTTGTCCGATTCTCAGCAAATTTGAATCCGAACATCCTTAGACCTTGCTGGCAAAAATTATTCGTATCGTGTTGATTGCAGTTACCCTTTTCGATAAGAGCCATGACGATTGTGATGCCGTCGGGTCAAGTTGTTTCCGAAGCTGTATCTCTGCAACCTTTTGCCTTCTGCAACCAATCCTAATGGTAATTAATATGTGTGCTAGATCACAAAATGATCAGTAAGAGGCAATGAAGTGTTTTTTTTTTTTTTTTAAAGCTCACTTACACAATACTTGTGTAACGCAGTCCTGTCTTGTCTCTTTCTTTCCAATCAATGTTAAACGGATGAAGTTTTTTTCTTAAACCGCAATAACTCCGTTAAACCAAGCACAGCTCAAAGAAAAGGAGGTTCTGAGGAGGAGGAATAATGCCGGCTGTCACCTGCAGAAAAGTTTGGAATCATTTAATAACCAGAATCAGAACAGAATCCGGCAATCTTCCAGCTGATCAATTAAGTCCAGCAGAGACATGACAAAGTACCCGGGTGGCAAAAGGAAAGACTGTGGGATGATAACTCTGCTGCGAGTGGGTTCTAACACGGTTTAACCGATCTACTCTTCTACCAGTCGCTGGATTCAAGACCAATGTTGTTTGTTATTGTCTTTTGAACCGTTTATATATATATATAAAAAAAAAAAACATTTACCGTATATGGATGCCTTGGATTTATAGTGTTTCGTGAAAAAAGTGCAATAGAGTTAGTTATCACATTTTGGGCAAAAAAATGACAGTTTAAAATAAATCTTTAAATCTTTAAATCTGTTTTTTGAAAGTTTGGCGGGTTTTTCAAACAGTCAACTGTCATCAACGTGTGGTTGAGTGAATCCAGCGCATGCAGCCGCTTCACAAAACATGTTTGATGTTCTACTGCTGGAGTAACGGTTCAACCACTGGTTCCTCACAAACTCCTTTCTTGTAGCTCAGTAGTGGCTTCAATGTTGGGGGAGGAGCTAAATTCCCCAGGTTTCAGTGCAAGGGTTGGTGGGAGGGGTGTAGTACGTTATATGTTGAATTCACTTTTTAAAGGCAAGAACTTGATACTCACTGCACTCAAAACTCAACAAGGATGTTTCTTAAACTTAAAGCTGCGCTACAAACGGCATTAAAGTACTTACAAATTAATCCATAACCCTAAATCACATAGTAGATGCACCTCTGATTAATGCTCAAACGCTTCTTAAAATGAGCGGAATGAAGGTAATTATGTTTTTTATGTTTTTGGTGTTTGTGAGTCACTCGTATCAAGTTTCTGGTCCCAGCTGTAGGTTTCAGGAGCTAAATTCATTTTTATCTGATTTTAAAAGATATTCCCCTGTTCTATTTCACCTTTATTGACCTCATCAGCTATAGTGCGCGCGTTTGGCCACTGAGCACTTAGGCATGAAATTAAGCAGGATAAGAAACTTTCCACAAAGGGACTGCTGTACGTGATCTCAAGCCCAACCTTCAGAACACTTCTTTCCGATATCTGATAATGGGTTCCAGAATTGACATGGAATCAGGATCTTATGCTCATTCATTTTAAACTTTTGTTTCTTATATTGCAATTAAAAAAAAAATTCAGTGTACAAAAGCACTTTGAAAGGGTTGAAAAAAAATGAAATAAAAGAGAATATTGAACTTTTATGCAAATTCTGTTCAACTCATCCTCCAAAAAAACCCGTAGAGAAGCACTGCTCCGTTATTGTCACTGGGTGCATGTGATGTTTTCCTGCTGAAACATTTTGTTCCCAGTATATGTTCCTGAACGGATCTGAAACATGCTCAATGCACATCCCCTGATCGTATCATGGTATCGGTGGCGAGCGAGGCATTGTGTCCACAGAGAGAGGCAGCGCCCAAGGGAAAGCGTTCACTAAAGCACACTGGGACATCTGAGCCATGCATCCAGAGATGTGTGCCACTGAAACTCTTTCCTCGTGGATGATCTGATGTGACAAACAGGAATCTCTCCCTGATGTTTCAGCACAATTAATTGTGCTCCAGTGAAGCCATGGCCAGAAATATTAGAAAGGTCGGATCATAATGAACGCCAAGTGGAGTGGGAATAAAGAGAGCCATAAGAAATACATTATTCTGGATATTTATAGAAATTATATTTTTATCACGTTGTGAGTTAATCATTGGTCGGAGCGCAGTATAGTCATCTTGATGTTCACTCCCAATGTTCTACTCAGTCGTATGAAAGAATTCAAAGATTAATGCAAACTATTGTCTCAATAAATCAGCTGTATGTGCATAGCTCCACAGAGCAGGAGGAGGCGCTGTTACGGGTGGAGCGGTCACTTTTTGCTTTCAATAACCAATGACGTGTTCCTCCTGCTTTATCTAAAATTTCGTTAGTTAACCATTTAAAGGCCCGAGAGCCACCTTCTCTTACAGTTTGTTGGTGGATATAGCGTGCACGATCAGCCTTCTCTACACTTTTGTTTTTGACAAATTTATCACACGTTTTGAAATGAATTACGTTTTTATTCTCCTTCTTAATTCAATTCATGATTTACCATCATTTTCATTTTAGTATTCTTATGATGCCTTCAAATGAATGTATTGTGCATTAAGCATTTTACGTTGTGTTTTTTAAATGTTAAACAGAGACCATTTTATTTTAAAATCAGAATTAATATAAAACTATTAAAGTTCCTGGTAGGCAGGAGAATATCTGCCCCGGCGCCATGTACTCCTTTGTAGAGGTATCAGGTGCTCTTGCCAGATGTCTACGTGCGTTACTCCCAGTGAAAGCATCTCAGATTGACCTTGATAAATTGTCATTTGATAAGCAGATGTTGGGGCTTGTTCACAGAGAGGAAATTGTGTTTTTGACCTTTTGCCCACAAATAAATGAATACCGTAATTAATGCAAACAATGGTGGGCTTACTTCAATGGAAAAAAGGAAATTTGCCCCTTCAATTGGCAAGATTTCTGGCTCTGGGTTGTCTTACACTGGGGGGGGGGTACTGTTGGGGGTTGAGACTTGCTTTGGGGGGTTTTCCTGCCAGTGGGAACCGTACTATTGAGCTGCATCAAATGGACAATGGACAGGGAAATGTACCATGAAGTCCAGGGTGAGGAAGTCCTTTCTTCAAGAGGAGCCTAAAAAACAAGTTGTAGATGGGCATAATAGCAAGACAAGGACCCAAAACACAAGATAACAAAGGAGTGGCTCAAGAACAAACATTATGCTCCTCGACAGTGGACTTAAAGTTTCGCCACCCATCAGCCAGAAAACCCCTTTGAAATCGAGAGGATCTGCAAAGAAGAGCGGAATAAAATCCCTCCTACAAAGAGTGCATGGGTTTGCCAACAAGGTTGATATTAGATGACATCAAGAATTAGATGATTAGATATCTAGATGATATTACCCATCTGGTGCTTAGGTGGGCTTTAATCTGCCCTAAGCCAGACCAACCCCTGTCCTGAGTGCATGGGTCTTCAGAGTCCTTCAGCCAATCCTATTCGAATAAATATGTCAAGTACACGTTTTGATTCTGCATTTTTGACTTGAAATCATATTTGAACAATGCACTTTTGTTCTCAGGGTTGGACGGATATCTATCTGAGCTGGAATCCCGATCACTATCCTGGTGTGCAGAACCTTCGCTTCCCATCCAACCAGATCTGGACGCCAGATATTCTACTGTATAACAGGTCAGTTACAACAACGAAGTTACATTGAAGTTTCATTAATAGAGACTCAAATATGATTGTGCAGATAATCTGGGGAAAACTGTTCTGATTGTTGCGATAATGGATTTATTTTAGCCTAGAGAATTATGTAATTATACAATGAGCAGAAGAAGCCTCGAACCGGCAACCTTCTAACTGCAAGGCCACAGCGTTACCCACTGCACCACCGTGCCACCTGGTATATTACTTTTGTGTCAGTTAAGTAAATGTCACATTAAAAAAGATTGCAATGTGCAGATGTGCTTTCAGCAGCTTAAAAATATAAAACATAATAATGATTTTATTTTTTTAAAAAACAAGCATTTCTAGTGGCCTCCATGTACACTGTGTAATGATGTATTGTGTGTATTGTTGTAGTTCTCTGCGTAAACACACTTCATTCTTCACATTTCTGATGCACCGTGTTTGTGTGCGGAGAGTGAGGACAGATGCCGTGTTATGTATTATTTAAAGAGAGCTTGGAGGTCAACGTTCTCCACCTTCCCTTTATATAACACACTGCAGACTCTCCTTTTCCTTCTTTTCTATTCTTGCAAAGTCAGCAGCAATGCATTCGCCCCTCCCATGTTTGTGTGTGTGTGCGTGTGTGTGTGTGTGTGTGTGCGTGCATCGTTGAGCGAGATTTGTATTTGTTGCTAATCTGTGATTTCACTGTGTCTCGGCGTCTATAACTTGGCACTTTTCAAATATAGATATCATTACACAATTCTGTCTTGAATCCATGTGGGAATTAATTTCCAAAGTTTTATTTTTTTTAGCAAAAAAAAACAATAAAATGTGATGTCCAAGAGAAACTCCTGCAGTGGGATAAATCAGTTCTGACAAAAAATGGTCTAGGTTACTTGAGTAACCCCACATTCCCTGAAAGAGAGAATGGAGACGTATGTTGGTGGAAAACCGACTGATCGGGAACGAATTTCCATGAGAGACTCAGCCAAACTTATGTAATGGGCAAATTGATTTGCGGGTATAGATGATTAGCAATCAGCCGGGTATAAAACCAGGTCCGTTCCCTCTAGTAAAATCCCAATCCCCTGGACAAACGCATGGTAGGATGCTGCGGACCGTCAGCATTTTGTACCGAAACTTGGCCAGGCATCGGTTCAGACGCCTCAGATCCAGGATTGGTCGCAACCCATCTGATTTCCTGGGGACCAGGAAGTACGGGCTGTAGAAACCCGTGCTCCAGATTGACTGGAGGAACCAGCCACAGGGCAGCGATCTCCTCTCGCAGAACGCCTCAAACCTGAGGGATTTCACGAACTGAATCGAGTAACCGTGCCGGTTTGTACAGACAACCCACTGAGATACCCCGGGAAGCTTCTGCCAGGCTCCAGGTACGCTCACAGGGGTACAAGTCGGGACATGCCAATGTTCACCCTGGGGGGCCGCCGAGAGGCAGACCTGGTGGGGGAATCACCAGGGACAGACCCTGGGAGATGGTCAGATGAGGGGAAGGGGTCTCCCCTCTGCTCTCTGCCATGGCCAGCGGAGCTCGCAGCCGAGTCGGGCTCTTCATCGGAGACCGAGGAAGATACACAGAAAACTGCAGGGAGTACAAGTTTACTATTCTCAGGCAGGAAATGAGTTCTTTCTAAAACACTCTGGGTGCCACCGTTTTAGAGGACGGCAATGAGGTGGTTGTCTCCCCCCCTCCAAGGGGATTTGGGTCAATGGACTGACCCTGAAAAAACAGCATGTCCTCCTGAGTCGCCAGCCTCAGGGGTGCTTCTCGAGAAAGCTCACGTCTGCTTACGAATACCCTCTGAGGCTGACTGTGGCTTGCGCTACACAGAAGTCTTCCTCATACAAGTCGTTGGAGGTTTGGACTGTGGCGGAGCCACTCTCTCTGGTGGTGAGCAGAAGGAGAGGGTTCAGGCACGGAAGAAGCGGAGCCCCGCCTCAGACAGCACAGAACGAAAAGTTACGCCCAGACCCCCCACCTGCTTCCTGATCGTGGAGACCTTTGACGCAAAATCACCCATGATGATACCAAAGAGGCCACTTGAAGACACATCAGCATCTAGAAGATGTGTTCGGTGAGAATCACTGAGAATCCCCTAGCTGCCGCATCAGCCAGTGTGGTGAAGGGGGAGGAGCTAAATCTCCTGACAGACAGGAGCACCTGCCAGAATTCTGAGCTCTTCATGTGTCTAGGGAAGAAAGAAACTTAAGAACACCGGGATCCAGCACTACTGTCATACAAAAAGAATGACTGTGCTTCTCGATGCGATGTTGTGGCCTCATGGAGCCAAACATTGTTGACACACATTTATTTCACATCATCAGCAAACCTCTGAGCCTCTGACAGAGCCAGAGAAAACAAGCTAATTAAGTAACATCATACACAGCCCTCAGATCTGCCAACAAGCTTCTCATTTTCAATAGCAACCCACAAGATGCAACTTTCATTAAACAATGCACTCGACCCCACTCGTGATGGGTTCTCCCTTACACGCCCAGCCTAACAGTAACCAGTTTACACAAATAAACATGTTTCAGGAGGAGTTTTCAGGTACTGCCTGTCGACATTATTAAAAAGCTCTACTGCCTTTCAAAAGATGCTGGGGCTAAAGGTGATGGACTGACCAATCTTGTCTCCAGACCGTCATCAGGCCTCAAACAGAAAGTGGGGGAGAGTTCGGTGTCCAGCAATCCGGAGCTCCAGAATATTTTCAAGTCAAAAAAGATTCTAGTGGCAAGCTGTGTTTACACTGTTACACAAGCTGTGCATTCATTATATTTCAATGTTGCAATGTTTTCATTTCTTCAGTGCTTTAACATCAAAAATTATAAAACATATTTACAAGAAATGTGAGGAGCCACTTCTGTGAGATGGATGTTCTTTTGTCAGACTGTGCTGGAAATGTGATGCAGAAATGCTCCAGAGGAATCAAAAACTCTTCATTGAAGGATTAACAAATACAGCCCTTGGTTTAATACTGATGAACTCTTTCTCGAACAGAAGAGAAGTGTCTGGACTCAAACTGCTGTTTCCTCTGTCCTCTCCAAACACTCCAATCATTTCTGTCTCTCTGCAGCAGAAAGAACATGTTTAGCACAAGTAGCAAATATATATATATATAAGATGTGTATAAGAGACAGGTATATAATAACAAACCATTGTCTTAGTACCAGATTGAACTGTTTTTTTACTGTGTTCTGTCCGTGATTATTCTCACGCATTCGTGCACATACGTCTTTTTTTCCTTATTTCCTCGCATTCTTCTATCGTTTTAAAGTGTTAGATTCCAGTGCCAAAACACTTGTAAATAGTGAAAGAAGATGATTATAACATCATCGAGAGCTCCTGTGAGTTTTGTGAATTTTTCAATCACAGTCATATGTAATAAAAGTTTTTATACACAGGGTTTATTCCAAACAATAATGTTTTTCAATGTATAGTGTCATTTCTGACTATATAAATTGAGTTTATATAATATTGCTTTAAAACTGCTAATGCTCTTGATTCCAACAACATATTGCTTCATTCATTTATTTTTATCTTTTGCTCATGTTTATATAGAAACATAAGGGTTTCTTTTGGACAAATCTAATATGATGTAATATATTTATATATTAATGGATTGATGGCTCTCAATATCGCAATGTATTTTTTTTCCAGTATCCTTATATATATAATTTCCAGTATCCTTTCCATATATATATAATTATTATTATTATTACATATATAATAATATTATTATTATATATATATATATATATATATATATATACACACATTATTGTTGTTTTTTTTTCTTTAACCATTTGTGGAATCTAACTAATGTGGATGTTAGTTATTGTGCAGAATCCAAAGGTTCAAAGAATGGTTGATGATTCCTGTGACAAACTACAGCACGGCTGTCAGCTTTGTGAACTACTTGGATAATGTAAGTGAATTACTCTGCATTTTGTTTTATTACCACAATTTACACATTGCACTTCTAATATCTGTTGGAAAAAACATGGCTGAAATGTTATTTCTTTCTAAGTCCCTGCACTGGTTACTGTTGATGGAGACGAACATGTTCCAGTCGGAATCCTCATGCATTGTTTACTTATATGAAAAGTTTTAACTTTGTTACAAAGTAAAATATTTAAATAAATGGTCCGTTCATTCAAATACATGTTCTCATTTATTCTTACTTTTGTGTTGTTTATTGACTTCAGTAGAATAGCTTGATTTTACTTTTAAAAGGTAATTGTTTAGTGTACTTAACATAGGTACAGTTTTGACATAGAAAAAATTTTAGGGCAACGAGTTACCATAAAATTTTACATTTTTTCATGTGACATTTTAAGTTTATTGTACTCATGACTTTAAATTTAGTACATTGTTAAGTTAATTCAACTAAATTATATTAGTCGTATTTATTGAAATACTTGATAAAGTTAAAATGTATTACATTAGAAATATTATTTAAAATAAATTGCTGTTTAAATGAGACAAAATTGAATGCGTTACTCTACCTTTTTAAGTTCGATTCCCCTGTTGGGGTTTACAGTGCATGTGTGTTAAGAGTTCATATCTGAACAAGCTTATATAGTATTCTACAGTGTCCGCTTTTATTAATTTATAAATCAGTCTCTTGCATTTCTATGTTTCACAGAGAAACAGAACGTTGTTAATAACGCAGCTCAATAATGTCCAATCAGGGTGAAACTTGCCACATGTCTTAAGAGTTCTTTGTCTGAACACATCTATATTAGCAGCAAACAGTGTCAGTAACAGCACCATATAGTGTACTTGAAGTACATGTTTAAAACTTGGAAGAGTTATGTAAAAAATCATGGCCTAAAGTCAACTGGAGCAAGTTTACAAAATTAACAGGAAGTCGACTATTTAAAAAAAACTCTAAAATGGCCACTTTTGCTCATTATAACTAACTTTTAGAGATTTCAGTTTTTTGAGATTTCAGAGAAACAGAGGCCATCGAAAGTTGAGCAATAACCAGAAAATTGTTACTCTTACGGTAAGTTGCATTGTTTCCTTGATGTTTCAAAGGGTTTGGTAAAAGTTCCAGCCACCTTCAGCCCAGCTCCCCAATGACCATCAAAGACACCATCAAAAGAGTCACCGTTAGGCATGAAGAGAACACCCTGCACACAAAAACACTCACCTTCAGCATAGCATACCCAAGGGTTTCTACACACGCACTAAACAGGTCACATGACAAATGGCTCATTTTAGAAACATCCACACTCAAAATAAAAGTCAAAGCAAATTTGTTGAAAGTGTGTATGATTACAGAAACATCACAAATAATCAAACTAATAAAGTAGATGTTTGAAGTAATAATTAATGGTGCCAATACTACTCACTTGCTCTCCTCCTCTGCACTAGCAGACCCCTGAGACCCCAAAAGGGAACAAGCAGGTTAGAAGATGACTGAAAGAATGCTCTCCTCCCAAATATTTTTTACAAAGGCCCTGTCCACACGCACCCAGTTATATTGAAAACGTCTAGGTTACTTGCGTAACCCCACGTTCCCTGAATAGGGAACGGAGACGTTAGTCGGGATTAGACCTACTGAATGGGAGCAAATCACCGTGAGAGCGACTGACGAACATATCAACGGGCAAATTAATTTGCAGGCGTAGGTGATTGATTAGCAATCAGCCGGGTATAAAGCCGGGTGTGCCTAAGCCTCCAGTATGGAATTTTCCGAGGAGCTGGACCCACTTACCTCCAGGCTTACCTCAGATCCATGACTTCCAGGGCATGGCGAAGGGTAACGTCTCCGTTCCCTATTCAGGGAACGTGGGGTTACGCAAGTAACCTAGACGTTCCCTTTCAGTCGGTCCCGGAGACGTTAGTCGGGATTAGACCGACTGAATGGGAGCCTCTGTAAAGGGCCATGCCCGAAGTCCATCCAGACAGGTCGGCACTAAACCCAAGAGAGGGGTTAGTAAGAGGCCGTTAGTACCTGAATGGGAACTCCTTCTGCCCCTGCCCGGAATACTCATTGACGGGGAAGTCGTCCAACACTGAGAGCATCTGCTGTACTTGGTTGATGCTGACGACCAGAAGGAGGCACCCCTCGACCCGCAGGGAGGAGTGGCGGAGATCGCGTCGAGGCCCGAAGGGCTACCAGCGGGTCATCGTTCTGCAAGAGAGAGGAGGCAGAGACGGAAGTCATCGTTACGCGCCAAAGCAAGGGGAGTAACGGAACGGGTTCATACTAGCCACCTGAACGGGGAGCTGTATAAGAACATAGAAAGGGAGCGCCAGAGAGGGACTCCCAGATCTGTACCCTAGTTCTGCGGGACCAGGCCGGAGCAAAGCCACCACACGGAACCTGGCAGCGCTGACTGCTCCGCTCAGTCAGATGCCGAAGGGGGGAGGATGGGAGAGCCGCCCGAAGGGGGAGCTCTTAGAAAGGTGTACTTCTCCCGATGACGAGGAGAGTACTGCAAGCTTACACCTGCTCCGTCCCCTAAGGGTGACTGCCACCACTCAGGACCGCAGAGGGAACAGAGCCTACATCAAGGTTGTAGAACCTGATGAACGTGTTAGGTGTAGACCAGCCCGCAGCTCTACAAATGTCGGCGAGTGAGGCCCCTCTAGCCAACGCCCACGAGGCAGCGATAGCCTCCACTAGCCAGTGGGCAAGCCTTTGCTTGGAGACAGCGGAACCCTTACGCTGGCCTCCGAAACATATGAAGAGCTGCTGGGAGCGACGAAGCTACCGGGTTCTGTCCAAGTAGATCCGGAGAGCTCGCACAGGACATAACGAACCCTGGGCTGGTTCTGCCTCCTCCCGGGCAGAGCTTGCAGGGTCACCACCTGGTCCCGGAAGGGGACGGATGGGACCTTGGGGATGAATCCGGCCTGGGTCTGATGGTAACCAGAGAATCACCAGGGCCGAATTCCAGGCAGGATTCGTCGGCGGACAGTGCCTGGAGATCTCCCAACCTCTTAATTGAGGCCAAAGCAAGCAGGAGTGCGGTCTTCCGTGAGAGGACACGCTGCTCTGCCAAATGCCAGGGCTCAAAGGTGACTTCCGCAGCCCCGAAGGGCGACGGAGAGGTCCCAAGAGGGATGGAGGGTGGTCTAGGAGGCCGGAGGCGCCTAGCCCCCTTGAGAAATCTCACCATAGTGCGTGGCTGCCCACTGATTTCCCTTCAACCCGGAGGTGGAAGGCAGAAATAGCTGCGGCGTAGACCTAGAGGGACGATGGGGACAGCCCCCGATCGAACCTCTCCTGGAGAAGGTCAACACGACTCAGATGGGGCATGTCCCGGGGTCTTCCTGGCGGGAAGAGCACCATTCGACGAACCGACCCCACTTGCCAGCGTAGCACACTCAGTGGAGGGGGCTAACGCATGGTATAGGTAGTCACCGCGAGGGGTGGTAGAGGCTCGGGGTCCACCGCGGACAGATATGCCATACAAGTAGGGCCCAGGGTCTGGCCGCGGGTGCCTGTATACCCCCCCTTGAGTCAGATCTGGAATCAAGGGGATCGGCCAAGGGGGGGCTGTCACGAGCGCAGAGAGGTCTGGAGACCATACTCTGTTCGGCCAGAAGAGGGCGAAAAAGAGTAGCCCACGCTCATCCCCCCCTGACCTTGCACAGGGGTTGTGCTAGGAGGCTTCACTGGGGAAAACGCACATAAGCGTTTGTTCCTGGGCCAGCAGTGAGCCGGCGCATCTGTCCCGAGAGGAGCCAGGTACAGGAATAGGAGCCGGCAATGGGTATTCACACGGGAGGCAGCAGGTACCTGGGCCTCGCCGAAGATGTCCCAAATCTGCTAAACAGCGCGAGGATGGAGTCGCCAATCTCCTGTCGAGGGGTGGAATCTGGACGGCGGAACCGCGATCCTGTTACACTCCGCAGGGATATGAAGGCTCGAGCGACGGAAGTCGCTCTAACTCCAGAGGAGCAGCTGTTGGGCGAGGTAGTGCAGGAAGCGGGAGGGTACACCGCCCTGGTGGTTGATGCACGCTACTACCGCAGTGCTGTCGGTCCTGACCAGCACGTGCCGCCCCCGGAGGAGCGGGCAGAAGCGCCGTAGCGCCAGAATGACTGCAACTAGCTCGAGACGGTTTATGTGCCAGCGAGAGCGTCTTCCGGTCCAGGCACCGGACTCTCGGTGGGAACCGCACACGGCGCCCCAACCAGTCTTGGAGGCATCGGTGGTGCCCACGGACCTCAGAAGCACACCGTCTTCCAGACCTTCAGGTAAGGAAGCATGTCTGCCGTGGGCAGACGTAGCGCTCCCTGACGCCATGCCCAACTCGGAACTCGCGAGAGAAGCCATTGCTGCAGTGGTCGCATACGCAGGAACCAGAGTCGAATGACTGGGGCTGCGGCTGACATATGCCCCAGGAGCCTCTGAATTAACTTCAGTCTGACCACTGGTCGAGAGGACACCGCCAAGAGTGCGGTCAGCAAGGCCCTGGTGCGTTCTACCGATAATCGCGCCAGCATGCTCTCGGAGTTCAGCCCCATCCCGAGAAAAGAGATGACTCTCACGGGGGTGAGGTGGCTCTTTTCCCAGTTGGCCTTCAGACCCAAACGGTTTAAGTGCGAAAGCACCTTGCCCTGGTGTCGGATCAACTGGCCTCTGGACGAGGCTATGAGAAGCCAGTCGTCGAGGTAATCCAGGATCCGAATGCCTGCCCGGCGGAGCGGGGCTCGCGCGGCCCTGACAACCTTCGTGAAGGTGCGAGGGGATAGGGCAAGACCGAAGGGTAGGACCTTGTACTGGTAAGCATGGCCCTGGAAACAGAACCTTAGAAAGGGTCTGTGCCTTGGAACCACTTCTACCTGGAAGTACGCGTCCTTCAGGTCGATTGTTGCGAACCAATCTCCAGGACGGATGCATGGTAGAATGCAGCGGACCGTCAGCATCTTGAACCGGTACTTGGCCAGGTGCCGGCTTAGACGCCTCAAATCCAAGATTGGTCGCAGCCCGCCTGCTTTCTTGGGGACCAGGAAGTATGGGCTGTAAAACCTTAGTTCCATATCGGCTGGGGGTACCGGCTCGACCGCACCTTTTGTTAAAAGGGCGTCGATCTCCTCTCGCAGGAATGAGGCGCCTGTTCGGGGAACAGGTGAAGCACACCTCGAAACCTGGGGCGGACACGAATTGAGAATCGTGTAGCCCTGCCGGATTGTCCGGACCTCCCACTGTGAGACCCCGGGAAGCTTCCGCCAGGCTCCCAGGTAAGCTGACAGTGGTCGTGGTCGGGACGTGCCGATGGTCCCCATGGCGGGGCCGCCCGGAGGCGGACTTGTGGGCGGAACCACCAGGGAAGGACCCTGGGAGATGGTCAGATGAGGGCAGGGGTGGTGTGCCCCCGCGCTCTCTGCCATGGCCAGCGGGGCTCGGGCCCATGTCGGGATCTTCGTCGGAGACCGAGGAAGAGGAACCCCAGACCGTCGGGCATGCGAGACCGCTATTCTCGTGTAGGAAGTGAGTTCTATCTTTGACACAATAGGTGCCGCCGTCCCGGAGGACGGCAGCGAGGAGAGTGTGGTGGACTCCCCCCCCCCTGGGGGAGCTGGGTCGATGACCAGACCCAAAGAAGAGCTCGTTTCCTCCCGAGTCGCCAACCTCAGAGGAGCTTCACTAGAAACCCTCGTCTGCTTTCGAAAACCTCAGAGGTTGGCTCCGTCTTCCGCATGCATGGGTTTTCCCCGGACCAGAGGTCGAAGGAGTAAACCAAGGCAGGAGACGTACTCTTTGGCAGCGAACAGGCGGAGAGGGTTCCGCCCCAGAAGCAACGCCTGCTGCTTCTGGCGTGGAACTATACCCAGACCCTCCGCCTGCCTCCTGATCGTGGAGACCTTTGACGAAAATCTCCACGGCGATGCCAAAGAGGCCATCCGGGGAGACAGGCGCGTACAGAAGCCGATAATCGGTCCTCGGGACGCATTGAAGCCTGCTCGAACCACAGATGGCGTTCCTGGACCACAAGCGTGGACATCGCGTGACCGATGTTCAGCACGGCTGATCTTGTAGCACGAGGCGACAATCAGCGGCTGAAAGCGAGTCTCAGAGAGACTGCTGGTCACCACCACCCTGGTGCATGACACGGAGGACCTGTAAGGTCGCCATAGCATGCAATAATGCAGCAGATTTACCTGCAGCTGAATAAGCTCTCATCATCAGGACTGATGAAACCTCCCAGCTTTGGCGGGAACACCCGAACGAGACCGTCAAGCAGCAGCGCTGTCGGGGTAAGCACCGCGACAACCTACCCACTCGGGGAATCGAAGAGTAACCCGTATCTGCTGCATTGACCAGAGTGATGAAGAGGGAGGAGCTCAATCCCCTGACAGGCAGGGGAGCCTGCCAGAATTAGTGAGCTCCTCGTGCTTCTCGGGGAGAAAAAGGCACTAGCTGTATGCGGGGAACCTGTCCCGGCGCCTGCCTAGCCACCAATTCTCCAGCCGTGACAGCATCGACTCGGGGGGGAGGAGTCACCTCCCGCCGATCGAGGCTGCGGCTGTGAGAGCACCGCGAACGCCTCCGGCTCCAGCTCGGCTGCAATCCCGAAGGAGGCAGGCCGAACTGGAGAACCGAAAGCCGCGCCCCTTCCGATGCTGCGTGGGAGAGCAGATCGTTTACAGGATCATACGAGGTACCGGGCGACACCGAAGCGCCGTCCGATTCACCCGCAGACCAGACGGGAAGCACGCTCGGTGTTTGGGGATGACGCGAGGAATCACCTGACGCCGCTCTACCCAAAACTTCCGCGTGCGACTCAGCAGAGTGCTGCAATGCAAACACTTGCGCTTCACGAGAGCCGCGTCGGTGTGCTGGAAACCAAACACATCGCGCAACTCCCGTGACCGTCTTTTCAACGAGAAGCCCACAACAGCCAGGAATAGTGCACGTTTTGCTCATCGTGTCGTGAAAAATGGACAGGATACTGAGAAAACGGCTGAATCACTGGACAGGCTTGCCTGAGAAGATCTTCGAGGTGCTGGCGTTTGGTGGCGTGCTATTCTGAGCTAGCAGAGGACTACACCAAAAGAGCCAAGAGGTAAGCAACCTGCTGATCTTTCAAGCTAGAAGCGTCAAAGTTCAGGAGAGAGAGTCTCACTCAGTCAGCTCCGAAGGAAAATTGCATACTGAGGCTTAGGCACGCCCGGCTTTATACCCGGCTGATTGCTAATCAATCACCTACGCCTGCAAATTAATTTGCCCGTTGATATGTTCGTCAGTCGCTCTCACGGTGATTCGCTCCCATTCAGTCGGTCTAATCCCGACTAACGTCTCCGGACCGACTGAAAGGGAACAGGGATTTTTCTGCGCAGTTACGCCATTTGTCAACACATAAATCCTGCATTATAGTTTTTTAAAATGATATCCAAGGTGCATCTTGAAAACGCTCCAGTTGCGTGTAGATGTGAACATGAATTTGAGTTTTGGAGGTAGAGTTTGTCTTTGTCCTCACGCTATGTGCTTGGCATCACTGGTTAGTTTACATCTTTGTGAAGTGTAATGGTGGACGAAACTAGGACTGCATTGCTATTTAGAGGATGTAAAGATTAATCCTATACAACCTACTACAGATGCATCTGAATAACGAACCGAATGCCACCTGCTAGTCTGCTAGAGTCTTTCAGGAGTTTTCATGTGGCTTTTTGAAAACAGACACATACAGAAGCAAATGCACTGTGAATTAGGGTCTTACAAAGTATACTAGAAACTTCCAGGCAGGTGTGTTGAGGCAAGTTAACGACAAACTCTGCAGGACACTGGCCCACCAGAGCCCTTAGTGAATCTCGATGACCACTGGTAGAGGGGTTTGCACAGCTGCCTCTCTGTCTAAATGTCCATGGTTCACTTTTGTGAAAGGAGTTGCATGTTCTCCCTGTGCATTCATTATTTCCTATAAGCACGAGTTTCCTCCTGGTGTTCCTAGTGAGTAATTGGTACAATTGAGTAATTGGTACAACTCTGCTAACCACTCTAACTTGGGCGATATTTCACTAGAGATCTTTATAAAATTAAAATAAAATGTGACATCTATCGATATTTGACTATGTCTTGACTTGTCTGTCATTAAATGTTGGTAATCAATACTTACCTTTCCACACAGCGTAAAGTCATCTGAAAAGTCACCAACAAAGACGGTGTCATCTTCACAGAGGAGAACGCCAGTGCCCTGAGACAGAAAAACAAGAACAGCGTCAGCAACACTGACAACAACTAGCACTTTGCTTTGAGCTAGATAGGGATTAGTGATTAATTATTTCCATCATGTGATTACACTTGATACACTTGTCACATGACGTGCGCAATTGTTTCCAAAGCGTGAAAAGAAACAACACAATCTGTAAACAAATGGAATGGTATTTTTTTGTTTTTAATTAGAATATTACAGAATACAAAAAGAATACTACAGAATATAAAAAAAACGACCAAATTCCTTGACATTGCCTAACCCTATTCTCTATTGCATTATAATCAACAACAAAAACACACTTTCACTGCATTGTTCTTTAGCGCGGGTCTGCTGCTCGCACTTCTGGGTCAGGCAGTGCACCCAATCTGCATCGAGATGAGCTATACTAGCGATCTGATTGGTCAGTGGCCGGAGATAAGAAATATGGGCGTTGCAAGGAACATCGATCCGTTTTCAGCTCACAAAAAACAAATACACAGGATTACACAAACATGATTCTGAATAAAACTTGAGGCATGTTTTTGATGAGGGAACGAAACGAATCAATGCTAGGAATGTCAGAAAAGTTGATTTGGCATAATATGGCCCTTTAAGCTCCCGATGGGAGATTTAGATCTTTTATAGGAGTGCTACTGTAACATTCTATCATATAAAGTGGTACCCTGAGATACAAATGCTTTGAATTACGAAATATTCGAGATACGAAAGGTCTGTTGTTTCTGAGAGCCATTGCACGGATTAGGTGTTTTACATGTAAAACTTGCTTTAAGATACGAAATGTTTGAGATCCGAACGTCACCCTGGAGCGGATACATTTCGTATCTCGGGGTACCACTGTATTCATTTGGCCCTTCAAAGTTTCAAGATGTTCAAATCTTCAAGATTCAAAAACTCTGACAATTATAAAAAGTTCTTCTGAACCGTGATCTTTATTCTAAACACAAAACAACTGTGATGCAGCTATATGTTGGGCAAAAGCAACCTATGAGAATTATATAAGCCAAGACAGGCATCAAAATAACAGCTCCAGCTCTACTGACCACCATTCTGTTATTGCAGAAGTTTCCTTCATAATACAATCCAAACTGATTGATCACAACGCCGTTTCCATGCCGCTGGTCATCGAGCCATATTCCCATATACTTCTCTCCTCTAGAAGAAACATACAGATGAAAGATAAATGCTTTGTTTGAAAGCATTTGTAAAGTGTGGTCGTGATGTGTGCCCACCTGCTGAAGTCATCACACACACCATATCCTGTTCTCTTCCCTTGAACCCATTGGCCCACAAACACACTACTGGAGGAAGGGGATGCCACTTTCCCGCTGCGCAGCATGCCATGCCCGTGACGCATGTTCTCCCTGAAGGAGCCCTCGTAGACCTCACCTGATGCATGCCTACAAATACACAGAAGATCAGGTATTGAGACCCCCCCCCAAAAAAAAAAAAAAAATCACTGTGTGATTACTACCAGAATGTGCCGAAGCCATGCATCTTTCCTTCCTTCCAGTGACCTTGGTAGCGCTCAGACTTGTTGAATGTTGCGTTTGGCATTATAAACTCTCCAAATCTGCACAGAAAAGACAAATAGAGAAACTAAAGCTTGTTAACATGTGCTTTTAATGAATTACTTTGGCTGAGTTCCATTTTTTCACAGAGAAACCAAATATTAAGGGGAAAGGCAGAAAATATATGACTATGAATCAGGACACTCTTTCAAAGCCATATACGTGATAAGATGACTCATACACGAGTCTATTGTGTAACAGTGAAGCATGGTGGAGGTTCCAGTTTTGGGCTATACAAACGGAGTTGGAGATTTGGTCAGGATTATAGGTGTTCTCAATGCTGAGAAATACAGGCAGGTACTTATCCATCATGAAACACCATGAGGATGACCCCAAACATACAATAACAGTGACTAGAAACCCTCTTCAATGTAAAGAAGAGCAAGAAGTACAGGAAGTGATGTAAAACCTCTATAGAGCCCTGATCTGATCCCTTCCATTTCTGAAAGAGCCATTAAAGAGCGCTTATCCTCATTTTAAAAAGACAATTATTTGGTTTTTGAAGTTCCATCAACAGGTTGAAAAAACCCTTTAAATATTAATAGCAATTTATTTTTACCGGATTTTTGTACGACCCAGTAATGAATTGTTTTATGCATCGTCTACACAAAACTATTCTTTTATGTAACGCAACCTGCGATGATCAATAGTTCTGGGGCTCTAGATAAAGTGCTGAGGTAAAGTGCTGCGAAAGGCACTACTAAATAAATAAAACCCCGGAAGTGTAACAGAACCTGTGTAAATATCCAGTTGCATTAGTGTTTTGCTGCTTTGACAATTTTTCCAAGCGTGACTACATTATTCCCCGAATGTATGTAGGTGCACACGTGGAAACTGCACGATACCAGTGTCTTGGAACTGTGAGTAAAGTTGAAAAAAAACCTGTTCGAGCATCTCAGAGTCGACTTTTTTGTATTCTAAACTGTAAATCGATACACTTTCACATTTAAAACTCAGAGCATCTGTTCCTCTAATACCATTATTGGAATTAAAGATCATTTTTTAATTCTTGCTCAAATATACAAAAGCTACAGTATTCTTAAAGTCTCAGACGCACGTCAAAAACACTTGTTTGACCTCATTCTTTGTCTCCGAAGCATTTAAGTCTATTCTCTGAGTCACTGGATCATGTTAATGTTGATGATCTCAAACACTAAACAAAGAAAGAACAGCGAGTTGTTCTCACAACAAACATTAAAACTCATGTCCTTTTCCAAAATAAAGTCTCAGGGCTTAAGAAACAGTTATATATATATTTTTTTTCATTTTGAAAGGCTTCTTTTTCATAAAAATGAATAAATATTGGAACACATCCTTGTTTAGATAGATACAATTCTTCAATAATACTGTAACAGCAGGCTAAAGTTACACATCCCAAAATCTTCACCTCACCCACATCAACTTACCCATCCTCCAGTCCATTCCTGAATGTGCCAGAGTAAACCGCCCCATCAGGCCACTTCAGAGTCCCTCTATTAAAGAAAAATAATAAACACAAACAGCCAAATGTGTACAACTGAAAATAAATTGTGTACACCCTATTCCAAATTATTATGCAAATATTAGTAAGTTTAGAAACACTTTATACATTGTAAACAAATGAAAATTTCAATTGCTATTTTGCTCTGTGCAAGTTGTCGTGCATGCTTCTGTGTCCAAGAGAGAGAGACCACACACAATCAGCAGAAAAAAACTGAAGCTTCTTTAAGATCGAAGTTCATTTATCGAGAATTGCTGACACGGGATTGGCCATCACTGCATTTCAGTGAAGTGTACATGACTGAACTTTTTCCTTTGAAATCAAATTCTTGTTCAAGGTTACCACAAAGTTTCTACATTTGAGATATTTGTTTTGCTTGATTCCTGTTGGATAACTTGAAGCAACTTGAAATTAAAATGTTTTGACTTTTGATGTGACTTGGACTTGTCCTGCATTGACTTGGAACTTCCCTGTATTGACTTGGTACGTGACTTGGACTTGCCCTGTATTGACTTGGGACTTGACTTAGACTTGCCCTGTAATGACTTGGACTTGCCTTGTATTGACTTGGGACTTGACTTGGACTTGAGCTGCATTGACATGGGACTTGACTTGGAACTTCCCTGTATTGACTTAGTATGTGCCTTGGACTTGCCCTGTATTGACTTGAGACTTGACTTGCCCTGCATTGACTTGGCACTTGAACTTGCTCTGCATTGATTTGGGACTTGACCGGGACTTGTCCTGCATTAACTTGGGCCTTGACTGGGACTTAACACATTTCCGTTAATTCATTTTTTTACCCATGACTTATGCGTTGCTAGCACAATGCTCTATTGACAGAGTCACAGGAAAGCTTGCCCTGTATTGACTTGACTAATAAACTAGAGACTTGGTCCCACCTCTGATGGATGAACACTGATTTTTTGCTTGAGGATGCTCCAAAGTTTTTCAATAGGATCAAGGTCAGTAAGGGTGGAGGCCACACAATGACCTTCTTTCCTTTCGTCCCTAAAGCAGCCTGTAGATGAAGATGATTTTGCTACGTGGAGCAAATTAATCTTTATACCTTTGAGAACCCTAAGGAGCAACCAGCACTGGTTAGCAATAGCTGAATGGGTGGTTTATGCACAGTTGTATGTCCATGAGATGTCCGAGACACCATCGGCTTCAAATATCTGTTTGCCAGCTCTCTTGATCCGATGCATGGATCTGACTAAAATCTTCACTAATGAGCCTTTTATCTGCACCGAATCAGCCACAAATGATCACACTTATGTTTTTGTGAAATATCTAAGGTTTTCATACCTCTAAGAACTATTTCATACTTTTCGGCAGAAGAGTGATCCCTTTCCTTCCCCAAATTGCTTGAAAATTGTGCTTTGCAAAATACAATAATTTACCTCTGCACCTATGTGGTCTGAAGGAGTTTTTATTATTACATGTTTTATTTTCACAATTTAGTGAGGAAGCCTTGCTGTAACGAAGGGTAGAAAAAAATTATTTGACCTGGCATTGAATTAAGTGTGAAGAAACTGATTACAAGTACAAGCACTCACTTTCCATGAGGTTTGCCAGAAAGCCAGCGACCCTCATACATGGCATCTTTGAGTCTGCCCTCTTTCCGGAAAGTGTACCTGGAGGTTCTAGACATGGGAGGTTCACCTTTCAGACTGCTTCTGGAAAGACGTCTGTTGGTATTCAGGGCTGAAACCAGAACATCATCAGTGGCCTGGTTGATTGCTCTCAGCCACTTCCCCTACAGACAGACAGATTGAAGCAGAGGAATGTATTTAAAGCAGAAGAACAGATCTGCCTACGTCTGACTACATCCATTTCTATCTATACCTTTTCTAGAGGGGAGGTTGCAAGAACTACAAAGCTGTCTTCGGGTGTGGTCAGCTTAAGGCCAAGTCTGGAAACAACATGGTTAAGGTCAATCTGAACTTTTGATAGGAAGGATAGGTGATTAACCAGCCTGAACTCTGCTGAAAATGGTGAGGTTCATTTGTCAAAAGTAAGTATATATGTCAATGTTATTGTCCATGTTATCACGATGGAAAGTCCTGACACCATTGATTATAAACAAGATATTTCCATTAAGACAAAATTCAAAATGCAATATTCAGATCATGGTGAGTACTGTAACTCGCTCACGCTGCATCCATCGCCACTAGCAGGTCTTCCACCTCCAGGAAAAGAGAATTTCCAGAAAGAAAATGATGCATGTCCTGAAGCATTTGCAACTGCTTCTGTGATGTGCATGAATAACTCTTGAGCAAATCAAAAACTCATGTGAAAAATGCACCAATTGATTGAGAAAATCAATTGTGCTGGGGTATTTACATTTTTGATCGGGGTCATTTGGAAAGATTCTGTTATTATGATTTAAAAAGAGTGTAAGACTGTAAATAGCTATGTATATATTTATGTACATTTAAAAACAATAACATTTGTGAATGTGTAAATAACTCAACAGAAATCTAACAGAAAAATGCCGGAAGAGCTTTGCGGCTAGTCTTTCATAAAGTCCATGGGCTGAAGGGTTTAGAGCCCTTCAGATCATGTAGCCATTTAGTATTGTTTTACATTTTGCTATGTAACTTACTATTTATTTAAAAAATGATTTTGGACCCATGGGCGCACCTTACAAGAGTAAACACAGTTGTTTGACAAATAAGGCTCAGCGTTGGTTCAGTTGATTCTTGTTTTAGTTTAAAAGTAGCATCTAATTTTAGCTCATGCGCCATTATGTTCAGTGACACTGGAAGAAAAGAGCACTTACAGCCCCAAGCTTTCATCAGAGATCGGCTCCACCCACAACGTAGCCAGTGGATAGACATAATGAGATGAGAACTGTAGAACAACAAAAAGTTTCAACGGCATAAACAAAGCCCTTCCATTCAGTAGCCTAGACATAATCAATAGTTGAGACTCAAGGAAGCACATTTCTTGAGATTTTGCTCAGCATGTACAAACATGATGAAAAAGTTACTCTTGGAAACTAAATGGTGTCGTTAGAGCATTTTTATTGCTAGTTTAAGGTAAAAGCTTAAAAACATTTGAAGTGGTTTCAGCCGTTTTATGTAGTTTAAGAGTTTTGTTTACTGAAGTTACTAAATAATGGAACGGTGTTTAGTTTATTCTGATTAATAGAAGGTGTGCACATGGCGTTACGGTAATTGAACGTTGAAGATTGACTGGCAAAAAGTCTTTGCATGCATTAACAGTGAATGTGAGAATACTGAAAATAGCAAAAAGCTGCAATGATTAACAAAAGAGTTTGGGGACACCAATCTACAACAAATCCTAGAAAGGAGAAGGAAATTATCTGCAACAATTCTATCACTGGAAGCCAAGAGCTAAAACCATACAGAATGAATATTAAATGTTTGGAATGTTTATAAGCAGATTTTTTAAAAATAAAACTGTTAGTTTAAACATGATTTAAGTGGGACGAACAGTGTTTCCCTCAAAAAAACATTAATTGTTAAAGGGAACCTCTAGCCATTTCCGTGGTGGTTGAAAAAGACTGCATTAAGACTGAAATGTATGTATTTGCGTGAGGGATCATTCATCACACAAACATGTGACTAAATGACCGCATTACCTTCAGAAAGCCTCATTAGCTATTAGCTTCTATAAAAAATGTATTAGTCTTTACCCGTCTACCTAGAATGTTATAGACATTATCACTTTATTGTCAATAGATTCCACTTTAAAGCATAACAAGCTGTCAATGCTATAGAGTACCTCTGTGGCAGAGTCGCCAGTCCATCGCAGGACAACATTCACTCACAGATTCATATTTATTTAGATTCTTCAATTAACATAACCATATGTTTTTGGGATTGTGGGGGAAACCGGAGTACTCAGAGGAAACCCACACAAGCACAGGGAGAACATGGAAACTCCTTCCAGGAAGATCAACGGCGAGCCTCGAACCCACAACCTTCAAACTGGAAGGCCAGTTACTAAATAAGTTGTATATCACTGCAATAGATTGGCGACCTGTCCAGGGTGTACCCTCGCCTCGCGCCCAATGTGAGCTGGAGGTGTGGTGACCCCAAAAGGGAAATAGAGGGCAGGAAAATTAATGAATGAATGAAAGCAGTACATTATATGGATTGAGATTACTGCCTAAATTCTTAGGAACAAAAATTAGCTTTGAACGTAAATAAATGAATTAACATTCTAACTGATTTTTACTGTCCTTGGTCTCCCCAAAAATGCTTTTCAAACAGATTTTATTGAGTTCAGATGTTTGTTTTTTTTTTACTTTTGACACTTTCCTCACATGGAGGCGGGCTTAACTGATATGGCTCCTCATGGGTGGCCTGCATTATCAGGTGTGTCTCTGCCATTGGTCCGACCGGAATATGACCAAAGGAATATTTAGTGGTGGGGGTGGAACCTTCTTTTTGGAAGAGCTGATGGTAGCGGCCTTCTTATTTGTGGACTTATATAAGAAAAAACTGAATATTAAATAATGTACATTACATTCATTACATTAACATTAAATGAATACAGAAAAACAAATATGTGAAGATTGTCAAAGAAACATTAAAAAGTGCACTTAAAATGAACAAAAATAAATTTTTTAACCATGTTTCAAACCATGGTTATGCTTTAGAATTTTTTTATTAGTTTATTATTATTAGTTTTTATACTTTGGTATATGTTCCAAAATTTTAAATGAAGCAATGTCTGCTCATAACAGCTCATTCATCATGCAATTATTACTTTTAACTGTCACTAGGTGTCACCATTTATGACCACGCTCCATTAAAAAGCATCAAATTAACAGTTATAAGAAACAGTTATAAGAACGCTATCGTCAGCCCTTCCAAATAGGAGGTTCACCACCTCTGCATATTCATTTGGCCAATGAGGAGCACTTTGTTCCACGCGTTATGAATCAGCCGACCAATGGCAGAGACACACCTGCTAATGCAGACCACCTATAAGGAGCCAGATTAGTTAAGCCCCGCCTCCATGTGAAAGTGTCAAGTCAAATTAAAAAATCTGAACTGAAACTGGACCCTGGAAGAGGAAAACTGACAAAAAATTAACTGAAACTGAAAAAATATAAATTTTTACAAGAACAAGTACAGTAAAAATCTGTTTTAATTTTTTTATTTACTTTCAAAGCAGAACAAATACATTTTAATATATTTACATTAAAAGCATTTTTTTTCCATAAAGACTTTAGGCAGAAATGTCATGCAGCCTGCGTGTGAGAGGTGTGTGAGAGCCAGACTCCTGCATTTTGAATTAGACATTTGAATAAACAAAAATGCCATTTAAAGCACTTTTGAAAGGATCTATAAGACACTGGAATGATAAGACTGGAATCTTATTGGTTGTATCCATTTCACTATGACAGGTGTTTTTTACTGTTCTCTGAATCTATATTTTTCTCTGAAAACTATATTTTAGTTTATTTCATTATACTAAATATGCCATAAACCTTTTAAAAAATGAATAAAATGATATTGAATGGCTAGGGAAAATTTCACAGCAGGAGTGATCCATGGAGTGTTGGAATCAGGAATATTTCAATGTCTGGAAACATAGTTTCCACAGTCTGCAAAAGTGTGTGGATCATAGTCGAGTCAAACCTCTTTCAGTTATGTAATAACTTGGAGTTCTGCACTTAGTGTGTTAACTAAAGCCAGTTTCCCCCTGAGACCAAGACCAACTCCTGATCAACCTGTCCTGAATGAAATTTCCCTTAATCAGTTCAAGAATTAAACAAAAGTGATGTTATGAAGACAATAGCTTAAAAACAATACTCACAAGCTTCTTTGATGGAAGAGTGCCCTGGAAAAACAAATACAAAGTTACGTGAATACAATGAAAAACCAGATTCATTTTACTAGCAAACATTGACCTGCGCATGAACGAGCACATCGTTGAAGAGCACAAACCAGCTGGCTGAAAATCTCCCAGCATTCTGTAACGTCAGGCCTTTCTTACTGCTCTCACACAGAAGACGGCGAGATGGCTTGCGC